>JAVXUP010000662.1:0-380506 GCA_033070095.1 Escallonia herrerae | reverse complement strand
TAAATTACCAGGAGCTCTAGGAAGAGAAATATATGAAACAATTAAAACAATAGCGTTATACCTACATAAAGTCTATGGTACAGAAACACTTTCGGGCGAATGTCAGTCCGCTTTTCTAATTATATTGAAGCAAACAATAACCCAGACATTCAAGATAATGAAACAGATGAATAATTTTGATCTTTTTAAAAACATTGATATAAAAATCTTAAACCAAACCATTGTTAACCCTACGGTTATTTAACCTAGGATTATATTTGATTTTGATGATAACTAACATTGATGATTATGCTGTCTAACATGCATTGAGTTGATGAAGCAATAGGAACAATCTCACACTCATGCAAATGGAAAATTAGACGAGCAAATCGTTCAAAGACTCTCAACGGAACGCATCAAAGAAGGATTTCGTCGATTGAACTTTACTATGCTTTATTTCCTTCTTTGTAAACTAGACGTAGAGAGATGATCGTTACGATGACTGTATACCTAGAATTTGCCCATAGGTTTCCCTTGCATGCATAAAAGTTTTTCATTCTTTGAAAACTAGGAAACTGCATTTTCTGGAATGCAGTCGACTGTATTGGATTGCAGTCGACTGCGTATTACAGTCGACTGCATTGGAATGCAGTCGACTGCAATACTTCCAGTAGCCTATTACAGTCGACTGCATTGGATTACAGTCGACTGTAAGTTAGAAATTTTGAATTTCCAACGGCTACTTTGGGAATACAGTCGACTGCAATAGCCGTTTGGCGCATTTAATGCTCCACCTAATTCCAAACGGTCATATTTTTTCTCACCTCTATAAATACTCATCTTGGGCATAGTTTTGATTCATCAATTGCATTCAAAGCTCTCTTATCTTTCATATTCTCAAAGATCAAAGCAATTGTTCAAATCTCTCTTATTTCATTGATTTCTCATCCTTTTCAAGAGAGCATTTATTGTGAGCTTACATTTGAGAGATATACACTTTCATAAGTCATCATACACTCATCTCTCTTGTTCTAGTGCTTAAACTTGTACTCATCTACTTCTTGAGAGTGAAATCTTGTACACATTTCTTCATTGAAAGGTTCTTGTATCAAAGCTTGGGGTTGTCAAGCTTTGGAGCTTTGGGTTTGTCAAAGCTTGTTCTTGATGTGGGCATAGCATCAAGGGATTGTAAGAGGTTCGATCTTGACCCGTAAGGAAGATCATACTAGTGGATTCTAGGGCCTTTCAAGGGACTTCCTTGAAGGGGTGGACGTAGGCTTGTGGGTATATCAAGCCGAACCATTTAATTCTCCTTGTCAAGTATCTCTAAACCCTTCTCTCTATACATTATCGTCTTACATTTGTGTTGAGATTGGTTGTTTGCTTATTTGAGTTATTGAGATTGAGGTTTGTTGTTTGTTAATTTTTAAAGTAGTCTTAAAACCCTATTCACCCCCCTCTAGGGTTATTTTATTGGTTTCAAGTGGTATCAGAGCCTCGGCTCTTGTTATATTGGGTAACGCCAAGAGAGTTAATCGATCATGGCTTACGTTAGGGGTATGGAGGGTAGTTCTACCACTAGGCCTCCATTGTTTAATGGGACCAATTATAGTGTGTGGAAAGTTAAGATGAAAATCTACTTAGAGTCTCAAGACTACGAGATGTGGGATATTGTTGAGAATGGCCCATACGTTCCGATAAAGGTGGTTGACAAGGTTGAAGAGCCAAAATCCAAATCGGAGTATAGTGATCATGATAAAAAGATGATTTGTATGAATGCTAGAGCGAAAAATTGTCTTGTTTGTGCTTTAGACACTAATGAACTCAATAGAGTCATTATGTGTAATTTCGCTAAGAGTATTTGGGATACTCTTCAAGTTACTCATGAAGGAACTTCTCTCCTTAGAGATTCCAAGATGAACTTATTGTTTAGAGATTATGAGTTATTCCATATGCTTCCAAATGAATCCGTTACGGATATGAATACTCGTTTCACTAACATTGTAAACCCTTTGAAGCAATTGGGCAAGGAATTCACTAATGGTGATCTTGTAAGAAAAGTGATTAGGTCCTTACCAAGAGCTTGGGATGCAAAGATCACCGCCATTCAAGAATCGAAGAATCTCAATATCTTTCCTCTTGATGAATTGATGTGCTCACTTATGACGTACGAAATGCAAATCAAGACCTTTGATCAAGAAGACGTCAAGAAGAAGCCTACATCAATTGCCCTTAAAGCTTCATCTTTAAACCTTGAGTCAAGCGATGATGAAGAAGAATTTGATGAAGAGGATGTTGCAATGATTACAAAAAATTTCAAGAAGTTCATGAGGTTTAGAAGGAATGGTGGGAGAAGGCAACAAAATGCTAGCAACGAAGAGAAGCTTTGCTACAAATGCCACAAGCCGGGACACATGAAAATGGATTGTCCCATATACAAAAGGGAAAAGAAGGAAAGAAGAGATGTATGAGAAAGAGTTAAAAGGAGACAACTCTTCAAGAAAGAGAACAAAGAGAAGGAAAAAGCAATGAATGCCGAACATACTCCAACTTGGAATGACTTCGATTCAAGTGATGAAGATGATAAGAAGAACGAACAAGCAAATGTGTGCTTCATGGCAAATGATGAGGTAAGCTCTTCTTCCGGTAGTGATAGTGATAGTGAAAGCTTCGAAGATGCTTATGATAGCCTATATGAGGAATCTAAGAAAATTTTTAAGAAAAATATTATTTTATCAAAAACATTCTTTGAGGCTAATAAGCAAATTGAGAAGTTGAGAGTGGAAAATATTGAGTTGCATGCCAAGAATGATTGCATTTCCAACCATTTATATGTAAAACATGTGAAAATGACTTGGTTGAATTGATTGCTAATACTCCTAGCTCAAAACAAATCTCTTGCAAAACCTTGGTTTTAGAAAAGTAAAATGAAGATTTAAAACTTGAGATTTGTAAAAATGTCTTCAAAAATTTGTTGATGGTCAAAACAATTTGGATGTCATGCTTGGACGCCAAAGATTTGGCCTAAACAAAGGTGGTCTTGGATTAGATCCCTTGGCCTTACCTCCTAAAATCTTTCAACAACAAGCTATGTTGAATACTCATTCAAAACAACCAAAGAACTATTGCACACCATTTACACATTGTGGTTGGTGCAACAAGAAAGGGCATACGACTAATTATTGTCCTTGTAGAATTGTTTATGTTAGAGGTAGAAAGAAGATGTGGGTTGTGAAAGGTCAAGATTACAAATGCAAGACTAACACCCAAGGACCCAAGAAAATATGGGTACCAAAAGTCACTACTTGATTTGTGTTTATAGGTATGTCTCAAAGCAAAATCTAGTAGCAAGAAGTGGATTCTTGATAGTGGATGCTCAAGACATATGACCGGTTGATCTTATAGAAGGAGGAAAAGTGACCTTTGGTGACAACGCACAAGGAAAAATCAAAGGTAAAGGAACTATAGGTAAGGAACCACATTCAATTGAGAATGTGTTATATGTTGAAGGTTTGAAGCATAATTTGCTAAGTATTAGTCAATTTAGTGATAAAGGTTTTAGAGTAATCTTTGAGGCTTCTCATTGCACTATACAATCCTTGAAGAATAATGAAACTATTTTGGTAGGAAATAGAGATGACAATGTTTACTCTATTCAATTGAATGATCTAGCTAACCAAGATGTCAAGTGTCTTAGTGCTATTAGTGAGACATCTTGGCTTTGGCATCGAAGACTTGGACACATGCATATGGAGCATTTGAAGGATATTTCAAGCAAAGAACTTGTGAGGGGACTCCCGAAGATCAAGTTTGAGAAAGACAAAGTATGTGATGCTTGTCAAATGGGTAAGCAAAAAAAAGTCTCTCACAAACCGAAGAAAATGGTATCTACTTCTAGACCCTTGCAATTACTTCATATGGATTTATTTGGACCAATCCCTACTACTAGTCTTGGTGGTAAATCATATTGTTTTGTTATTGTTGATGACTATTCTCGCTATACTTGGACTTTCTTTTTGGCCACCAAAGATGAATCTCTAAATGTGTTCACTTCATTTGCAAAACGTATTCAAAATCAAAAAGGATATTTGATATCCAACATTCGAAGTGATCATGGTAGAGAATTTGAAAATTCAAAAATAGGAGCCTTGTGTGATGACTTTGGGATATCACATAATTTTTCGGCTCCTAGAACTCCTCAACAAAATGGTGTTGCCGAAATAAAGAATAGGTCTTTGCAAGAAGCGGCAAGAACAATGCTTAACGAATATGGTTTACTTAAGTACTTTTGGGCGGAGGCGGTCAATTGTGCTTGTTTTGTTCTCAATAGAGTTATCTTGCGAAAAATTTTGTTAAAAACCCCTTATGAGCTTTTTAATGATAAGAAACCTAAGGTGAGCTTTTTTAGAGTCTTTGGTTGCAAATGCTTTATTTTAAATACTAAGGATCACCTTAGCAAATTTGATTCCAAAACATTTGAGGGTATTTTTCTTGGCTACTCTAATAATAGTATGGCATATAGAGTCTATAATAAAAGTACTTTGGTTGTTGAAGAATCCATTAATGTTACTTTTGATGAGACTAATCATTTTCTTCGGAGGACTAACATTGCTAATGTAGATGATGGTACATGAGAACTTTGGATATAAGTGAAACAATATAAGACAACCACAAAGAAATTATTCAAGAAGAACAACAATCAAGCTCTCAAGAGAAAGACAAGGAAGCAAGCAATGATGTTTCAAACTCGGACTACTCTCAAGAATTACCAAAAGATTGGACTTACAAAAAGGATCATCCAAGTGATCAAATCTTAGGTAATCCTTCGAGTGGGGTAAGAACTCGACACTCTCTTCAACAACATGTTAATTTAGCATTTCTTTCCCAAATTGAACCGAAGAACTTCTCCGAAGCTCTATATTATGAATCTTGGATGCTTGCTATGCAAGAAGAGCTAGTTCAATTTGAAAGAAATCAAGTTTAGACCCTTGTGCCTAAACCTCAAAACTATAGGATTATAGGCACAAAATGGGTATTTATAAACAAACTTGATGAATCCGGAATCGTGGTTAGAAACAAGGCTAAATTAGTGGCCCAAGGTTATAACCAAGAGGAAGGAATTGATTTTGATGAAACTTATGCACCGGTAGCTAGACTTGAATCTATTAGAATGCTTTTAGCTTTTGCTTTCTATAGAGATTTTAAACTCTTTCAAATGGATGTCAAGAGTGCTTTTCTAAATGGTTTTATTTTGGAGGAGGTTTATGTGGCTCAACCTCCCGGCTTTAAGCATGACAAATTTCCAAACCATGTTTTCAAGCTTAGCAAAGCTCTTTATGGTTTAAAACAAGCTCCTAGAGCTTGGTATGAAAGGCTAAGTAGTTTTCTTTTAGAAAATGGTTTTTCAAGAGGAAAACTTGACACCACTCTGTTTATCAAATCTAAGGGCAAGGACTTATTGTTGGTGCAAATTTATGTTGATGATATTATATTTGGTGCTACTAATGGATCCTTGTGCAAGAGTTTGCTTCTTGTATGAGTAAGGAGTTTGAAATGAGCATGATGGGAGAACTCACCTTCTTCCTTGGATTGCAAATCAAACAAAGCAAGGATGGAATCTTTATCAACCAAGCCAAATACACCAAAGAGCTACTCAAGAGATTCGACATGGAAGCATCAAATGCTTTTGACACTCCAATGAGCTCTTCATTAAAGCTTGATAAAGATGAAAAGGGCGAGGATGTTGATATTAAACACTATCGAGGTATGATCGGATCACTCCTTTACCTTACCGCAAGTAGACCCGATATAATGTTTAGTGTTTGTTTATGTACTAGATTTCAAGCTTGTCCTAAGGAATCTCATTTAGTTGCCGTAAAGAGAATCCTTAGATATCTTAAGGGCACTCACGATTTAGGGTTATGGTTTCCTAGAAACACGTCATTTTTTGACCTAGTTGGTTACTCCGACGCTGATTTTGCCGGTTGTAAAACCGAGCGAAAAAGTACTAGTGGAGGTTGCCAATTCCTAGGTCACTCTTGTTTCTTGGAGTTCCAAAAAGCATAACTCAGTTGCACTCTCTACCACCGAAGCCGAATATATGGCGGTTGGTGCTTGTTGTGCATAAATTCTTTGGATGAAACAAACCCTTTTGGATTTTGGACTCAAGTATGATCACATACCTATCTTATGCGATAACACTAGTGCCATTGATTTGAGCAAAAATCTCATCCAACATTCACGCACTAAGCACATAGAAATCAAACACTATTTTATTCGTGATCATGTGCAAGAGGGTGATATTGTTCTAGATTTCGTGGACACAAATCACCAACTAGCGGATATCTTCACTAAACCGTTAGATGCAAAGAGGTTTACCGCTCTTAGAAGAGAACTTGGCATGTCTTCACCTATGTGACTAGGTTATTTTTGTAAAAATGTGCTAGTTGCTCTTTACATGCTTAAGCATTATCTCATATGCTTATAGCATGCTTTGGTTGATTTTTCCTTTCCAAACATCGTTGGTTTTATTGATATTTATTTATCTTAAAAATAAAAAAAATTTGCACACTTTTATTGCTATATACATGTGTATAATCATTTTTCAAGACTGATTGATTTTATGCATTGAAGTCGACTGCATTGGTCAATACAGTCGACTGCATTGGGGAATGCAGTCGACTGCATTACGGGGGAAGGGCATAAATCGTGCCCAGCTTTCCTTTTCTGCAGAAATCTTCTCTCTACTCTTTCTCTCTTCGAAAAGAAGCTCTCATCTCTCCTAGGTCCCAATTCTCCTCCGTTTGGCTTGAAATTGGTACGTAAATCCTCCCAAATCTCATTCTACTTCATGATTTACATACTTTCTCTAATCCATTTCACCTACATTGTTCATAATCGGTTGAAATTCGAATTGCTCTCTATAGAATATTTCTTCAGATCTACTTCAATTTAGCATGCTACTATATGATTTAATGCTTGATTCATATTTAGGGATGCTTATTACATGATTCTACATAGTTTAATTACTTGTATTCATGCAAAATTCGAATTTCCCCAATTTTCATAAACTAGGGTTCTTCATTTGTCAAAATTTCTTCAAATTGTTTATGCAATTACATGTTTCATCACTTGATTCATGCTTAGTTATGTCTATTGCTCGATTGTACGTGGTTAATTTCATTCAATTTGTCCAAAATTAAATTTTTCCCCAAAATTGCATAAATTAGGGTTTATCTTCCAAAAAAAAATTATTTTTTTTTGCATATTCATTTATCTTACATTTATTATTTCTTTGTTTAGACTATTTCAAGTATGGCAAGAGAGAAACGTGCACGTGCCAGTTCATCTCACTCACGAGCTGCACCCGAGCCCGAGCCTATCGGGGTAGAGTTTGATCAAAATCGATATCGGAACCGCGAGGCTGCCGATCGCTTTTCTGCACAACTCTCTTCACCTTTGACTCCTGGTTTATGACTGGATACTCCATTCCTTTTCAACATAGGTGTACTTAGATGCCTTCAGGATTGTCATCTAGATCGCCTCACCGATAGGAACACTATTCTATATTATCCTGATGCAATCCGCTTATTTTATGCGAATTTGACTTGGAACATTTCCTCTGAGTCATGTACCCTCTCATCCTATAATTTTGGACGCCGCATTTCATTCTCACAATCACGTCTAGCCACTCTTCTAGACCTCCCCGATAGTGGTTTCTCTTTTTCGTTAGAAATGATCCCTGTCGCTGGTCAGTCACATTGGTTTGACCGACCTTTTACTATTGAGGAACAGCTTCGACACACACTTCATTGTCGACAGGTTCGGGTTGCGAGCAAACCCAGCCTACGTGACCTACCTCCTCTCTCTCGTCTGTTCCATCATATCATCGCTCATAACGTCATTCCTAGAACCGGGGGTCTTTCACTCATCTCTTACTTAGACGTTCAGCTCTTGACCTTCTTTCGCTTAGGCACACCGCTTAACCTCCCTCGTCTCATCATGTTAAACATGATTAGGAGCGCCTCACATCCTGCCTTAGCTATACCTTATGGCCTCCTACTCACTCACATTCTTGCTGCCTTTGACATACCTCTTCTGGGTGAGTATATTGAGGTTACTAGGCACATCGTACTAGACTGCTCTACCCTTCGTAGGAAGGGCCTTTTAGATGATCGTAACAGTTTCTTACCTGAGCCTGAGTTGGAAAATGTCATTGTCGATGATGATGATGATGAGGATGATGATGGTGCTGATGGTGATGATGATGCTGCTGATGCTGATGATGATGCTGGGGGAGATGCCGGTGATGGGTTTGATCGTGATCCACCTCTGTTGATCATTCCGAGTACACATGAGGCAGGCACTTCTTCCGGTCCTTCTACTTCCGGATATGAAGCGATCCTCACACGCTTAGATATGATGCAACAGCATATGCATGCCGGTTTCAGTCGGATGAATCTTGCCCACAGTTAGCTCAGTCGACGCCTTTCTCGCATGGAGGATCATTGTGGGATTCAGTGTCCTGAGGAGGACATCTTTCATCCCCCTCCTCCACCATTGGGTCCTTAGGCATTAGGACATGCTTTATGTTTTTTTATGCTTATCAAACTCAATTATGTATCTCAAAATCTTATCATGGATCCTACTCTTAGTATTGCATTAGCACTCTTAATTCACGCTTATCTTACTGCCTCTGGTTTAAAATTTATGTGCTATTTTCATACATCTGCTTGGTACACCTTTTGATTTTTATTCAAGTATTTATTTTTTTCTTGTTTAAATGCCCTTGTTGGCTATATTGATTATCCATAGATGGATACATAAGTTGATCACTTTCACACACACCCTTGATCTTTTTCAATGATGTCAAAAGGGGGAGAAAATATTGTTGAATATTGTTGATTCATGTGGATTTGATATGAGCATATATTATTTGAGTTAGGGGGAGCCCTATATTGCTTAAGATAGGGGGAGCCTTTTATGATTTCTTCTCATGACCCCTTATGGGTTATAATTGAGATTGTCATGCTTCTTTGCGTTCATTATCTTATATATCTCATATTATTTGAATCAATGTTTGTCATCATAAAAAATGGGGAGATTGTTAACCCTACGGTTATTTAACCTAGGATTATATTTGATTTTGATGATAACTAACATTGATGATTATGTTGTCTAACATGCATTGAGTTGATGAAGCAATAGGAACAATCTCACACTCATGCAAATGAAAAATTAGACGAGCAAATCGTTCAAAGACTCTCAACGGAACGCATCAAAGAAGGATTTCGTCGATTGAACTTTACTATGCTTTATTTCCTTCTTTGTAAACTAGACGTAGAGAGATGATCGTTACGATGACTGTATACCTAGAATTTGCCCATAGGTTTCCCTTGCATGCATAAAAGTTTTTCATTCTTTGAAAACTAGGAAACTGCATTTTCTGGAATGCAGTCGACTGCATTGGATTGCAGTCGACTGCAACTTGGGCAGTGAGGTATTACAGTCGACTGCATTGGAATGCAGTCGACTGCAATACTTCCAGTAGCCTATTACAGTCGACTGCATTGGATTACAGTCGACTGCAAGTTAGAAATTTTGAATTTTCAACGACTACTTTGGGAATACAGTCAACTACAATAGTCGTTTGGCGCATTTAATGCTCCACCTAATTCCAAACGGTCATATTTTTCTCACCTCTATAAATACTCATCTTGGGCATAGTTTTGATTCATCAATTGCATTCAAAGCTCTCTTATCTTTCATATTCTCAAAGATCAAAGCAATTGTTCAAATCTCTCTTGTTTCATTGATTTCTCATCCTTTTCAAGAGAGCATTTATTGTGAGCTTACATTTGAAAGATATACACTTTCATAAGTCATCATACACTCATCTCCCTTGTTCTAGTGCTTAAACTTGTACTCATCTACTTCTTGAGAGTGAAATCTTGTACACATTTCTTCATTGAAAGGTTCTTGTATCAAAGCTTGGGGTTGTCAAGCTTTGGAGCTTTGGGTTTGTCAAAGCTTGTTCTTGATGTGGGCATAGCATCAAGGGATTGTAAGAGGTTCGATCTTGACCCGTAAGGAAGATCATACTAGTGGATTCTAGGGCCTTTCAAGGGACTTCCTTGAAGGGGTGGACGTAGGCTTGTGGGTATATCAAGCCGAACCATTTAATTTTCCTTGTCAAGTATCTCTAAACCTTTCTCTCTTTACATTATCGTCTTACATTTGTGTTGAGATTGGTTGTTTGCTTATTTGAGTTATTGAGATTGAGGTTTGTTGTTTGTTAATTTTTAAAGTAGTCTTAAAACCCTATTCACCCCCCCCCCTCTAGGGTTATTTTATTGGTTTCACATAAGTACTACACAAATAGGAAGAGGAATAAGCCTTAAACAATTACAAGACTTTATGCAATTTACAGAACAAGAAGATAGTCTTGACATATTTAATCAAGACTTTATGCAATTTACAGAACAAGAAGATAGTCTTGACATATTTAATCAACTAGAATATAATATACATTTAGAAAAAAGATACAGACATAATGGAAAGCTTAAAAGACTTAGACGTAAGCAAAGTGCCTTCCCATAAGTCTTTTAGTGTAGATAGATTAGAACCTGAAATAAATCACAAAATAGAAATAGACAATAAAATTAATAAGGCATTAGAAGAAATAGAAAAAATAAGACAAAAGGAAATAATACATACATATGTACGTATGTACGTATGTATGTATGTATGTATGTATGTATGTATGTATGTATGTATGTATGTATGTATGTATGGGATGGGATGAGAGCTGATCCATAGCTACTGTGGAAAAATAGCTATTACTCCACCAGACCAGAGCCGTACAAGTGTACTCGTTGATGGACCAGATCTGTCCTTTTTTTTTTCAAAAGGTGATAATTGCTACTCTTTAAAGCGGTTACAATATTCCCAAAAATACCCCTTTCAGGCAAAATAACCTCTAACCGCTGGTCTTTGTAGTGGTTAGGGCCCCACCAAATTCCCCCAACCGTTACGAAGTGTAGCATTTAATGGCCCACAGCATTCCCACCATACCGCCACAAAGAGTAGCGATTGGTGGGCCCCTAATCGCTACTCGTTGTGGCGGTTGGGGGGAATTTCTTTCCTCTTCCTGCACAATCTCTCTCTTACATTGGATTCTCGCTCTCTATCTTTCTCTCTCTCTTTATAACATAGGATCCCTTTCTCTCCACCCCTTGGCAGATCCCTTTTTTCACTCTCAATCCTTCTCGCTTTTCCATACCAACTCTCCATCATCTTCATCTTCCCCAACTCTTTCTTCTATCTTCTTCATCCTCCAAATCAGACCTCCATAATCTACACCATAACACAAACAAAAAAATCCTACGCTAGAAGATCGATGGATAGCCGCTAGAAGATTAGTGGAAATTTTCTTTAAATATATCAAGTTTAAAGCAAGTAAGTATTTCGAATTTTTTTATAAATCAATGTTAATTTCATGAATTTAAACTTCTTTATCTTTCAATCGGCCTTTATTTTATGCTTAATTTGCCTTCTTACCATAAACTCAAATTAGGGTTTTTTAGAAATTAAAATTAGGGATTGAAATTGCGGCTCTTAGGTTATGAAATTAGGATTTTGCTTGAGATTAGAAATTGGAATTTTTTTAGGTCTTCAAAATTGGGGGTTGTTTAGGGCTTAAAAATGGGGGTTTTTTAGAGCTTCAAAATTGGGGGTTTTTTAAGCATTCAAAATTAGAGGGGTTTTAGGGCATCAAAATTGAGGTTTTTAGGGATTCAAAATTGGGGGGTTTTGAGGGCTTCAAAATTGGGGGTTTTGAGGGCTTTAAAATTAGGATTTTTAGGGTTTCAAAATTGGGGTTTTTAGGGATTCAAAATTGGAACTTTTTTGGGCTTCAAAATTAGGGTTTTTAGAGCTTCAAAATTGGGAGTTTTTTAGGCCTTCAAGTTGGGGTTTTTTAGGGCTTCAAATTTGGGGTCTTTAGGTGTTCAAAATTGGGATTTTTTAGGGCTTAAAAATTAGGAGTTTTTAGGCCTTCAAATTGGGGTTTTTTAGGGCTTCAAAATTTGGGGTTGATTTTGGATTATGTGTTCTTGTTTTAGTTTTGGGATGTAAATAGTATGCACGCTAAGTTGGTTTACGATTATATTTTTTTCTCAGAGATATAGAGTTCAACCACGGACCTTATGATTCATCCATCCTATACGATGACGATGACCACGTCGCGAGGGACGTATTTGACGGTATCGAAAGGGGTGTTTTGGAAATAATTCAAAACACAAGTCACCTCGAAGAGTGGGTACTGAATGAGGAACAAAAACAAATATTACACCTTCAGAATTTATTTATGTTCACCGTCCTTCATCATTGGTCTCGGCACGATGAGTACCTCATATCCGTTCTAGTTGAGCGAGACGAACACATTTCACTTCTGGTTTGGTGAAATGACTATTACATTAGAGGACGTCGGATTTATACTTGGAATCTCATGTCACGGCAGACCCATTACTTAGAGTAGGACGTCTGTAACGATAGCTCAACTGGTTAGGCAGTATTTTTCGGGAGTTCCGAAAGAATATCTTACAACAAACAGAATCAAACTTAAGTGGCTGAGAAAGTAGTATGGCGTGCTACCTAATGCATACACTACTCATGATTTGGTGACGTATACGAAGGCATTCTTGCTGTATATTATTGGAGCTATATTACTTCCGACACATTCAAAAAACATGGTGCATCCAAAGTATATGTTGTTCTTGGATGACCTTGGGGAGGTATACTCATATTCGTGGGGTTCAGCTGTACTTACGCACCTATATCGAGCACTGCATAAAGTTACGAGAAAGGGTGCCAAGTCCATTGCAGTCTGCCTGACTTTATTTCAAGTATGAGCATTTATATTTTTGTTTGATGTGTCAATATATTCGTGATTAATTACTAATTCCATATAATGTTTGCATTCACAAGTTTGGTCTTACAAAAGGTTACCCACAGGTCGTCCATGGCTGCGGAATGATTCTGATGAGACGTGGCCTAGGGGGTGGGCTTGGGGGCATACGCCCAACTGGAAGAGACAAGTAGACCCCTTACCACCATCTAAATTTCTATCAAGGGAGCTAGAGATACTAGAGGCATCACAGGTGACGTGGTAACCATACTACAAGGTGATGCAACGGTTGGATGAGTGGTGCTGGCAACTTTTAATGTCATACGTGCTGGTAGATTTGGTTCTGGTGCCGCTCATTCACTTCGAAGTATGTGAGTTTTAGATGCCCGGTTGAGGTATGAGGCAAGCCAGATGTCTACAAGGGATACCCAAACCCACTGTAGACATGCGGCTATATAGGAAGGGCTAAAGGCTGAACTTTGAGGTTTTAATGCCTTAGATGTGTTGAGCGATGAGGTGCAACAGTGGATTACTTGGCAGGAAACATATGATAGGTTTGTATCATGAAAGAACACGAGAATCAGTATTGAAGAGTACCTGGAATGGTTTCTCAAGGTGACGCGCACGAGAGTGAATCGTCTTCCCAGGCGAAGAAGACATCGTATGAGCCATGTGCGATTATCGACTAGTTTTGCGCGTTGAACATTGTAAGTCATTTACTTCTGATTCAACTTTTATTTGCGTACCTTATTGACCATGCCTAAAATGATTAGCTATATTTTCCATGTATGTTTTTAGTTTGACCTGGGCAGTGAGGTGTTCAAGCAATTAGATAGAGTTGTCAAAAGGGCCGAGCGGCCCGCGGGCTGGCCCGACCAAGCCCGTTTCTGGCCCGAGCTGGCCTGGCCTTCTCGATGAACAGTAATGGCCCTAAACAATTAGGCTTTGGGCCTAGGCTTGGACTAGGCCAAGGTTTCACCCAAAACAGCCCGGGCCAGTCCAAAAAAAAGCCCAAATTCAGCCCAATTTTGGCCCAATTTTAGGCCCTTCTTTGGCCCGGATTTTGGCCCTTTTCTGGCCCTACAATGGGCTGGCTCATTTCATTTCAAAAATTATTTTCCCTCCCCTTGTCCCCCCGACGGCCATATTCTTTATTGTTTTCTTTAATATCTATGTTTTCTTTAATATCTATATTTTCTTTGATATGATTTTGGATATTAATGACTCAGGTCTATGCAAATTTTTGTCCGCCTAAGAATTCTTTATTGTTTTATCCATCAAGTCTTAGTTTTTTTTTATTAATATTCAATTTTTTCTACTTGACTCAAAATCAGGACTTTATTGAAAAAATTCTAATAAAATACTATGGTTTGAGAAACGTAGTTGTTGGTACATTGCAATGGGTTTAAAGTCGGTACTAATAAGTAAACCTAGAGATAACACAACGAATGAAGTGAAATGAATTTGGGAGAATCTAGCAATATCTCCATCTGTCGCCAAAGATGTAGCATTTTTGTCGCTAATACTTTAGTGACAAATGTGACGAATTTTGCCAATCCCTGCTCTTTTTCGGCTCCGAAGAACAGAAGACATTTCATCGTAGCGGTTTGTTTGGACACCGGATTTGTTAATTACAACTGTCAACTATTTGAGCATAAAGATATACTTTGTCGACACGCGTTGAGGTTTTTTAGCGCCAAGAATGCTCGTGAAATTCCGAAAGAGTATATCTTAGATCGGTGGACGAAGCAAGCCAATAGAGTACACGGTCACATACCTTACGTGCCCAATGTTATAGTTGATTTTGAGCAATCTGAGACGTTGTGATATAATCACATCTGTCACATCATGCATGGTTTATCGTTGGATGCGGCGTCAACATTTGATGGGTACAAGTATCAAGTTGAAGCAGCCACACAAGATAAGGCTAATCTTGCACAGTTCAGGGTGGCAATACCAGACAGACAGGACACTCCAACTACTCGGACCACTCCAGCCAGTAGAATCACTGAGCTTCGGTTATTGCTTCACAGCCAGTCGTTGACAAAGCTAACCTGCAAGGTAAGGATGACGATATTTTTGATCTAATTCTTTCTCAAACAAAATGGCAAAAGCGAGCAATACATATGAAAAGTCAGAGAGAGAGAGAAAGACGATGAATCCAAATCATTATTACAAAGGTAAGTAAATTTAAAATATTTTAAAAATTAAAAATAAGAAAGTTCATATGACGAAATTGAGAGAATGTTAAAGTAAGCGATAACTGGACAACATTTTCTCAGTTTCAGCTTTCATATATATATATATATATATATATATATATATATATATATATATATATAACTTGAAACGCCAACGGATATTGGTTGGTCATGGATAAGTAAATCACCAAAATTCTGACTACTTTTTGCAATAAAATAAGTAGAAATGAAGGAGAAGAGTAAATAAAAAGTAAGGAAACATAAGGCAGACTGTACCGGGAACATGATATAGAATATGTAATCCACGTCTTCTTTCTACTGTGTTTGCAATTTGGAAAAGTGCAGATATGAACCAAAGCAAGCCAATGACATGAAATAGATCCTCATCACTGGCATACACATGAAATAAAAGATAGAAGAGTATTGCCTCTACTCAATTCAACACTTAAAACTAAAAATTTTTAATGGTTTTAAAATAAGTGCGTTTGATAACGTACTTTTTCTACAACTTAAAATAATAAGTGATAGGTTAATTATAGACCAATATTTTAAGTCCACCATATCTGACTTATCACTTATCACTGAACATGCTCAATGATTACGTCATTAAATCTTTTACCAATATGCCCTCACTGTCTCGCCTCCTCTTCTTCACAATCCTCTTCTGCTCTTCTTCACCACCTCCTCTTTCCAGTCCTCTTCTCCTTCCTGCTAATTGAGCCCCAGTAACGGTCCCTTCTTAGGTACTCCTACCATAAGTTGCAGGTGCGTGATTTCTTTATGCTTTATTACGTGGGTGTTGGTTAATCTGTGAATTTTTTCCTATTTGTTCTTGAATATACCCAGAAAGGGGAACCCTAGGTTCGAATATCCAGATGGTGGTCCCATCACAACCTATTGAAAAATGAGTTTTTGATGCACTGAATTATTTTTTTATACACTAGATTTGGATACTGCTGTGTTGGAGACAATTGCATTGAACTGAGCCTTTTGGAGTTGCAATTCAGTCATTGGTATTCCTGCCAAAACAGTAGGAAACTATGACCAATAGCCAATAGAGTCGGTAAAGTAGACCCATGATCCTGTAGTGGTTTGGCCTGCTATTGAAAGAAAGGAAATGGAGCTGACTAGAGAAGGGAGCTGACTAGGAAATGGAGTAGACCCATGATCCTGTAAACCCAAAGCAAAAATGATGAACAAATTATGTTAAACTTGAATTCTTTTGATTGTCATCAAGTTTCAGCTTGTCGTTCTCTTGATTTTCATCATGTCTGTCCTGATTCTTTTCTATTCTTTCTTTTGTATATGGTTTGGTTTAGAGCATTTTATAATTTACATGTCTTTGGTTAAAAGAATTCCCCTTTTTTTCATCCAGATGGTGGTCGCCATAACGAAAATGTAGTAGATATAGGAGTAGAAGCACAACAAGCTGATCAATTATTTATGGTTAACTTGCGAGAGTAGATTGCAACTCAATTAGTTAATTTGAGGTTATAATTCATTTGTGTAATAATGTGACTTTTGACTATCAAAACATTATTGCGAATTCTTATCGTGTGAATGAATTGAATATTTTTTTGTGTTTCAAAGTTTTGCTCATGACTGTAAAATTAAATTTGAAGTATCCTTCATTGATATGGTAATACGTTCAATTATTCAATTGTCTTGACGTGCCTAACTTGTTCAAAAACAGAATAGATTAAATCTTCAAAAACAGAAAGGGTATTAGTGTCAATTAAATAATTTTCAAATTTCACTTATTCTGTTTTATCAAACAGAATAGATTAATTCAGCACTAAAATTACAGACAAGATCAAAAAAAATTTAGTGCTTAACATTCAGCAATTTAGAATTTTCAGTTGTACAAATTCAGCACTTAAATGTCAGTTTTATCAAACACACCTTAGTCTTGACGTGCCTTTAACTATAAGCTACATCCTGACAAGAAAGAGCTTATAATTGTCCATATAGTGAAAAATGAGATTGCTAAAATGTTCACTAGTCTTTAAGTAATTACAGTAAAAAAAATACGGTAGAAAAATTGACGCTAAATATGTCGATAGCTTCAAAAGATTGGCCTTTAGCGACAAATGATCCCTTTTTTGTTTATATATCTTTCTATAGCTTTAAAATTATTTTTGTATCTATTTGAAGATTGGCGTTATAAATGTCATTAGCTTTTAAAAATTGGCGTTGAATTATTGACAAATGACTCCTTTTTGTTACCATATCCCTCTATAACTTTACAATTATGTTTGTATCCATTTTCTTGTTGGTTATGCCTGGAAAATATTTTAAAATTTTTTAATAGATCATCACAATTTTTATCATTACTATTCAAAGACACCGTAACATCATAGCAAATTTATTTAGTTGTTTATTATTTTCTTTTTTTAATTACATTATAAAGGGTGACTATAGATATTTAGTGACAACATTACTATTCAGAGACATCATAATGTCATATGACATTCCAAGTTACCAAGGATAAAAGCGCTTTTGTGCAACACAACGATTTTTTGTTTCATTTCTTGTGTATTTAGTTTATTCATTGGTTCTTTACTCATGATTTATAGTAACTACTGCATTTTGATTATTGTTCGTTGCGTTATGATTAAGAATCGGCTATGTGATGTGACATTAGCCTTTGTAACGTTTACGATGCTTGATTTCCTTCTTCTTCTTTTTTTTCCTTATGTTTCACCCTTTCGATTTCGTAGATCTTATTGATTACTATATTTTTTTGTTCTTTTCCTCATCACATGATTTGACATATACAGCTGCAATCTCTTTCTTTATATGTTTCTATGTCTAAATTTTTTTGCTCTATAAAATATGAGCGCTTAGTTATTGTTATGGTATATTGTTCTTCTTTATTTGTTTTCCTTTCCTTTACCTTTGTCCAAAACAAAAGTTTGATATTTCGTAATACTATTATTCTGCAGTGACACTTCACTTTTTTGGTTCAAAATAATGTAAACAAATTATATATGATTGATTTTATCATAATAAATAAAAAGTAAATTATCATTTTATGTTAAAATTCAATTTTCTATTAAAATTTAAACACATATTAATTGGTCGAGATATACTAAAAAGGCAAATTATTTAGGATCCTTGGCAATTACAATGAGGTTAGATATATTTGTGGTTGATTTATTGTTCCTTTTTTCCTTTCCAGTTGTATCGTTATCATCTCAATTATCTTAGTAAATTTTAATCATTCAATTTAAAATTAGTATAATTTTTATCATGCAAGACATGAATGCCTCCTATACATGCACAGTATGTGACCAGTACCGTAAATAATTTACATATGTAACATTTTTTGTATTGATGTGACAATGTTTTAGTCCTAACAATTTACCAAGTGAGAATAAATTATATATCGATTCATAAAATAATATAGTTAATCAATCCTTTTATTTCAAAGTAAAATCTTATATTTATTAACATTCGGAATCACTATTTGTAGTACGAGGGAGACGGTGTCAAAAGTGCTAGAACTTGTAAACAAATCGGAAGAGATATTGTGGCTCAGCATCGGGATAGTAGGAATCTGGTAACATGCCCGACACAAGCCAATAGCACTTCAAATTTTGCTATATCTAGTTCTCATTTAATCAATCAAAGTAGTCCTCTATCTGCACACTCTCTAAGCTATTCCAATGTAGTTTCTCGCTCAGTAGTCAACCGTGATAGGTCAGTAAGAACGACTAGTAATGTATCCCCATACTAACCTATCTGATTGCCACATAATGTTTACAATAATTAATTTCATCATCTTCAAGTTGACCCATTAGTTATTCAGACACAAATATGTCATCCTTTCATGAGCCATGACACACCTTACCCTCAAGCAGAACGCAAGTGTTAGGAAATGTAAGAGATGGTTCAAGTAGAGTAAGACAACACCATGGAACTTATCATGCTGAGCTAATGGAAGTTGATACTGATGGAGGCTCGGACACATCGTTAGGTAAGTGCTTATAAGAGGTCATCTTGCTACTTTTTTGAACCCGTAGAGTTCTTGAATGCCCTTATTACATGAGCTATGATGTTTGAACAAATGATTCCACTGAAAATATGAATAACGCCATTCGAGACACTCCAAACTGTACGTATTAAGCAAAATAAATCTTTCTCAT
The DNA here is from genome assembly GCA_033070095.1 of Escallonia herrerae. Lineage (NCBI taxonomy): Eukaryota > Viridiplantae > Streptophyta > Magnoliopsida > Escalloniales > Escalloniaceae > Escallonia > Escallonia herrerae. The sequence goes on along the minus strand of JAVXUP010000662.1, from coordinate 361,271 downwards.
TATGTTAGTGAGTTTTTTGTATCCATGTTACTCCATTGTGAGGTCATTGATCAATTAGGGCTGATGGAGCAAAATTGGAAATTACATTCAGATGACATGATTTTTCCTGGCGAGTGACGTGTCTTGGGCATGCCAGAATTGAATTTATCAACTAAACAAGTTAAAAGTTACACGCTATACGAAATTGAGAAGATATTGAATAGCAATAATCAGTCACTGAAAGAATTTAGTACCTTTCCATTTCCTGACTTTCCATAAATTAATGACCAGAGAAATAGATTAATTTCCGAACAGTTGAACTATGATGTCCATGTACTTGCTCAAGAACATTATATGCAACCTCAATTTTACTGACATCAAAATGTCTTCGATTCTGTTTTATAATTTGTTGACAGAGGAAAGGGTGGTCTTTTCTTGAGAAAGTGGATTGCGCATTAAGATATATAATGCTTTTCACTGCCCACAATCTCAACAAAAATGTTTTTGGGGGAAAGAGTGTGGTACTTAGAGGTGACTTCAGGCAAATTCTCTTAGTTATAGCTGACGGGACTAGAGGGGATATTGTTGCTGCTTCAATAAATAAATCTATATCTATTCGAGATCATTGCAAAGTTTTTGGTCTAAGAATTAACATGAGGTTGAGGGGTGCTTCTTTCAATCAATCTTCAATAGAGTCTATGCGAGAGTTTAGCAAGTGGATATTAGATATTGGAGAATGGAAAACTGCCTATATGTGCATTACAAGATGTCAAGATGTGGGTGAACTTTAGTGGATTGAAATTCTTAATGATCTTTTAGTTCTTGTAACATGATATTCTCTTGATGCTATCATATCTAGCCCTTATCCTAATTTATTAAATCGGTATGGTGAACATAAATACGTAAGACAAAGAGCTATTTTAGCACCAACAAATGATATTGTTGAAATGAGACAATATTTAATCTCTGACTAAATATCGCCAATTTTTAATGTCATGGATAATCTATATGTGATGTAACTCTTTGAATTCTTGAATACACTAAACTTTCTGGGGATACCGCGTGATCAGATTGCATTGAAAGAAGGAATTCTTATTATTCTTTTGCAAAATCTTAACTGTGGCAAGAGACTTTGCAATAGTACGAGATTGATTATAACACATTTCGAAGACATGGTAATTGATGCTGAAATAATAATGGGTAGCCATGTGAGTGATTGGGTGTTCGTGCATAGAAACGAAATCACTCCAACCGACTCAAAGTAGCCTTTCAATTTCAAAAGAAGCAATTTTTGGTGAAAGTGTGCTTTGCAGTGACAATTAATAAAAGTCAAGGACAGACTTTTGAAGATGTTGGTGTTTACTGCTGAAATCTGTATTTAGTCATGGGCAATTGTACGTCGTCGTCTCCCGAGTAACTTATTGTCGTGGATTAAATTTTCTTATTGATAATAACGGCAAGTGCGAGAACTGTTACACGAATAATATTTTGTACAAGGAAATCTTTGATAATTTACTGTAAGGTGTATTCTTTATTATTTTGAATTTGTGTAAAAGATATCTTGTATTAAGCACATTTAGTTTCCAGTTTGTTATTTTGGTTAAAGTATAATTTACTTATCTTTAACTCTAGGTATTGATATAGATTCTTTCATGTAATTGCTATAAATTGTTTGTGTTAAAGATGAGGAAAGTGCTATAGTATTTTCTTTGTTTAATCTTCAGTATTCTTGCCTTTTGATATATTGTTGTCTTGTGGCATGCAATTATTTACCTCTTAATCTATTTTTTTTGTCGATATTATTTCTTACTTGAACAAAATAACGATATAGTCAATCGAAATAGAAAGCTTCTTGCCAACTCTTACATCAATTGACAAAGAACAACTACCGCTACAAGGTCAAGGTCAAGCTATAGGTTAGTCAATTTCAAAACTATCAATGATGTAAAGAGTCTGGATATGGTGTTGCTAGATGAGAAGGTAACAAATTCTAAAGTAATTTAAATAATGATTTTAAGCATTACTTAATAAAAAAGACATCAAAATTTTTTTTTATTTACAAGATACTCACTTACATGCAATAGTCCCCAATGAACTTATTGTCAAGTTTATAACACTTCTACAAGAGGGATGCATATACCTCATTGAAAACTTTAGGATTTTAGTACCTAAATGAAGCTTTAGACCTATTTCGCATTACCTTTTATCAACTTTACCATTGCAACAACTTTCAAGCCAGTAGTCAGTGAAGATAAATGCTTCAAACTCAACAAGTTTGTGTTTGTTGAGTTTAGTGATGTTGTTTCCCATTGTAAAGTCGATACATTCTTGATAGACACTTTTTATTAATGACCAATAAATGGGTGCATGAATCTTGTTTTGCATTCATCTTACTTTTTTTACCCTTTCATTTACAGATGTGGTCAATGTGCTATGTAAGAAAAGCAATGTCCCTGGAATATGCATTCAGGAAAAAATAGTGACCAAGAGAGATATTCAGCTGATTGTCAAGAAGTGTTATCTATTAATGTTTGATGCTATCCTATAGTGATATCTTTTTATAAATGCATTGTACAAACCACTAAAATGTGACTCTTATATGATATAAGTGTTTGTGACTCTTATTGTAATACCCCAGAATTTTTCGGAGCGTTAACCGATCAATCGATCCAATCCTCAAATATCTAATCGATTTAATACCACTAAAGAAACCCAATAGCATCCATATCAAAGCTCTACAATAACTCAATTGCCTTAACAAACCGCTCTCATCACCAAACAAATGTAAAGTACTTAATTTATTAAATTACATAATGGTTCCTTAACAAGCCTTAAATAAACAAATAATAGAAAACATAAACTTTTTCTGAAATTCAAGCTTGTTCTTCCCGAAATCTTACTGACGATTATTTCCTGCAGAAAGGAATAGAAAAGGGGAGTGAGCTTTCGAGAGCTCAATAAGGTCGCTCAAAAATTCAGGAAAAAGAATACAAATGATCATCAGATTCACTTCAAAACGAAAAGGGAAGAAATCAACTCAAACCCTAAAACAGATATAGAGACAAACAATTTCAATCACACTGAAACGATGCAGATGATATTGAGCATGAGTATACTGCAAAGCCACATAGGCAGTGCAGAGAAATCACTTAGCAAAGCGACAAAGGCGATGCTCAATAACACTGTAGTTACATATGCATATGAACACTAGCTAGACCCTTAAGGTACTAGCATCACTCGACAATAACAGAGTATCCTTATATCACCCCCGATACAGACCATCCTTATAACTCCTCAATACACTAACTCATGTCAATATGCAGAATGCAATAGTCGATAATACAATGAATAAATCGATGCAGAATGAGTAATAAATTTCGAGTATCGATAAGGATTTACAATAAACGTGGAAGGCTCAAAACAGGGTATTAAGGGCAATCAATGCAATTTCATAACAATTATAAACTGAGTCCAATGAAAGCTTCAATAACAATTTAGAAAGAAGGTTTACGATATCAAATAGATGAAATAGGGTTTCAGAAGAAATCTCTTACCTCGATCCAAGTGCTGAAGCTAAAAATACTCTCGATCAAATCTTCGAAGTTAACCTAGGTTGACAAAGTCATTTATCAGAATACTATTCATACTGCTACATTAAAATTTTAATTTACTTATCCATAGCGTACCCATTTTTCTACCTAGACATGATAAAATTCAGAGCAGTTTTCCACACGGTCAACATACCCCGAAATTCGTTACACACCCCGAGACCTAGAAATATCCCAAAAATGTTCTTATCATTCCTTAAACATTATTTATAGCTTAATATAGCATATGGGATAAAAATATAATTTTTGAACTTTTTTTTATTATTTTTGAATTAAAAGCAATTTCCTTAAATACACTAAAAACTAATAAATTTTCATAATTTCTTCTAGCTGGAAATAAAGGCTCATAATTTTTATAAAAGCCTTAATATATGTAAAAAAATTATAGAAATAAAAATCAGAATTTAAAAGGCACTGAAACTATTTCTTTATTTTTTATTTTGCTAAATTTAATGCGATACGAAAATCGATAATAAATCAACTTAAAAAATTTCCAAATTTTTACTGAGTCTTTATTATACTGTGAAAACATTACTCTAATATTTTCAAAACATTTTCATGGGTTTAAAGGCTCAAAAGAATTTTATAAGTGTAAAGTCGCAGAAAATATAATAAATACAAACGATTTCAGAAAATTATAAAATTCTACCACAATTCCTAATATAGCCTAAAGTATAATACTGTAAATTTTCACATGTTAAAAATCCCTGGACTCTATCATATGTTCGCGCCATATCAACGCTAACCCGTATACACACATATGCGCGCGGCTCTTGCACTTCTATTCCCTAATTGATTTAGCAATTTCTCTTCTCTTCATGCACCTGTCACACACTCTTGCACACACTTTTATTACAAATCCACCTTCCATGCCCAGCTTCACACTTGAGCACCCAAGCAATGCTACACTCCAAGCACACACACACACACACACACACACACACACACACACACACACACTATAGCACATAACACACACGCCCTGGACTGCATGCACCCATATGCTTACTCAAATCACTCACACCTAGAATGTATATGTATATGTGTATATATATATATATATATATATATATATTAATACACACCACACTTGCACACAGTTTATGTATGTATATATACTACACACTAAACACAACACTCACACACACACACGTTATGCACACCATACACACCCACTTCAATTCCTTCCATCTCACCCCTGTAAAAACACTCACCCACACACCAAAGTTCTCACTCCCTACTCAGCCCTCATACTAGTATACAACACCTCACATTTCTTCCCAAAATGCACCGCATACACTCACATCAAGCATGCAATACCCACATAACACCCAGCTGCCATCACAGCAGCCCCCACCATGAATGCCGCATATACAACGTACGCACACCTAGCATACTTATGGAGACACAGACACGGTTTACACCTGTTCTTTGTACACAAATATATACTTATTCACACCCATGAACATCCACTAATTTCACACACAAAAAAGAAAATGGTCATGGCAGCCTTGACTGCATACTAACAGCACAAGAATACACCTAATGCCTCATCACGCTGCTTGGCAGCGCCCCAATCTTCCACACCCATTCACACCCTCATAGGTAAATACCCAGCAGCCAAATCCCCCTCTTGCACAGCCCCAAACTCGACTGTGACCCCATACAACATAAGTGAACCCTACACACACGCACACCACAGCACTATCACAGAATTTACACACGCAGGGCCATATACCTTCATCACAAACGCACACTATAGCTGCCTTGGTAGCTCCGTTCCCTCACAAAAACACAGCTTTAAGCACCCATTTCATTTTCCTCTCATGCATTACCATGTATACCCACACTTGCTAGCACGTATCATTCACCATATATATAAACAACTCACCCACAAAACCCATCTCTACCTTACATTACATGTCCACAGAATTTCCACCGAGAAAGAAACGGCCACAGTGGTCTTCATTTATCCCATCACTCTCACAACACCCTGAAACTTACAAGCTATGGCAGCCTTGAATCCTGTTCCATAACCAACACCGGACATCTCGGTTGAATTTCGGCAGTCCACAATAACCCACTATCTCATGGTCTCCTCACTCAAGGTCACCCCATTCACAGATCTTCACAAAACAATAAAATCGAGACCCATTTATGTATATCATGGTCACCTATGTATATATGTATATATAATCATCACGTGTATCAAATTATAGCTTTCCACTGCCCTGTAAATCACGGCTTCCTCACCCACGTACACAAGGCTGCAACCCAGCCCCTTAATCCCATAAAATACAGAATAGAGTTGAGATAAAGAGGAAGCAAACTTACCGGAATACTAACTCGATCACCGGAAATCTTGTCCCGTTCTCCTTCCCTCTAATTCTTGCTCTCGAATGCGTCTGGTGGCCTAAAGGGTGGCTGCCCAGACAATGCTATATATATATATATAGGTTAAAAGAAACCCTAATTGGAAAAATGAAAAGAAACCTTTTAAAATCCTTTTGTCGCTAAAAACTTCTAACCCCAATCTTATCATTGCAAAAATGATCCCATAATAAAATACTTATGATACGTGATGTGTTAGGGAAATTATAAATGGTTTGTTACAACATCACGTTTGACAAATCGTCGCTAATAAGTACACCGGTACCAAATAAGTTTCACTGTCGCTACAAAAGTATACTAATGCTTAAAATTAATTCATCGCTAAAATACATGTCGACTTTAAATAATGAAATATATCATCGCTAAAAATTTTATATCGACGTTAAGAAAGTTTCAATTTGTAGCTAAAGATTGTCGATAAGATTTTCGCTCACAAAAATCTGCGCTAAAACTTGCGTAAGAAAATCACGCTTTATAATAAAATTAAGCGTCCAGGTAATATAAAGGTTAAGGTGTTACATTCTCCCCCACTTATAGAAATTTCGTTCTCGAAATTTCACTTACCTATTATGATATCGAAGCACTACGCCTTCACTGCATAACTACCAAACGAATGTATAATCTAATCTTACACATAACCCCCAAAATATATGAGTCGAGAACATCAATACTAGCTTCAATAAAATTCATAGCACTTCAACCATTTCACGATACTATAAGGTTTTAGATTATAACCTATATTCCATAATCTAATTAATCGGATATCATTACTCAACCTCAAAATAGTTATGCCGTATGTAGTACGAAGCTCACTGGACTATATTACTCCACTTCAAACTCAACCCTTTTACTAAGTTTCTAATTATCGTGCTTCCGCTACGCTTTTCAGATAACATACTAAGATATACTTCTCGCACGATCTACAAACAATAACAAGCTTAACTCCAAGCCTATGGTGTACTAAGGTACTAAGCAATTATCTCATATGACTTTCACTCCAAAGTGTCCAACCTTGAGTTCTAACTTCCGCTCTCAGTCTACATAATCATATAGCCTTCTAAAAATTTCTAAAATCTCAAAATTCTGACGTTTTAGACCACAGGCTTACAAAAGCTCTATATAACGATCATGCTACTTGCTATCCGATAGCCTTAATTAGGTTTTTTGCCAACTATACTCACATGTCTCACCATCTTAAGCGTGCTTCACTCATGCATTAAAAGTCCTCGTGACTTTATAAATAATTGTCCAAAACATTTGACAAAAACACAAAATTGTAATTCAGTAACTTCAAATGTTTCAAGGATTCTGATTATAACTTAGGTTTTTAGAACCCAATCAGCTATATCATTACTTAAGCTCTAAGCACTATGGAACCCAACCCCTTGTCACGTACACTCCTAAAATAGTAAGTCATAACTGCTATCAAGGTTCTTAAAATGGAATATTAATCCAACCATATTACTAATAGCCCCAGGCATATACAGAGCACCTAAATCCATAATAAAAATCTCTATAAGACCTAATCAAAGAGAGTTCATTCCTTTAATTAATAATCCCCTTCAAAACAAAGATTCAACATAACAATTAAAACCATTACACAACCCATTCTAATCAAATTATCTACACCGAGATAAAGTTCTCAAAAATAAATTAATAAATAAAATAAAACCATAAAGTTCACTTTATTATAAAGAACTCTCAGAACTCAAATGCTGTCAGAATAACACACTTCTAACCAAAGGTATACCCGAGTACTAAGAAATTTCCTCATTACATGAGACTTGCACTCTAAGCCTTGAGTTTAACCTCCATTTTCAGTTGAGTTTTGATAAAGGTTATATAGATCCTCAAATGTCGTACTCACTTTCGTTGTAAGTTTAGTTATGTCCTCATCCGTGTAGCACACAAGTCTTGACATCTCAATCGAGACTTTCGCGCCATGCAACTTTAAACTAGGACCCAAACAAGTGGCTTCAACAACTATAGTAGGCAATTTCGCCCAATATTTATTAAACTTATATACATCTGTTGCTATTTTTTGAAAGGGTCCTACATATCTCAATTTCGTTAACATTGTAGCCATTTTAAAAATTTCTACTACAATGATAGGGGTGGTGGAATACTACGTACCAGATAATAAATTGGTAGACTTGTAAAATACCTTTAAAAATTCGGATAGCTATGCAGCCATTTACCATTCCTCGTGAATTTGCAAGCCTTGTAGGAATGTGATTAGTAGGAAATGTCTGTACACTTCTTTGTATACCGAAATATGTAAAAGCATATGATATGTAGAGTTCTACCTATGGACAACATCTGTAAGTGGTCTCCTACGAGACAAATTATATTGAACAAACAAAGCTTTAAATTGTTGTGTTCTTGGACCCAAACTATTAACAAATGCTGCCATGCACCTTATTTGGTAAAGAATATGTCTAACATCAACTAAACCATCTTAAAAAATTAAATTAATTATCTGATAAACACGGAACATGAAATAAGTCTCCAGCAAGTATAGGTTGAAGGCTTTCCTTTAAGGCTGAAATAACAGCTTTATTGTTAGAAACATTATCAAAACTGATACTCATAATTTTGTTCTTTATTTTAAAGGTGGTACATGCATTAATTATAATAATAGCAACGTTAGCTGCATCATGCGGGATAAAGAAAGAGTTTGAAAGTGATGATTCTCTTGTTCATAGTTCAATCAGAATCAATCCAATGGGTCATCACACAAACATAACTAACAAAAGTAAAAAAAGATTTTCAAATATCAGAGGTAAGACTAACTCTACCATCAAAATTATATAAATAATTAATCAAGCGTGCTTTCACGGCATTATACTATCTAATTACATCAGATCTAGTTATATTTCTATAAACTTTTTTGTACAAAGGTTGTACGTAATTATTCATATATTTAGAATGCTTAACATTATCGTCGGCAAAACTAAAAGCTTGTTCATCATGAATAATAAATTCAGTAAGACAGTCTCTTTAGTCTCACTGATTATAAATAAATAACTTACCACCAAAGATAATTATGTTTGACTAAGTTCGACTTTGCCTTGTTTAGGTGCACACTAAGGGTAATGCCTATTAAAATGTCCATTACCACTACCACATGAAAATAATTTACCACGGTACTTACATTGAACTCTTCGGACACTGTTAACCATAATATTATCAAAATGATTCTAACATTCGCCTTTTTTTTCTTCCCCTTTAGGACTTCTGGCAGACAACTAGAAGGATTGCTCGGTCCTTCATCATGATGACCGTTTATTGGGCTAAAATTTTGTCCCCCCGGAGTAATAGTTTTGCCAACTGAGTTGCATCCTTGACTATAATGCTGGGTAGTTTGTGAGGATGTATATTCAAAATCTGAAATGTTTTGGTTGAACTCCCAATCGGCTTGGGTATCTGTACTCATTTGTGACAGATCTTGAAAATTGAATGTTTGTGATGGTGCTTAGAATAGTGCTTGTAGTGGCGGTGGTCGTAGTGCTTATGGTGGTGGTAGTGGTGCTCCACATTTGCTACGTGATTTAAATAATCGAGACATATTTGATGCTAATTTTTTTTGACAATAATGAAAAATAAAACTAGTAAGAGTAACTAAATGCAAAGAAATAAGAGTAGTAAATAATTAAATAATACTTGTAATTGAAAATTGGAGAGCTTAATACTTAGTAATAAATAACAATGGTAGGAAAGCTTATAAAATTTAGTAAGAGTAACTAAATGCCAAGGAATAAGAGTAATAATATAATATCCCAAATTTTGGGAGTCGATAAAATAATCATTTAAGCTCCAAAAAATAAATGGATGTTAAATTTGAGTAATGTTTGGGTATTAGTGGAGAATGTAAGCTTAAAAGAATTTTGGGGCAAAAAATATAATTTTTGAAAATTTTAGGATTATTTTTGTAATTTTAAAAAATAAGGGGAACGAGATGCATTTTTTTTATTAAGTAGCATCATTTTAATGATAATTAGGTTTAAAGGGGTTAAATGAGGGGTTAGTCTAGCCTTGGGGTCAAAGCATAATTTTTCTAAACTAGAGGGATCAAAATATAATTTTAGAAACTTGAGGGGCCAAAGTGTAAATTTTAAGAGTTTGCAAAGGTGTCACAATTTGGGAAGAATTCAGCTGAGTGTTTGTCACCTCTTGATTAATTAAGCTGACTAAGTGTTGGAAAATAATAAACTATTGTGGGGATAAGAATCATGAAGTGAAAATATAAAAGAAAATTGGTTGGGGTGTAAAGTGGAAATAAAGGGAAATCAAGAACAACCAAAGAACGGGAACAAGAAGGAACTAGTGGGAAGAAGGGGAAAAAAAGGGGAAGGAAGAAGAAGGAGAGGAAGAACCTGAACCCATCAAGGTTAAAGTTACAGACTTCCGATTAGCTAATTTAGCTGCAGATCCAGGTAAGTGTTTTTGTCCGAATCTCAAGCCATCAGTTTGATTCCAAAATTATTCTTTTGTTACTTATGGCCGTTGTTGAACTCTAAGTATGCATTATTTCGATATGTTCTTGCAAAGTAAATTCTGATGTTGAGCCTGATACAATTATTGAACTCCTGTCGGTGCTCACCTTTTGTTGCATATTGAGCATTGATCTGTGTGTTAATTCTGTGATATATGTCTTCTGTATACTGACATGGGAATCTGTTCTGCTCTGAGGCGGGCGTTATAAGGTTGGTCTGAATCCTGTGTGGAATGCAGGCTAATACTTAAATGGACTAGTATTCTGATACTTCATGCATGTGTACATTTTTTTTATCCTTGCCTGTGTAGCACCGTTACCACCCATGATCAGTATCTTCGAGATTTATGTACATTATGTCTGCATTGATCACTTCAAGAATGTATGAGAACAATTGTCTGAATATCTTATCAAAAGGGACTGAGTGAAACGCTTCCCTGTTCTTGTAAGACTGTCGTAACTGTTTGAAATCTTCTAATTGTTTGTCTTTGAATTGTGGTAACTCCCTCCGAGATAGCTTTGTGTATGACCTTACTGATATCTCAAAAGCTCACCCTTCATTTGACTCCCTTCTATAGGTGACAATCAGCTGTCGCATGTTCGGGAATGAGACAGAGTCTGTGTGAGATTCCGATGAGCCCATCACTACCGGGTAATGTGACCCTTACGAGGATCTGTACCGTTGATTCATTCTATTAGGTTATTAAGAACCTAGGTTTTAATAGTTTAGTTTGAACTGTTATTAAAATATTGTATTTTAAGGAACTTGGATCAGTGTTGGATCAGATGCTTTAAAGTATGTGTTGGTGAACAGTTTTGACAGGTTTGATGTGATCCGGTAGGTTAACAATCCGAGAATTCGGGGTGGTGGAGCTCCGAATTTTTGGGGTGTTACAAATAAATAATTAACTAATACTTGTAATTGAAAATTGGAGAGCGTTAGTACTTAATTACTTAACAAAGCTTGTAAAAATTAGATAAAAGAGAGTGGGAATATTGATGTGAAAAATACGAAAGAAGGGAGTGACTTTATAGATTTTTCAAAGTCCACAAAAGATCAAAATGTCAGTTAAATCTAGCCGTTTATAGTTGTTGGGGAGGATAAAAGTATAAAAAGTTGTTAGAAACTTGTTGGACGAAAATACCTCCCAAACTAGCCGTTGTATAACTGTCGAAGGGAGGGGGGGGGGGGGGTAAAAGTAAAATTTTGCAAAAAAGGAGGGAATATAGTCATTGGGGAGAAAGTCGCAAATTCAAAATTCTGTGGGGCCGGCCCTAAAATACCTGGCCGAATTCGGACTAGGCAAATTTTTAGGGCCTGACCTGAGACCTTTTTAGGGCCGGGCCGGGTTAAATTTTTTGGAGAAAAAATAGGCTTGGGCTTGGCCCTCGGCCCTATGGTCTAGGGCCGATACTGTTCACATATAGGGCCGGGCTAGACTGGACCATGTTAGGGCCGAATCGTGCCGGTCTGCAGACAGCCAACCTTTTTGACACCTCTAATAATATTCACGTAACCGTCAAGTTCACAGCGAAATTAAACCCTAATTTTAATACCAATCTATATAGTAAGACATTACAAGAACTTGACAACTGACATTATTGGATGACAAAGATTCAGACCAAGGATCATTATTTTTCCTTTTGTTGCCCACTTTCTAATAGCATCATTGACGTTTTCTTTTTTTGGGTAGGTTATCCTTTTAAGGCAAAAAGTTGTCCCCCCATGACCAATGCTAATCACTTATTAGTTCACGTGTTTGAACTTTGGAACAAACTCATGTATATCCTTTTCGTACTTTTGAGTCAATATTAATTGCTAATCAGAAGAAAAGTGAAGCGAGGAGGAAGCACTTCACCTACTTTTTTCCTTAACTTTCTAAAAAGCATCTTTCATATTAAGATTTTATGGCAAGAAAATATAAACTTTGTACTTACAACTTTTTTAGCTTGTCCAAGGCAAGTCGTATAACGTTAGCGCGAAATCTTCGCTTGGGTACAATCTAAGAGTGCCTCTAGGACTTGGACCACCCTCATTTAAAAGATATAATTACAGGTCTCTTTATGAAAAAGTAACAGCATGTTTGCTTGTTTTTTTGGTATAGATTTAAGGTAATTAGGTAGATGAAAATCTGAAGTAATTAATGGTAGGCCATACAGACTTTGAAACTTGCACGCGATTTACAGGCAGTGTGAGAATCTCCTGTCCTTATTTTGGGGAGAGTAATGCAAACTAACAATATAAGCTAATTTAAAGCAAGCTTCTAATTTTAATAAGGGGAAGAAAGTGGAGAGAAGGAAAGTAAGGGCCCGTACGCTTACGAGATTTTTTTTTTCTGTATTCTATATTTTATTTTTATTTTTAAAATTTTAGTATTCAATTCTAAAATTGAATTTTGTACTTTTAGTTTTTTCCGCATTATTTTTTTTCAATTTTTCTTGTACGTTTACCATTCTCATTTTTATTTTTACCAACTTTTTTAGATCCATTCTCCCTCTTCCCCTTCACGAGTTCCCTTTCCCCTTCCCTGTTCCCAGCTCTGTGTGTCCCCATTTCCCTTCCCCTTCATTACCCTCACTGTAATCCCAACATCCTCAATCCCATCGAATACCCCACAAGTCCCTCCATTTCCACCATCGACCACCACGGGCCACAGTCCAGCCACCGCCACAGGGTGACTCGTCATCGTCTCGGTCAGCCATCTCATCATAACCCTTCACAACGTTACCTCTCGATTCACCGTTGTTAGGTAGACTCTCAAAAATCCCACTACTGTTGCCTGAATTAGCGGCATCAGTTGATGAACCCACAAACCTGAATTCCACAGGCAACGACTTGATCGACTGGAGAGCTTTCTGCGACATTTCCTCGAGACGATGATTCTTGGCCAGCGATTTCGTCAACCCCATCTCCTTCGTCTGGATTCCGGCGAGATCTCCTTTCGGATGGGAGTTGATGGTGTTGTCTGTGGGTTGTGGGTGAAGAAAGAGTACAGGAAGAGAGATAGAGAGAGGGGAGAGAGAGTTTGTCGAAGGTCAAGGTACTGACGGAGGAATCAGGTTTCGAGGCGCCGACGATGAAGAAAGATGATGAAGAGAGGCAATGGATCTGTAACGATGGAGAGAGAGAGAACTGAATGGAAGGGGTGAACAATGGTTCTGTACGGGGTGCTAGGGAGGAGAGAGAGGGAGGGAGCAGCTTCTGACATTGAGTTCATTTTTTTGGAAAAAGGTAAAAACAGCCCAAGGCTGTTTTCATGATATTGGCTACTGTTTGAATATTTGTATCCAAAACGGAATTGAAAAAAATGTAAACGTACACGAAAAAAGTATTTTTTTTTTTATCATCATTGCTAAATACAAAAACAAAATAAGGTAAACGTACGGGCCCTAAGTGATTTCTCTTCATTTTTCTTGCTTGCAAGTTTTATAAATGGGGTAAGTACGAGGATATTGTCTTGAGAGTTGCTTGGGTTTAGAAGATTTTATGATTGTGTTTCCAAAAACAAAATGCTCATTTTTACCTTCATTTTTTATATAATTTTTATTTTAGGTAAAGATGTCCTTTACTTCTGTAAAAATTATTTACTCTCATAAGCTGGAAACAATTAGATTAAAGAATGTCCTATCGAGAAAAATGATCTAGCGATTGTGAATGTTAAAATGGGAGCCTCGTTCGTGCTCCACTAACCTACTCTGCCAGGGCAGATCTAGCAAATCTAACTGTGGGGGGGGTGGGGGTGGGGGGGGGGGGGGGGGGCAAAAAGACATTTAATAAAGTTGATGGCCAACATAAAAGAATTAAGAATGTTCAAGTTCACATAAAACATGAAACGTCAAAAGCACTAAATTTAGTAAGTAGTTCATTAAGGTTTTACAAAATGTAAAAATAGAAAAAAAAATCAACTTTATACATTGATGGTCAAAACAGAACTCGACGTTCTTTATAATCACGAAAGTCATTAATTGTTCAATTTGACTAATGTGATTATTATGTATAAGAAGCATATTACGTATAAGTATATTACGTATAAGTTAACATATTATAATTAGCGTCACTACTGAATGCAGAATAAATTGTTCAATTTGACTAATACGATTATTACGTATAAGTTAATATACTATAAGAATTTAAACTAATTTTTTTTAATCTTGATCAATTCGTGCCTTTTTTGTAATCTGAATAGTTGAAATTTAGAATTTGGAAGAATGAAGATGGAATAAATAAATAAGAAAGAAAAAGATCATAATAGTCGGTAACACAAAGAGTAACAAGTACAACAAAAAAACCTTAATTAATTAATGTTACGATAAATGACATTTTCGTAAATATATAAAATATGAGTATCTATAATTTGAAAAACCAAAATAAAATTCCAATGCCTCCCCCCCCCCCCCCCCCGCGGGTCATGGCATAGCTCCGCATCTGCACTCCGTACTAAGTTATGAAACACCCTATTGGCTCTTTAGTAACCTACTTCCTTACATCAGTGATGAGCTATACAAGTCCTATTTGCACTTCAATAACCTACTCCAGCATTCCATCATCATTTGATAATTCAAGTGGACTGTATAAAGCCCCAATATATTATATTATGGGAGACAGAAAATTACACAAAATTGTGACATACGAAACTTAAAATAAAATTTAAAATATTAAAAAGAATAAATTTCGAATCAAAAGACACTAGTATCTCACTTAACTTGTTATTACAATACAAAAAACATATACACCGACAACTTATGCATCAATCAATCGAAACTAACTTCACTCACCTCGAACAATCTCAAGAATGCATCCTTATCATTTACCGCGTCCCAGTACAAAAAGATCAAGAAAAAGAACAAACTGTCTTTGTAATTTGGCCGTTAAATTGCTGACTTCAGAAACGATCGGACTTACGACAACAAAAGACCATTTTCGACGGCGTCACACGCGCGCTATCAGCCGGCTAGTACTTGTAGCAGCTTTAAAAGACTTCCCCTCAAAGTCCAGCGAAGCGGCGCACGTGATGCGCTGTGAGCTGGCTGGCGTATACTGAGAATCTAATCTACGCTCTTCGTCCCGGCTGAAAACGACGCCAGTCCTTGCCTTTCACTCACCTCTCATCCCCCACTCCCATCAAGATCCTCCAAATCTTAACACAAATTCAAGTACACTGGTAATCTGCCCTTCTCTCTTTGCTCTCTACTTTCTGGGGTATCTCGCGATCCCTTATGTTTTCATCAAGCAACATGCATTGTGTTTTGATCTGCTGTTGATCAACATGGGGGTGATGGGTTTTCTTTGCTTTTGCTTTTGTTTTTGTTTTGGGTTTAGATCTACGGCGGCGGCAGCGGCTGTTGGGTGAGAGGCAAAAGGGATGTCGAAAGCTGGAGCCTTGGATCTGGCAACTGGCCTGGGTGGAAAGATTGACAAGACCGATGTTCTCTCTGCCGTCGACAAGTATGTTTAACTTTCTCTCTCTTTACTCGTTGGTGTTTGTAGCTTACTTTCTCCCTCTAGATCAATGCTTTTATCTCTCGCTATGCCTCTTGCATGCATGATTTGATTTTTCCTACAACTAGTACGTTACATATTGGCAGATAGAACTTTTATGAATGAGGTTGAACTGATATATTTTTCTAATTAGCTGCCAATGTGGATCCTAATCTGTGTTTCTGTTACAGAATCATGAATGTACTAGTTCGACGGTGCTGCTTTATAGCCTCGTAATCTCATGATTTTGATCCCAAATCCTAGCTAGAAAGTTTTACTGGATATAACAACGTGATTTGGAGCAATTTTATGGTTTTGAAATTAAGATATTTATGCTGCTGCGATTTCCTAGTACTGAGAGCATCGTGAAGAGAAGTTTTATTTCTGTAAATGCTTGCTAGCAACTGTAGCAAACGTTGTTTGTGGGATCTTGAATGGATTTTGATTTGCTTGCTTGCCTTGTTTGAGGTTATCTGTTTTTTGAGGTTCGCGTGGTGTAACTTACCAGTTTAGATATTCAGGTACGAGAAGTATCATGTGTCTTTTGGAGGTGAAGAGGAAGCTAGAAAGTCCAACTACACTGACATGGTACTTTTGCTTGCTTTATTTCCCTTTTTTTCTATCCTGTTGACTCTTTTGCTGGCCCCAACTGTTTTGAATGAAGGCTTAGATGATGCTGATGCTTATGATTCTATCGACTCTGTGGTTATACTTCTTAGCGATTTTTTTTTCTCTTTCAGTTTTTTCTTTTTTTTTGGTCAAATGTCCCTTATTTCATTAAAGCCCAAAACAATTTCAAGTTCTCAGTACAAGTGTTTATCTAGATCTATACATTCTATACAGAACATTCAATTGTAAGTAAATTGTATCTAGCAGGTATTCTAATTCACAGAAAACTCTGTTAGGTATTCCCCATGCCCATGCCCTGCAAAGCTCCTTGTTTTCCATGGTTGGCAGAATTCTGATCCAGCTGCTAACTCTGTATTTCACCCATTGACTGATTACAGTCTGACAACCTTCAAGAGATGCTTGTTTGTTGTCAAATGTTCTTGCACTTCTCTCCACCCACAGACCATACAGTCACAGCAATTGATAACTTGCATAGTCTGACTCTGAAACTCTTACCTCTGAGATTGGATATGAGTTAGTCCAAGAGATGAGACCATGAGTCAGGCAATCTCCAGTTCAGTTTAGCAGCCACTAGGTTCCACAGCTTTTGTGCATAATCACATTGGACAAACAAATGGTCAGTCGTTTCTTGCTGCCTTTGACACAGAACACAGCAATCATCATTGATTTTTCAGTTTTATCTACTCTTCTTCTTTTGTGATGTCTGATTTTGACTGGGATCATAAGATATATTTCCTTGCTTTAACTCATTTGTTGGTGTCCTAATCACGTATATTGGTTTGTGTCCTAATCAGTCTTGTCGTAGGTATTGCAAACTTCTTTCACTTTATTGATACATGGAAGTTTCGAAATGGATGCTTCCTTAGAGAATCTCACTCTTGCGGAATATACGTTCTGATGTCAGGCAAAAAATTCCTGAAAATCAAACTCATAAAAGTTTGTGATTCTTTTCATATCTTCAAACACTAATAAGAATATGGGATACTCCTTTTGAAAATGACAATAACAAGATTTTGGGGGTGGGGTAGGATTCATGAACTCGTATTAAACTTGTATTTTTACAGAAGCACAAGAATTTTTAAGCACTTGAGCTCAAAACAGTCGTTGTTTACTATTTTTTTGCTACTTGATATCACGAAGAAATTCACATAGCACTTACTAAAATTATTTTTGTGTCTTCAGGTGAATAAATATTATGATCTTGTGACCAGCTTCTACGAATATGGTTGGGGAGAGTCATTCCATTTTGCACACAGGTCAAAAGTTCTTTATCTATGTTGTATTGTTTCCTTGCTTTTTTTCCGTAGATGTTTTAACACTGCTTTGGACATGGATGCTGATAGTAGCTAATCATAAGCATCGTATTTGGGCTTGCAGGTGGCAAGGGGAGTCTCTACGAGAGAGCATTAAGCGTCACGAGCATTTCCTTGCTTTACAACTAGGCCTGAAACCTGGACAGAAGGTCTTATATATTGCAACTTGCAACGATGAACTCTCCATTCTTTGGGTTGATTTGGTTTGAAATATAATAAAATTTTCTACTGTCTGTAGGTGTTGGATGTAGGATGCGGAATTGGTGGACCATTGAGAGAAATAGCTCGATTTAGGTAGATGGCTATTCATATTTGGCTCTGTCGTTTGCGTAGACCTATTTGATCTGAATTTTCACTAATGATCATCTGGTTATCATCATATGAACTATATTATGACATATGTTGGCTGGCCTTTGGATCATAATTTTTACTTTCTCCTCCCTAATTTCCCCGTCCTATATATTTAAACGCCCTTTCCTACCTTTCTTCCATACATTGTAATTGTAAACATATCTGTATTCAATAAAAGTGGACAAGGATCACTGGTGCATAATACATGCCATTACCCCCCAAATCTTGAAAGGCCTGTATTTTCTCCAAGTCAACTATTGGGTAAAAGACATCTCTACATACTTCCTAAGTATTTGGATTAGAAACACCTTCTTTGGTGCGAGACATAATTGTGTACAGTCTGTGGGTTTGTGTGACTTCGATTCCCTATTATTGTCGACAAGAGTTCTTCAAGACATCGCCGTATAACGGCTGACAAAATAACAACTATGAATCCAGTTTCGAACGTTGTCTTAATGGGTCAGCTAGTATTGCTGAATTGTTGTGGAAGCGACGACAAATATAGGAGAGTCATGCTCATGCATTCTGATGCTACAACTGAGTATGACACCTTACGAACAAGATGAAGGGTTTAACATAACTTTGTTGCAGCGCGTCTAAGCTGATCCTATTCATATTGTTGAATGTCATAGTAGAGTATTATATGCTTTAGCATTAGTATGCTAAGGCTTTTGTTACATTGACATTTCATTGCAAGAAAATCATTATTAATTGTTAGGAACTAGGTTCCATCCGCCACTATCTAGAAATGAAACACCAAAGCAAAAACGAAAACCTATATAAGCGTCTACCTCATACACAGCGATCAATTGCCCCCTAGTTCATAAACAGGATCCAATTCATATAAAATCTGAGAAGAGTTTCAAGACTTGAGCTTTCAGGTTGATCGTATTTCAACCTGGTACCTAACACCATCCATATGTGAAGGTTTCCAGCAAAAATTCTTGCGGTCTTGAGCCCATAGATGGTGTATAGTGACAGCAGTTTACGTTCAGCTTCCTGAGGCATGCCTCTAAGGTCCCTTCTTTACATTTTTTATGGTCCTGTCTGACTCCATCTTCCGACGGCAAAGGATTCTGAGTTACGAAATTTCTTCTAAGAATGGTCTGGCAAATATGGCAGTATAATGACGTTCAAAGTACAAATGACAGATTGTTTCTTGATTAGCATTTCAAAGAGCACCCACTTCACCATTTACCAGTTCCATCTTTCTAGTCAATCCTTAGCACTCTTTCTGTTTTAGCAAGCCAGCCATGCTGTGAAAACCAGCCGTTTCACTGATATACATTGCACTGTTATACCCAATTATCTTTCTTCTGACAACTGGCCCATATTTTCCTTGGTATAGAGATCTGAAAAAGGATAAGAAAATGATGCTCCCCTTCCAATCCTTTGTTCTTTCCCGTTCATTTCAACAAATTTAACTCCTAACCCTTTCCTAAATTTCCCTATGTTCGCACACTAAAAAGTTAGTTAACATAAATATGTTACCTGGAAAAAGTTATTCCCCTTTCATACCCTTTTTTTGTCTTTTTTACTTACGAATATGATAAAACAGCAAGCAGCAGTTCCCGGTCAGCTCTTCATAGCTCAATGCCTGATGCTGTTTGTTACTGGTGTTAATATGCAAAGTTGAAGAGCTCTTCCTTGACAAAGGAAAAAACAAAAAAGACACCAATAGTTTCTCTGCTAATTGTGGGTGTCAGCTAGGTAAAGTTTATTGGCATCGTAACAAGAGACTTGGTATTGATTCCTGCCTAAACACGGACTTTGGTGGGGTGGGGTCGAGGGAGGGGAAGGCTACCCCCCTCTGTGTAGCCCGAGTGGCCTGCTCTTACCCTGTACCCAAGGAATAAAAACCTTGTCTGCTAAAATGTGTATCTGGGGAGGTCTTCATTACGCTGTTTACATCATTATGCTTCAAAAATTGTTTCCTACAGTCTGACTTGGATTTTGATCTGGCAGCTCGGCATCCGTTACAGGCCTGAACAACAATGAATATCAGATAGCAAGAGGAAAGGTACATGCTTCTGCTTTGCCAAATTTTAAATTGAGTGCCGAATTCAATGCATGCTCATGAGAGCAAATCACTTTTCGTCTAGAAACTTGGTTCATTCTTAGTGTAACCCTGCTTAGGGTCTTGGAACCGTGAACATTCTCAGAGGGTTAAACTGTGTCTGTGTCAGACACGCGACATGACAGTGTCCCAATTTCCTTTTTTTTTCTCCTTACATATGGAGATATGGGACACTCTGAGACACCTCTGTTCTGTTTCTTATAGACGATGATTCTGATTTATATGTAATATAATGGTGATGCTATCCTTTTTTTTTCTTTTTCTGTTGCTTGATAGGTCTTGAATCGCGTTGCAGGAGTGGACCAGACCTGCAATTTCATGAAGGTTGGGTGTGGTTAAAAGCCAAGTTATTTCCGTTATGGACTTTATCCCTGTCTGTTGATTTCATTGTTGTTTCATGATGATGCAGGCTGATTTCATGAAAATGCCCTTCCCTGAAAATAATTTTGACGCAGTGTATGCAATTGAGGCTACTTGCCATGCTCCAGATGCAGTATGTGTATATGAAGCATCAAACTTCTGACATGAAGTTTAAAAATACCCAGTAATTGGGATCAAATATCAACTGCTAAAGTTTCTAACTTGCATCTTTACCTGAAGGTTGGATGCTACAAAGAGATATATAGAGTATTGAAGCCTGGCCAGTATTTTGCTGCATATGAGTGGTGCATGACAGGCTCATTTGATCCCAACAACGAAGAGCACCAACGAATCAAGGTTAGTCTAAGAAGCTCTTGGTAATTACTTCTATTTTTGAATTGAAATAGCCTGATAGAAAATTGATGCACGCAGGCAGAAATTGAGCTTGGTGATGGCCTCCCTGACATTAGGTCGACTACACAATGTCTTGAAGCTCTTAAAAAAGCAGGTTTTGAAGTGAGTGAAAGATGCTACTATTTCTACTTGTATGCTACCATCGTTTCAAAATTGTTGATCCTTTGACCTTTTTGTAGAATTGCAGTACCTGGATCCCTTTGACTTTTTGTGGATACCAATTAGAGCTATAATAGCTACAAAAAAATGAAACAAAAATTGTTTTATGAGTTAAAAGATGTAGAAACATAGTTCGAGGCCCAGTGTAACCAGGAATCTCTCTAACTCCAGCAATTCGTGATTTGGGATGACCCATCAGAATTACAGATCGTGGATTAGCTTTCACATTGGAGAAACCATGACATTTTTTGGTTAAGTAGCAAACGAATCGCCAGTGTTGGCATTTTGTATTTTGAATAAGCAGACTGTTAATTAGGGACCTTTAATTGTGAAGCCTATAATAATGCTCAGATTCATGCTCGAGAACCCCAAAATTTAGCTACATATAACTTTGGCCCAAGTCACTTTTCAAGTCATACAAATTTTCTTGTAATTCAAATTGAGTCTAAAAGGCCCCATGCCTATATCTGTGGGATGAGATAATAGTCTACAGATTAATAACCTAACAAGTTTCCCATTGGGGGTTGATCCACAACTAGCATTAGGAAGCTGACCTGGGGCTGTCAATGTCACACAGTGGACAGCCCAGATCTCCTTTTTAAAGAACTCAGAGACAACTGCTACTCTTTGTGGTGGTTGGTGCAAATCGACATAACTAGCCATGTAGCAAAAAAAAAAAGGTATATGGTGTGGAACATCAACCGTCACTATTTTGGCGGTTGGTAGAGAGAAAAAAAAAACACATTGTTTCCTCTTTCTATGCCGTTGATGGTGTCTTTCTATCTTCTTAAAGCGGTAGATGGAAAGATCTCATATATCTTACATGCCCAATTTTACTTGTACATCTCTTGCTTGAATCTTACAAGTGCCCAATTTGCTTCAACATATTGAACTGGTAGAGTTTTATCTAAGATCCCGTGGTGACTCATCTTCGGTTGGTTAAGTTTTTCCAACTCTATTCTCTCCTAATCCTCTTCCGCGTCTCTGATCCTTGAAGCTGGTGCACTTCTATGTGAACGAATTTACATTTCAGCCAATCTCGGTCACAAGCCAAATTGGTGCAAAATCAAGTTTAAGCAAGTAGACCTAGAGGAGTCGATTTACTGTGTTATTCTGATTTTTATAGATCTGAATTTGCAGGATCTGGAATATTTTCTCTATTACTGAGATGCATTTACGTTCTAGTTCTTGATTTTCGAACAAGATTCTGGTAGCATTTTCTAGCAAACATTTCCTGCTTCCAAGTCAAGAATGTTGTAGCAGATTGTTTCAGTTGTTTTGTTTCTTGTTTCCATGGGTGATTAAGGGAGATGATAATGATAATTAGTAAAGCAAGATAGATGGAGGATTTGAGGAACACTTCCATGTGAATGGCAGCGGATCAGTAAGTAAGAACGGGAGTTGAATTTAAGTCCTAACCCCAAGAAAATAAGCGGTTGTAAGGGCCATTACCTCACTGTGTTTGAGGAAAGCAGTAATCCGAGCCGTCCACTAAGTGACGTGGACGGCCCTGGTTCGGCTGAGAAACATGGGACTTTCCATGCGCTAGCTGTGGATCGGCCCCTTTCCTATTATGCAACATCGAATTCTTCAAATTACTTGGCAAAATTACTTTTCATCATCCAATATCGTTTATGTGCTAGCGCTATATATGCGTGATTTTATACAACGGCTGTTGAAGAACAATTTACATTCCTAATACACTTTCTGCATTCCACTTTAGCAGTACGAATAAGCCTACTGCTAACCTACCGCTTTCTGTTCAAGGTAGTGTTCCGTGATATAGAACATACCAGGTAACATTGACCAGGCCAAACTTTGGGTGTTGATGTTCTACATAGGAATTCACAAAAGAGTCAAAGGGACAAACATTGTGAAGCAAAGAGAGTAGATGCTTTCGTAATTATGAGAATGAGACAATAAGCAGAAAAAGGTACTAACTTCTTTTCGTGTCTCAAGGTCATTTGGGATAAGGATCTTGCAGCGAGCTCACCCATCCCTTGGTACTTGCCTCTTGACAAAAGTCACTTCTCGCTCACCGGTTTTCGTCTGACAGCTATTGGACGTTTTCTTACCAAGAGCATGGTAGGATCTCTTTCTATAATGGTTCATTTTTTTTTATCAACCATGTATTTTGCACGTTTGCTGGTGAATATTGACCAGTGCTTTGGCTTATTGTTCTGTAGGTTGTCGCCCTGGAATACGCTGGACTTGCTCCGAAGGGAAGCCAAAGGGTTCAATCGTTCCTGTCAAAAGCTGCGGAAGCGCTTGTTGAGGGTGGAAAGTGAGCACCTTCTTCCCTGTACTTCTTCTATGTTAGCAATTTAAAACCCTCTCCTGAGTCAGATGTTCATATTCCTCAATTTTAAAAATTGGGCGCGAGGCACTTGATTGGTGTAGCCACATTTGCCATTTGGTTGGTACCATCGTTATGGATTATTATAGGTCCATACTTGTCACTTTTATGAATCCAACTCTTTATCATGGCCATCTTCGTCGGCGTTGTCGTCATTAACTAGGCCTTTGTCCCGAACTAGTTGGGGGCAGTTATACGTATCCCTTTTCTTCTCTTTTTTCCCCATCCTCTCCTTGTTAAGCACGTCCTAGTTTGTCATAGAGAAAGAAGTTTTTACCAAGGAAAATTGCTCGTACTGGTTGCGATAGGCACCTTAAATTTCTGAGTTTTCATTTACAGTTCTGTTATAAGCAATCCATACGCTCGATCCAGAAAAATTACGAGCTTCTTTGTACTTTTCCTGTTTGTCTACGAGTAGCTACTAACAGAATCATATTACTGGTATTCCAGGAAGGAGATTTTCACGCCAATGTACTTCTTCTTGGCTCGGAAGCCTCTGGATGGTCAGTAGCGCGAAGTGAGCTTTAATATCCTGCTACTTCGTGTGGATTCTTCTTTTGTGGGGATTTTGACCGGTAAAAAATGTTTGAACTGGGTACGACCATGCTAAGTTGGTTTTCTGTAAGTTGCTTGTTTGTGCTCTTAAGTGATCTCGTGTTCAAACATGGCAACACAAGCTCTGAGAGTTCATCCTTTTAGTGGCATCATAAAGGGCAATAAAAAGGAGGAGGGAGGGGGGGGGGGGGGGGGGGGGTGAATCAGAAATTAATGGTTAGCATTTGCTCGATATCAACACCATTCGGTTGGTTGGTCAACAAAAATAGCGCTGTGAAAAAAGAGCGCGGATCTAGATACTTTTGACCAGAAAAATCAATTACATAATGGTTCAGAAAAGTAACAAACCTTTGGAATCATTGCCCTTTAATTACGTGAATTTGTTTCTCTATCTTCTTCCTCTAACAAAACCCACTCTCGTAGCTTCCTTCCCCCAAACCAATCGTCACTTCCCCCGCTGTATCCACCAGGCACGCCCACCATCATACGGACCACAACTGATGTCACCTTCCACCCCTTTTTCCCACAGCCATCACCACCAGTCCATCAACCCTTGAATACCTTTTATCTATTATATCCCGACTAGCCACCTTGGTCATGAACGTCTCCAACACCATAACCACCATCATTTGTAAACAGTCACAACAACTTAAAGCACTAACCTCTGAAGTTACCAAACTACAAGCCACAAAATATCTACGGAAGAATACCCGGTATCAAATTTCTAGGTCATATGCTTACAAGGGGATGTCATCTTGCATGTCAAAATTACACAAATAAAGAAAAGTGATATTTGAGCGCTACTGTTACCATGTGAGCTTTACTTGCAATGTTAAAGGCCTTAAAAGTGTCGGTATATATCCACTTTAATGAAGAAAAAAAAAGGAGCTAAAATAAGAAGTGATATTTGAGCTCCTCTTTCACCATTGGAACTCCACTTTCAACTCTAAAAGTCTTAAAAGTGATGCCACTTTCGTAAAAAAGTAGATCTAAAATATCAATTTCCAAGTTTTAGCCTTTTATATTAAGTGCCCACTTTAAGAATAATTCCCGGCTCCCCCACCACTATTGCCAAAGTTATTGTTGGCATTTGATACCTTTTCCTCTTTTCTAGTCACCACCATTAAAATCATTGGTAAAGGCATCGTAAAAGAGACCTCAAATTCGATCTAATTGGTGAAGTATTTGCAGAATAATACTGCTCTCAAAAAATAGTCTTCATTGATAGGTTATTATACAAGCCAAAAGGTATTGGGTCTTATGACGGATGAGATATTTGAAATAAGGGAGGGACTAGAGGGTCTCTCCCTATCCTGTGCTAGGTCAAAGGCTTAAGTCTCGCGAGGGGTGAGATTTTTGGGGTAAGGGACGGACATGCAGAGGGTCTCTCTATTTCCTGTGCAAGATCAAAGATTCAAGTCTCATGGATGGGTGGGATATTTGGGTAAGCGAGGGGGAGGACTATCCCCCATTGTGCGGCCTTCGATGCACCCAAAAATAATAATAAATTTTCGTCCTACCGTGGCAGTTAAAAATAGAAGGACAAGGAAATTATCAAAATTGTGATTGATATTCTTAGCTAAGTTGCTATTTTGAAGTCCATTACGATGTAACTATTCAAAAGACGACTTAGAGGGTGTTTGAGATTGATTTCATAATGTTCAAACTTGATTAAATTTAGATTAAATCAATTTGAAGTGTTCGCCTAAAAAAGGTAATCTACTTCAATATTCTCAGAACTGATTAAATTCAAAATCTTTAATTTAGCGAATTTGGATTTAATCAGTTTTGAAGAATCATTTCTGATCAATGAAATACCAAAATGTCCTCAAATATAATCAGAAAATAAATACCACATTTAGATTTGAATTCACTATCGCACTAAACTTACTTTTATCACATTTTATCCGTATGCCGTAAACAACTTTTGATCAATTATGCTCGAAATAGATTGAAGTTGATTTTAAAAATTGATTCTGATTTAATCAAAATTGACTTTTGATAATTAATATCAAGCAGCCTCTTACATGGCGTTTGACATATATTTTGAAGGTTCAAACTAAGATAATTAGTTCTTGAAAAAAAAATTGAAGTATTAATAATTGGATCAGCCTCTAAAAGCTAAAAAGAAATTAGTACTCATGAAACTAGAAAATTATGGATTTCGAATTTGATAGTTCTTAGAGAATCTGGTTTGACTCAAAGTCACAAATACTTCTAAAGATGTTGAACGCTCTAACTCTTGATCCTCGTTTTTACTTTACGTTCTTACAGCTTGATTCCACTTCAACATATTTTTAAACCTAATTGTCAAACATTAAGGCTGTAGCCTTTAGTAAATTTTTTTATAATATCTATCATGCTTGCTCAAACATTATGTCAATTTCACCATTTTCACTAGAAACATACTGCCGTCCATCCTTCCTTGGAATCGTCCCACCGACTCGGACGGCCGTTCTGAGGGCCACATCGCGGGGTAATACCGGTCGTTTCCGGCAATTACAGCGAGGAGAAGGAGCATGTGGGCGCTGCGTGCTTTCGTCGTGCATTTGCTTGAAATCAACAACGTAGCATTTGTCAGCTTTACGCGGTTGGTGGTCCATCAATTCGATTAGCCCAAGTCAGTGAAAAGACGAATCTCTGTGACGGAGGCACTCCGATTATGAAGATCAATTTTTTGACCACAAAATATGCGGACTGCAATCAATAGCAGAGAAGATTTCTATGTTTCGTTCGAAAGATCTTTTGGTGTACGGTTGGCCTTGGCATGAACAAAGGTGAGACTGGTAGCTGCGTCTTGGCCATGAATCATTCAGCGGTCGGTGACCTCGTTATTCACGACTATTGGATGGGACAAAGTCAATAGTCCTTTAGCAAATTGCACGTTCTCATTATTAATTTACACAATATAAGGGCTTTAATATTGTGCAAATATTTTCTATCATGAATGGTCTGTTTTTATGGCCCGAAAAGGTAAACTCATGACATTTTACAAGTGACGAAAAAAATGAGTATCGTTAAGAATTATTGTTACAGATATTTTATAAAAATGTCACGACTTGAATGCAACAAAACTTTTAGCTACAAACTATTGACGTTGATAGATCAGAGAGACAGATTCCAAAAATTTTGAATGGGAAAGCAAAATACAATGAAATGGTCCCCTAGTCAATAGATGCCTTTTATGTGCTTTGCTCCCCTGACCTCTCCATCTACCTAATAATAAACAGCAGATCCCGGTTACGATTTTTTCAATACACAACACCACCAATTTAATTCTTGCCAGAATTCTTCTCATGCATAAAAATCAAGATTAAGTTTTTGATTGAAGGAATGAACAAATTTGTCAAACCAAAGATTATCACAAATAAGAACTAGGTACCCACGCCCCATAGCAATTTGTACAATAACATCATAAGGGAATAAAGCTTTCACAGCATACACGCTTTTCCATGTTTTTGTTGTCGGGTACAAGGTTAACACGTTCAATGATAATATGGTTTTCGCAATTGATATACCTCAAATAAAACTCTCAATAATTGGGGAATACTGGCAATCCTAGTTGAACTGAAAGACTGATAGTTATCTTATCAGAGATCAGGACGTGATCCTCAAAGATCCTAATGTGATCCTAACACGCCTACGGCCCAGTCTTACTAGGGCTTTTCTTCCTACCGCTATATAAAGTGGTCTACCCCCCAGGTATAGGGACAACTATATACATTCATGCTTTTTCAGAGTCATTATCATGTAGCTGCGCTCTGACTTAAGCATCGGAGAGTTCTCCGCCGGGAACCCCACCCGGCGGTCACTCGTTTTCTGTCTTGCAGGTCATCGGTCCAGGCTCGGGTTCCGCAACGTACGCGGGACATATTTTTAGCAGCAACATTTTGGCGCCATCTGTGGGACCCGCCAGCCTAACCGTTTGACCTCAAGAAAATTCAACAGTTCATCCCAAATTACCGGCGACAACATGTCGGAACCACCGACAGAACCACCGCCGCCACAAATTTTCAGATAGAATTATCGTCACCGTCGCAAAAATACAAACGCATTGTTCGAAGAAAATTCAGAACCAGCAAAGGGCCGCCGAGCCACCGACGGCACCTCAGAAAAACCAATCAGCGCCCTCAGCGCTATCCACCGCGACCTTCGCCAACAAGCGCCGATATGGCCACAAAGCCGTCGCAAGGCTGCCAGAGCAGCATCAACAGGATCGCAATCAAAGAAAAAATAGAGAATAGGAAGACGCCGCCATAGCAGTGTCACGACAACCACTCCGTTAGCAACTGCATCCTCGCTCACGGCCAAAAGGCTACCGCCAGAAAGGGTCAAAACCCTAACAGTTCAGTGCCGCCCCTTTGGTCAACATCCTTGGCATCGCAATGGACACTATCCGTAAGCCCATCGAGTATGTGCCGCCGTCGCTATCCTCCAAGATCTCTCCATCAGCCTCCGCTAAGGTTCAGACAGGAGGCCCGCCGCCATCAGCCATCATCAGTGGTTACCAACAACCCGTGACGATCCACTACGCAACGTCGCAGGACCACCACAGCCACCATAGTCACCCGTGCAACCATCAAAAAGCTGTCGGAGCAGCATCAACAATCCCAAGAAATTAAATTAAAAAAAAGGAGGAAGAAGAAGAAGCTGATCTGGCCATTAGATCAACTCTTCTAGCAAGGCGCCGGCACCGCACCATCGCGGCTTCACCTGACTGTCGCTCACTCGCTCAGATCCGGTCAATCGTAACCAACGGCAGCCAACGCACTGCCCCAACATCATCGTGACAAGTCCTCCGTCATTGCCGGAGTAACGGCGACATAGCCGTTTGCCCATATATGTGTCGTTCGAGATGGCAACCAGATCAACAACCTCCAAGTGATTCGCCAACGTGATTAGCCGCAGCGCCATGGCCACCATCGCCGACGTCGCACCGCCATTCGGCGATACTTCGATCAGTGGGTCTTGCGCAACCGGAACGACCCCGCTCCTTTTTTGCTTGACACCGGCGGTGCAATCTGACCAGCAGCGGTAGCAGTCGTGCTTCTGTTAATGGAGGGGGCAGACTAGAGAAAGAAAAGGTCAATTCTTTCCTTCTAACATTAAGCCCCATAATTTTGAATATTTACTTTAGGCCCACGTGGTCTTATTTATTGAACATATGCCACAACTTTTAAGTGCATTATATTTTTTGCCTATGAAAGTTGCATATTGATATTTAAGACCCTAAGAGTCTCATTTATATGACTTAGGCCACGTATTTAACCCGAGTAAATGGTCTATTTAAATTCAATACCTAACCGGGCCTCATTTATTTAACATATGCTACGCATTTTTTAAAGTGTGTGTACCCATTTTATATTGCATGGCACATCACAAAAAATAAAGCGATTACGATTTTGGGCGCTAGCAAGCCTTCCAAACACTACTCTTTGTGCACTTCTATGTCACTTAGACCTACGTTCTTTTTTGGGCTAGCATTATGCAATTGTGTCAATTGATGCAAGCACGTCGCATGTCGGGTCTCACCGACTGCTATGACTTTTTAAACTCACCTGCGACACGCAGTGCAGCACACCCCCTGTCGGCTAACAGACAAAACCCCAAGGGAGCCGCGGTGTTGAACACCGCTTTCAATTATGTGTTAAAAACGTAGTTGAACTTTTAAGTTCATGTGCTTTAATTGCTTCAGAAGCTGTTTTTTCAGTCATGTACTTTTTCTTGTTGCAAGGGTTTATACTATGCTCGTAAGCATCAACAATGACGCAAAAGCCACTTCACAAGCAAGGAACAAATTCACAGCACCCGGCAACTTAAGGGTTTTTACAGCAGTATCCTGCTGCCGAGCTCGGAATTATATATCCGGTCATACAGTGACCGACTATCAACGGTCAAATATTCACACCAGCGCATGCTACCAATGCAACTGGTGAATCAGAGCACTTTGCGCTCCATCTGCCCCCAAGGGCACGTATGGTGAGAACTCTAAGTTCTGTCCAGCCCCCCAGGGCATTTACATGAGCTACACGCCTCATACTCGCTCAAGGGCACATACGAGAATTCTAAGTTTCGTGCTCCATTAGCCCTCAAGGGTGCTTATCTGAACTCTATGTTCCACTAGCCCTCTAGGGCGGTCCCTCAAGGGACGAACACCCTCAAGGGTAACACCCTCAAGGGTGACAGGATAGAGCTCAAGTTCTATCCGAACGGTTTAGCTATAGTTCTAACCCGTGAAACGGAAAAACCAAGTGGGAGTTCGTCACCCTACCCTGTTTTGTTAATTCGAAACCTGGCCGAGCGTGAGTGCGAGGCTTCTTTGCCAGCCCTTAGCTGACGATAAGGGTTCGCGTCAAAGTAAAACGCAAGCATGATGTGGTTAGCTCAAGCTAAAGAACACACACTTGCACAAAACAAACACCCTCCACAGGAGAGGTGACCTCTCAAGGGGACTTTCAAACACTTAGCACATGCAACAACTTGTATGCACAGCTATGTGTCCTCTCTCTAGAGAGGCTAACGTGGGGCACAACCTCTAATGGATCCCGAGATCCCATGATTCATCTTCCCAAAGATGATTCCGAGTAGCCTATTTAGGCGACATTCGAAAGACCTAGCTCTCAAGAGCTAGAGTTCTAGCATCCTACTCGGGCAAAGTTTCAAGGCTTAAGCTCCCAAGAGCTTCAGTCCGAGCATATGGAGTTGAGAAATATTATTACCCCTACAAGCGGATGGAGAATCCCTTACAAATCTGACGTGTGTCTCAAGACACCAGGTATAAACTTTCTCAGCCAAACATTTTGGCTAAGGAAGTGGGGGCATATGATATACCTAAAAAAAAACTCCCAATAATTGGGGAATACCGGCAATCCTAGTTGAACTGGAAGACTGATAGTTATCTTATCAGAGATCAGGACGTGATCCTCAAGGATCCTAATACGATCCTAACACATCTAGCCTACGGCCCAGTCTTACTAGGGCTCTTCTTCCTACCGCTATATAAATGGGTCTACCCCCAGGTATAGAGACAACTACACACATTCATGCTTTTTCAGAGTCATTATCATGTAGCTGCGCTCTGACTTAAGCATCGGAGAGTTCTCCGTCGGGAACCCCACCCGGCGGTCACTCGTTTTCTGTCTTGCAGGCTCGGGTTCTGCAACGTACGCGGGACAACAACAACAATGAATAAGGTACAGGCAAATGTGTGAAAATTTGATACCGAAAAGGTTCTATACTATTGTCGTGGCGAACCACCGGAGAGAATATGACCTAAAGCGCCTCATATTGCCTCCAAAAAGGTACCACCGAGGAGCTTTTAACTCTTTAGCGACAGAAAATAGAAAGAAATGCACATAAGAAAAATTTACGAAAAAAAGATTGAAGACATAAAGTAAGATTTCATGAGAGAATCTGTCATGTGCCCGGTAGGTACATCTCAAGCCAAAAACATGTGATCATTTTGTGTCTAAACATTTCATCATTCAGACAACAGAAGAAAGAATCAAGTCAGTAGCGTCCACGCCCACGACCCCCTTCGAACCGAAATGACCGGCACGGCCGGCGACCTCGCCGCCGGCGGCGTTGACGCCGGAGACGCCGCCTCCATGTGGGCCATGGTGGTCGTCGTGGTGGTGGCTTTCTCCGGGCGGGTGGTAGTACAACCGGGCCGTGTGTGGGCAGTGGGAATGAAATCTGGCGGCTATCCTCACCCCTGCATCCAACAACTCCATGTACTTGGCCATCTCTCTCTCTCTGTCTCTTGATTTGTCTGTCTCCTTCTCCCTCTAAAAGATTTTCTCGGAGGAGAGATAGAGCCGGAGAGGAGAAGAAGGGGAAAATTGGGAGAGAAAATGTTAGAAGACTGACCAAATTCCAGAGCCCATGAAATGGGAGAGACGCATTGCTTGAGAGGAACGGAGAGGCGTTATATGTGCATTATATAATAGCTGGCTTGTGCTCTTTCCATGCCCTTTCGCTCTTCATGTTTTCTTTAATTGCGTGATTCTCCCACTTATTTTCTGATGGTCCCGCTACTTCAGTATATTTGCGCACACCCCAGGGCTTTTCTTGCATTGAACTCCCAAATCCAATCCTCGCCCTTTTGTTAAACTTTGGTGCACCAACTGAACGTCTTACTTTTTGTTATGCATGAGTGTGAGTGTCGATACCAAATTATGCTATGGTTTTAAAAGTCAAATGAGTTAATGTTTAAACAGCTTGACCTAATAACATAAGCAAAGAATTGTCGACTGCTTGGTACAAACTTTACGGTTAACGAGTTTGGGCTAACCCACAAACCTAAGTAAGCCAAACTCTATCATATTAGGCAATCTTCTATATGATGACTGCAACTTTTTTTATGAGAGTTATGTATCGATAGTTTTACGATGTCTTTAGTTCAAGGTTGATGTCTTATAAATGAGTTTTTTCTCTTCCGTTACAAGGTTAAAATAATTCGTGAGTGTTACTCTTATCAAATTGTTATGACTTTGTGGTTGCCTATCAGACAGTCTACCTCAAGTTTTTCCTCTAGATAACAACTTTTTAAGTTGAAGATTTTACAATGTTCAGGCAAAGAGATAAACCCAACATTTGACTGAACGAACGTAATAGCAAAATAAACAAGGATCTTGCCAGACGAATTTTCATGTGGTAGCACTTTTGATTCTAAGACGCAAAATTTGTGCTTCGGGCAATTATTTATATAGGGTTCAAAACAACAATCTAGGAATACCGGGGCAAAAGAGTAAATATAAAGAAATGTTCGAGAAAACCATAAAGTCTTGTACACTTCTTGTAACGCATGCCCTTCTAGTTACATTGGACTCGCGTGAATTATTCCCCGCGTTTTAGGTGACGGGTTAAGCCGGTACTTGACTTTTTTCTCAATTTAACAAATTAAGTCTCTTTATTACCAAGAGACTGTGTCCAAATCCTTTCCCACTTTAAGTTTGGTTTGCCGTTTAAACCATTACATTATATTCATGTAAACGCAATCCTGATCATTATAGTAAAAAAAAAAAAGTTAAGAAATATGTCACGTTATATTTTGTTATGTTTCAGTACACATTTAAATTGACTCATCAGGATTGTAGCCGAACCCTGAAAAGCGTTGTAAGGCGTTGTAAGCTGGGTTTCTTTTTAAATGAGTTGATAAAGAGGTTAAATGAACTGGATCAACACGTAACTTCTGTTACAGTCTTACATATAAGAACACATTATCTACTTTTGAATATATCTTCATTGAAGCCTTCAACAGGGGTAAGTTTGACATTTTCTTTTCCTATTTCAGAATAAGGCATGTTCTAATGTCGGAGGTTGTACATGTTATCTTGAGATATCTAATAACTTAATAGCCTCCTTCCAGATAAATATTCTAAATTGTACTTCACCAACTAGTCGACAAAATATCAAAAATTATGTTAAGATGCCATGAAGTTTTCCGACAATGGAACATAATTAGAGAATCTTTACCAATTACTATGATTATGATTATTATACTTCCTGATACTCCATTTAATAGGGTGGCATTTCTTAATTTATACCCTTTGAAACATATAGGATACTTAAAATGAAAATTTTTCGTTCTAACCTTTAGGCCCCATTTGAATAGGAAGTACGTATTAAAGATGGAAAATGAAAATGATCAGGCCTGTTCGTTTAACAATTTTATTATTTTTTTCATTTTCATCATTTTTCTATCAAGTTAGAAAATATGATTGTGTACTTTTATCATTTTGACAAATATTTTTGGCTATTTTTCTTTGACAAAGGATATGAGGCGGTTGAGAAAAGGTATCCAGTTAGAAAATAGGTGTTTTCACGTTTTCGTAATGTTTGGGATAGATTTTTCAATATAAAAATAAAAAATGGTAATAGTATAGAATAAAAGGAATTTTTTTTTTAGCATCATTGAAAAACTGAAAATAGAATAAACGAACGGGGCCTTCGTTCTGATGCATTTGGTTAGCTTGGATAAATGTGAAGAAATTACAATAAGTGTAACAAATACACTCACGATCATAGAGAGCATTTGTTTCCTTACTTTTTCTGTGCAAGAAAAAAAATGAGTCACTTTAGGAAAATTTTAACAGATGCAAGAAATGTGCTTTTTCTTTTTAATTAATTTTTGTTACTAACCAAACTCTTTTAAGGTTTTCATTTCCTTCCATCTTTGTTGCTTTTCTAATACAAATCGAGCCTTGAAGACAAAATATTATAAATAAGAACGTCAGCCGTGAGTTATATACTCGTATAGTTCTCTATATCTATGCCATTGGGAGATGATCATAACCAAAGTAGTTGACAATTAGGGAAAATCGATAGTCGTACTCTATTCTTTATGACCAACACTCATGTTCTATGGCCAAAGAAAAAAAAATAAAGATTTAGCAAAACATAAAAGTGCATTAAAATTCTTATGGGCAAAAGAGGAGTCCGGCGAGCTATTTTAAACAAATTGATTTAAATAATCAACACTTGTACTAAAATATCGCCATAAATTAAGAAAGCGAGAGGTCCCCTCACCCCCAAGCAAAGGAAAGAATGGAAAGAGCAGTGGGTGATGCCCCTTGCCCCTAACTCAAAGTTTGGTGGAAAAGTTTTATGCGGGGGCCAGCAACCGTTTACCAACAAATTGAGGTTAGCCTTGACATTTATTAATTCTTAGCTACAAAATTAGAACTCTGTCTAGCCATCATCTGGGGACGACATTTTCTCTCGTTTGGTTTGGACGTAAAAAAAACTCAGGAGTCTCTTTCATTCGTGACTCATACTCATTCACAAATTTAACATTTCTCACTAATTTATGTGTTACTTTATTTCTTGACCTTCTAACTAGTAGCACTTTGTAAGATGACACTTGAAATTTCTCTTCACTTCATTAACTGTACTACATATCTTCCCCATTTTTATTTTTATTTTTGAGAGAGAGAAGATTATAAATGTATTTCAAGGATACGAAGAGAGTTACACCATGTTCATATATGCAAGTAAAGACTCATAGATGACATCCCCATCTGATAGGAATGACGATAAAATAAAAAAAAAGCCTACATCAAAAATAAAAAATAAGAAAAAAATCCAAAAACCTACAAAGATATATAATTTTTTTTGTGTCTGTTTTTGCTTTTCATAAAGATGAACTAACCAGCTAAAAATAAAATAAAACCCAACTAGAAAAGGATAACTATTAACTAAAACTGGATAGGATAAAGTAAAACAGTCAATCAAAAAACACCAGCATTCTGTCAACCACTGGCCCAAACCCTAGACATGTGTCTCCATCGCTGGCCTCGATCTCCGTGCATCTACTCTGCCCCGGAATTACCACCTTCTTCGGCTATCATACTGTTGCTGAACCCCAGAGGACACCAAAGCAAAACACCGTCAGGAGCGCTTTACAATGATCGACATCGTAAGGGAAATCATCCTCACCTTGGCCCATCAGAATCCCTGATCGAAACCATTGGAATCATCAACCCTCACCATCAGTAAACCTAGGCCCCTCACAACTATCTTCAAAAGGAAGAAAAAGCCGACATCATTTAAAAGCCCCTCACAATCACCGTGGCCCCTCACTGTTGAAATCATCAACCAAAACCACCTTGACCCATCAGTTGCCAAACCAGCCTAAATCAAACAACCTATAAGGAGTGCATAATCCTCAATGCCGTCTATCACAGCCTAACAAACCTTTCTAGAGCAAGGGGAAGGGGGGCTAGAAGAAAAAACCTTGATCTAGACTCACCAACCCTTCTCCGACCCGTGGTTTTCGAAGTATGTTGGCTTTTCTTCTTGTCTTTTTATGTTTTTCACTATCCATTTTAGAGGAATATTTTCATGTCAGGCATTCTGGATGTATCCAACCACAAACTTAATACTTTGAAAGTATGTGCAGCGTAGGGAAGAGGGTAACGCATCAAGCTACAACCCTAACGAAGCCCACCATAACCTAATTGTGGAGCATCCCAAGGATCCCCGACATCTTAACCCCTCATCAAAGTCCAACTGATCTCCGACGCAGAACGTGGATAACCAACTTGACCGATTGCGATCTGTCCTAATGACGGCGGCCGTCCAGCTCACCGTCGCCACCTAGATCCTACACAAAAAGCCCTAACTAAACAACCCTATTTGATGTTTAGTTAGGACTTTTCGTGTGGGATTGAGAAAAGATGGGTGTCCTTCTCCCTCCAACAGATTTTCTTGAGAGAGAGAGAGAGAGTTAGAAGACTACCCAAATTCGAGAGCCCATGAAATGGGAGAGACGCATTGGTTAAGAGAAACATAGAGGAGTTATATGCGCATTTTAAAATAGCTGGCTTTTGCTCATTCCATGGCCTTTCACTTTATGTTTTCTTTAATTGCTATACTTCCACTTGTTTTCTTGGGTAAATTACACTAAACACCCTTGAGATTTTACGTAATTACACTCCACTACCGCTATCTTAAAAAATTATACTTAGCTCAAAAAGTAACTTTTTCTCTTACAGTGTTAATGGTGCAATGCAAAAAAGACATGAATGACCCTTAGCCTATTTTCTTGAAATTTTGGAGGGAAAACTTATTTTTGGGAATTATCGGAGGGAAAACCCTAATTCAAATTGAATGCCCTAATTGAACCCTAATGTAATGCCTTAATTCACTTAGACACATAATTGAACCCTAAATTGATGTAATTAAATCCTAATTTGAATGTCCTAATCGAATCGAACCCTAAATTAAACTAATTAAACCCCTAATTGAATGCCCTAATCCAACCGAACCCTAAAGAATGCCCTAATCCAACCGAACCCTAAATTAAACTAATTGAACCTTAAATTGAAAACCCTAATTCAATCGAATCCTAAATTAAAGTAATTGAACCCTAATTAAATCCTAAATTGAATGCCTTAATCAAATCAAATCCTAAATTAAACTAATTGAACCCTAATTGAATGACCTAATCTAACCGAACCCTAAATTGAACTTATTGAACTCCTTAATTGAACCCTAAATTGAATGCCCCAATTTAACCGATCGCTAAATTGAACTAATTGAACCCTAAATTAAACTAATTGAATCCCTAATTGAACCCTCAATTGAATGCCAGAATCCAATCGAACTCTAAATTGAAGTAATTGAACCCTAAATTGAAAGTCCCAATTCAACCGAACCCTAAATTGAACTAATAGAACCCCTAATTGAACCCTAAATTGAAGTAATTGAACCCTAATTAAACCATAAATTAAATGCCCTAATCGAATTGAACCCTAAATTAAACTAATTGAACCCTAAATTGAATGCCCTAAGCTAACCGAACACTAAATTGAAGTAATTAAACCCTAAAATGAGCTAATTGAACCCTAAATTTGCTAAATTGAAGCCCCTAATTCACTTGGAGTTTGTGGAGTTGACTGAAAATTTGGAAAACCCATTACTACAAAAAGACCACACAGGTGAATAAAGGACAATGGGGCATTTTGGGTATGAAAATCGCATAAAGTAGTGTGTCAAGAAATCTTTTTACGGAGTTGGGCCTGCCGTTAAATGTGTGTAGTTGTGTGTAATGCGGGTACAAACCTCGGGGGGACGGAGTGTAATCTTTAAAGATAGCGGTAATGGAGTGTAATTACGTAAAACCTCAGGGGTGTTTAGTGTAATTTATCCTATTTTCTTATGGTCCTAGTACTTTAGTATATTTGCACATGCCCCAGGGTTTTTCTTCCTTGAATTCCTTAGTCCAATCTTCGCCCTTTTGGTAAAGTTTGGTGCACAATATGTACATCTTATTTTTTGTTATGCATGAGTGTGCTTGTCGATGACAAATTATGCTATGGGTTTAAAAGTCAAATGAGTTGACATCTATATAGCCTTACTTAATAAAATAAGTAAAGAATTGTCTATTGTTCCGAATAAGCTATCCGAATAACGAGTTTGGGCTCACCCACAAAGTTAGGTAAGCCAAACTCGATCATATTAGGCAATCCTATATATGATGACTACAACTTTTTTTCCTGAGATATGTATACTAACAGTTTTACAGCGTCTTTAGTTTCAGGTTAATGTCTTATAATAGAAATAACAACTTTGCATATTTTGAGTTTTATAACGTTTTGCGAGAGACATCAACCCACTTTTCATTCTAAAAAAAGAAAATTTCGGCTTCAAGCAGTTATTTATATGGGGTTTAAAACACACAACAAGAAATACTAGGGCAAAAATGGAAATAGCAAGAAATGTTTGTGAAACCTGAAAAGTCTGGTGTAGTGTTTGTAACCCCATGCCCTTCTAGGTCACTCCCGGCGTTTTAGGTGACGGTACTTGACTTTTTTCTCTATTTAAATAATTAAGTGTCTTTATACCAAGACCATGTCTAAATCCTTTTTAAGTTCGGTTTGCCGTTTATATCATTACATAATATAACGCAATCGTGATCATAATAATAATGGTAATCGTAAAGCTTACATTCGACTCATTGTTGCATAATTTATCGAAAGTGCGATCATAACATTTAGATGTTTGATTTTGATAATAACTGTTTAGAATATAGTAGCAAAATTTACGAAATCCGTCACGTTATATTTATTTTGATATTTTAGTAGACATCTAAACTGACTCAATGAATTGCTGCAGATCCCTGGAAATGATTGTAAATGATAAAAAATCGCTTTTCCTTTTTAAATGAGTCGGATAAAGAGAGGAACTAAATTGGGTGACAACATAACTTATGTTACAGTAGCAACATGATATCTATTTTCGCATACGTCTTCACTGAAGGCTTCAAAAGGCATAAGTTCGACATTCTTTTTTATTTGAGAATAAGTATTGTTGAAATGTCCGAGGGGATACATGTTATCTTGAGATATCTAATTACTTAATGACCTCCTTCAAGGTGAATATTCGAAGTTACGCCCCACTAGCTACTTGACAAAATATCAAATTATGTTTAGATGCCATGAAGTTTTCCGACATGGAACATAATTAGAGAATCTTTACTATTAAGGGGAGTATTACTCTCTAATATTCCCCTTAATAGGTTGGCATATGTCCATTTATCCCCTCTCAAAGATTACAGGTTACTTAATATGAAAATGTTCGTCCCGAAATTTAGGCTTCATCTGCATAATATGTTTAAAAAAAAAAAAAAAAGCGGTAAGTGAAATTGACAGAAAGTGAATGTTTTCCTGCATATGGTTAGCTTGAATAACTTTGAAGAAAGTTACAATAATCAATAACACCATCTTAGAGAACATTTATTTCCTTACATTTTCTTTGCAAGAAAATAAATGTGTCACTTCAGGAAATTTTTAACAGATGCAAGAAATTCATTTTTTGTTTTCCAATTATTGTTTGTTAGCGACAGACAGAACTATTGTGAAGTTCAAGAATTTTCACTTCCTTCAATTTTATCGCTTTTCTAGTTCAAACAGAGTCTTGATGTACATGATTGATAGATAAGAACACCAAACATGGGTTATACTCTTACAGTTCTCTGTCTCTATGTCATTCAAAGATGATTATAACCAAACTAATGTACAATTAACAGAATCGGTAATTAATCGCACTCTATTTCTTACGATCGGCATTGAAATCCTACTGCTGAACATAAGAAAAATCACCAAAACATTCTAAAAAGTGTTACTAAAACTTTTATGGACAAAAGTGGAGTCTTCCCAACAAATTTGATCAAATTAATCAACACTTGTACTAGAATATCGCCATAAATTAAGAGAGAGAGGTCCCCTCATCCCCAAGCAAAAGAAATAAATAGAAAGAGCAGTGGGATGATGCCCCTTGCCACTAACTCGAATTTTGGTAGGGAACTGTAAGGAGAAAGTTTTATGCGGGGGCCAGCAACCGTTTACCAACAAATCAGTCGAATGTGTAAGTCTGAACACCAAAATTAGCCTTGACCTGTAGGCATTCTCTGTTAGAACAAAAATATATGCAAGTCTGTATTCAGTGCCGAATAGTAAGACTAGATCTAGCCATCATCTGGGGACCTTCAGTAATGTTTATGAAAGTAGCAGGTAGTACCATAAAACATACAGATGTTCTTCTTCTGAAAGTTATATTACTAAATTACCATTTTTGTTCTTGAGAAGAAGCCATTTATTCCTTAACGCGGGTGTGTCTACATCTTTCGAGATGGACGACGTAAAAAAAACCCGAGAACCTCTTTCATTCATGACTCAAACTCATTTACGAATCTGGCGTTTCTCGTGAATTCATGTGCTACCCTATTTCCAGACTTTCTAACTAGTAGCACTTCATAATTAACTATATTACCTATCTCGTAATAGTCACCATTCAAGATCTTCAGAGCTGTCACTCTGTTTGAAAAGTCACCTTTCAATTTAATTTTCTGGAAACTGGCATCTAGTGCGAACAAAGAGGCTTCCAAGGGTCATTGCCAATTTGCTTGGACATGCCGGCATAAAAAATTTCTTTTTAATTTCTGATACACAACTCCCCCGCCCACTGAGCCGTCCTCTGTAAAGACCGTTGCATCAATGTCGGAGGAGGGACCATGATGCTAAAAATGTGCTTAGAACTAGTGAAATCTTATTGCTAAAATCTTTGTTACTTGGTTTCTTCAAAATGTACTCGTGTTGGCCATTGGATGCTCTGACATGTGTATGGTATGGGCCCAACACTTCACTGTCATTAAAAGTATTATCTTACATGTTTCTTTTGGTTAATTAATTACTACTACAAAACTGAAAGAAGTTTCAGTTTTATATATAAACTAGCTCTGATCCCGTGCGTTGCACACGGGAACAACCTTAGACAAATAAATTATACAAATAAAATAATAAAATGCAAGGTACGAAAATTTTTGACAAATGATGGAACACAGAGATGGAGTCCATATAACGGTCACCTAAAATAAACGTTTAAGATTAAAACTTAAGTTGATGATGAGATGAAAAATAGAAAAGATAGAATGTGAAGACCTTAGGAAAAAATGTGTAGCACCATAATTTTTGCCTAAGAAATATGAAAGATTAAGAGAAACAAAAAGAGAAAATGTAACTGGCGATTTTAAATTGGATCTGATCATGATTTAGGTGCTTAAATACTGCACTTAATTGTGGGTAATCGATGGATTATTTTGGTTGAAAATGAAAGAAACATATAATCAATTAACCACAAATCCTAATGAGATAATAAAATGATAAATAAAAGAGATAGGGATTTGTGATAGAGAGAGAGAGAGACTCACCATAGAAATAATTGTTAAATTTTAAATTTCATAAAATGAGATTATCTCAAGGGAGGATATGGTGAACTTATTATCATATTGTGAGAAATAGTTTTGGAACTTAAAAAGGATTAGTAGGTTTAAACTTCTTCAAAATCTATTTTACGGATTCCGTGTTTATAAAACTTATTTTCTCAAATTAAGGGAGGATAAGGTCACATTATTATTATTTTATTCTTACAAATAGTTTTAGAATTTTAAATAGATCAGTGACTTAAAATTTTTCGAAATCCATTTTGGAAGTTAGATTGCCATAACGAAATGCAAAAAGGAAAGGAATATTTAAGTAAACATTTAAAGGAACATTTAAAAAATTTAGATTTCTATACTATAGATTGGAGGGAGAGAGATTGAGAAGATATTCAAGGTTGGAATTTAAAAAAGTTAAAATAGGAAAAGTCCACATGTCGAGCTAAGAGAATGTCCACGTAAGCGGTGACGTGATACTTTCTCTAAGCTTCGACTATATATATATATATATATATATTAGATGTCATTTCAGTGTAAACAATTAAAAAACAGTA
This sequence comes from Escallonia herrerae, assembly GCA_033070095.1. Classification (NCBI taxonomy): domain Eukaryota; kingdom Viridiplantae; phylum Streptophyta; class Magnoliopsida; order Escalloniales; family Escalloniaceae; genus Escallonia; species Escallonia herrerae. Next base: position 319,329 of record JAVXUP010000662.1, on the reverse strand, counting down.
AAAGACGTTTACGGGTCCTGGATTCAAAAAATTGGATAGGTATTCCAATTCCATGCAACATAAGGCTAAAACTACATGCCACAACGTAAAGAAGAAAGCAATTGAATCATTTGAATTAGCGTACAGTGTCGACAAATTATCACTGCAATCGAGTCATTTGTGGGGAAGATGCTCACCCTTTGGTACAATAATTCAATAGTATCCGTAGATTCATCCTACATAACAAGAATAAATTATTATTGTAGTAACAACTGTCATCACCTTTCAAAAACAAGTAAAACCTTTAGTTTATAACAACCGTACAAAAGAACAACTACTTGTATGGCAAGTCGTGGACATCGTTGTTGTGTTGGTTCATGCATAATTTTCCATCAAATCCTGTGACTTCTTCATTTATGTCACATATATGATATGATATGATCATCAACCCACCCGTAATCAGTATGATAAGATACAATATTTTTTAATCGTAATTTTCTCAGTGTGATTCGTAAATATGCCTCCGAGCTTGTCCAAGGGACTCCCGAACCAATGTAGCAGCATTTAATGTTGTCCAACGACCATAATCTAGGTGGTATATGCAAATAATATGCTGTTAATAAATTGGGTCAGTAGACCCATTATCCGTCCACTAACAGATAATGTGTATTTGTTAGTTTGGATAAATACGGTTATTTAGAGAATATTTATCTCTTAAGTATTTGAGATAAACACAATCTTTATCTCTTAAGAGTTGGAGGTAAAGTCAGTCTCTAATTGTATCTCTATATAAATGCTAGAGATATCCCAATAAATGATAAGTCAATAGTAATAACCCTCTCTCTATAGCACTCTCTCTATAGCAATTACCAAACTCTAGGATTTGGTTCGTGGACGAAGAACTCGACTCTAGTAGCCGTTTTCGTACCTGCGAAAAAGATCAAGCGTGTTGGAGGCTCGTAACAACAAGGATCCTACGTCGGAATATTCGGAGACTTCATACGGTATGTTTCCGAACCCACTACGTGTTACGTGGTAGCGCAGTAATTGTTGTAATCGTTTCAACATTGATATCAGAGCATGATTACTTGTTGATTCGCCTTTAACATGCTAGATTAAATTATGTGCATGTTGCGATTTTTTTCGGATACATGAACGAGACCCATTACAAAAATTCGAAATTTATTGAGCATGTTTTCTAAAAATTAATTATATGTTTTTGTTCTCCAATGGTTGAGGATGAACTCCGTAAAATTTCGTGATCATTGGATGCATGATTTGTGAGAAATCACGATTTTATTTTTCAAGAAAACTGTATTTTTTTTTAGTTTTGGGACTCAAATTCGGAGCATGATATTCAGTTTTTATCATGATCGTTTGGTATATAATTAATCTATGTCGCATAAGCTTTCGAACGATATATCGTACGTATTATTTGGCTTAAAAACGAGAGAGATATGGCCTTCGAAAGTTGGCATCGCGACATGGCGGCGCTGGAAAAATTAGGGTTTTCCTACAAAGAAGATGAACAGTGGAATCATGGGCGTCACGTGCTTTAGCCGAGCTGCAGACGTGCCCCACACGCGCTCAAGCCGAGCTGCGACGCGTCGCCCAAGCCGCACAAGCTGTCACGCGCAAAGCCGCACCGCCACGAGCCGTCACGCTCCTCCACGCGCCAGCCGTGGCTGACCCAAGCGCGGAACGCGCCACACGCGCCAGCCAAGGCTGTTGCTTCACGCGTCCACCTGCGGCTGAGTTTACGCGCCCACGGGCGCGCGTGCTTCACACGCGCCTGCTCCTTGAACCTGCTGCGCTGTCCCACACGCACGGTGGCGCGTGGATGCGCATGCGGGCTGTTTGTTTGGCAGGTGTTTGTCACCGCCGCCGAGTGGAGCTTTTTCGTGCATTCTGAATTTTTTCTATGGCATTAAATTTACTTTTATACCCTCTGTGTGTATTCGGTATAGTTTTTAAACGACTTTTTTTTAATGAAAAATTAGCTTTAAAATTTTGTTTTATGCACACAGAGTTTTTCTTTAATTCCAGAGGGTATATTAGGGATAAATTTACTGTTTACCAATATTAAGAATTTATCTCTCATTTTTGGGCCATTTAGAAATATTTTTTTGTGGTATTTATGTGTTCCCAAAAAAAAATTACGAAAATGCGTAAATATTAATTTTTGCAATTTGTGAGCAAAAATAAATATTATGGAGAGTTATATGACATAGATGAATTATGTTTTATTTATTTTCCTTGATTAGTGTTATGGTTTAAATATATATTTTTTGTTGATATATTTGTTGGGTTTTTGGCAAGCCCACACCTCTTTAAACCCAATTTCAAGACATTTACGCCCGTTTTCCTTGGAAGGAGAATGTGACCTATTCATCCATTTAAATTACCCTTTAACTTGTTATTTGAGCATGCTAGTTTTAGGTTAAATGGATGGAAACAAGATTGGCATTCTAAAGAAACTTATGTTTATGTGTTTACTCTTGCTTTAAGAAAATTCTTTTGAGAATAATGTGTTGTACGGCATTTCTATTTGTTTTATTGGAGTAGTTTGTAGTAGGATTCTCAAAGATGTTGTATTCTACTATTTCCCTATATATTTCCAGAAAGCCTTGTACGGGGATGTAATTTCGCACGCACATTATTCAAGTCAGAATTTTCTTAGCATAAGTTATTAGAATGCCAATGGGGCTCAATGGAGTCCTTGCACACTTTATTGCATGGTGTAATTTTATATTGTTCTAAATTATCATGTGGATGATTTATTATATTGTAGCTTATATAATGATGAAATTTATTGCGAAAAATTACTTGAAAAATATTTTTCCCAACTCACATACATGGGAGATGATTACGAACTTAGCAAATTTTTGATTTCCTGATGTGAGGAAGGATTATGTTTTTCATTTGAATTTTTTGAAATAAATAGAAGGATGTATAATTAATGTCTTTTCCTTGCGCAATCTAATGTAATGAATATAATGGCCACCAAGAATGTCATAGCTGATCTCGTTAAGGGTGAGAAACTTAACGGAGACAATTATGACGTTTGGCACAAAAAGATGAAATTCATGCTGAACGAACAAGAGCTCGAGGAGCACTTGACCAAGGAGATGGTCGAGCCAACTGAGGCGCAACCCCTAAGAGACCACACTGCCTACCAGAAATGGAATCAGAAAGATCGTAGTGCGCGCTACACCTTGTTGATCAGCTTGCAAAATGATCTAATCGGACAGTATGATGAACTTCCAACTTGCAAAGCTTTATGGGAGCAGCTCAAGTTCTCTTTTGGTGGAACCTCAACTACACGGCTTCGTAGCCTTGTGATTAAGTTTGAGGAGTACACAAAAGACCCTAAACATACCATGAGTGAACATCTAAGGATGATGTCCAATATGATTGGTAAGCTGAGGGATGCTGGCCATGCGCTCACAGATGAGTAGCAAGTCAGAGCTGTCATAAGGTCCTTTCTTGCCTCATGGGCCAATATGAAACAGATATTGACTCACAGTGAAAACATCAAGAACTTTTCTGATGTTTCACAGCATGTCATCCTTGAGGACGAGACTCGAGATGCTGACAAGACCCTTGCTTATGTCGCCCAAGGGGGATCGCGCAATGCAAATGGCAAGCGCGGAAGACAAAGTAGGAAAGGTAAGAAAGGCGAGGCTAGCACTTCTACGCCAAAGGAAGGAAAAATGAAGAAACGCAAGAGAGGAAAACGTGGTGGGAAAAAGGATCTGTCTAAAGTTAAATGCTTCAACTGTCAACAGAAAGGACACTTCGCTCGTGATTGCACTGAGCCGAAGAAGGTACTTTCAGAATCTCTCTCTCAGTTATATGTTTCCTCACATGTGATGGTTGCTCATTCCCAACCTATGTGGTTTGTGGATACAGGTGCAACAAAACATGTAGCACGTGATCGAGAGGGGTTCGTAGATTATCACCGAATTTCAGCGGGTAGCAAACATATCTTCATGGGAAATAATAGCTCCGAAGAGGTGCTAGGGGTTGGTTCTTACCAGCTCAAGTTACTCACTGGGCGCACATTGATTCTTGAGGATGTGTGATATGCACCCACTATTCGGCTTAATCTACTTTCAGTTACTGCTTTATTAGACAGTGATTTTTCCTTTATTTTTAAGGGTAACAAGTTGGACATCTTTTTGTACGCTATGTTGTGTACGCGTCCAGACATCTGCTTTGCCGTTGGAATGGTGAGTCGTTATCAGAGTAATCTTGAACCCGCTCATTGGAATGCGGTGAAGAGGATTCTTCGATACTTACGTGGAACCCCTGATCTCGTCCTGTGCTATCATGGTGGAGACTTGAGATTGAGAGTATACATCGATGCTGATTGGGGCGCTGATAGAGATGAGCGCATATCCACTTCAGGTGGAGCTATCTCTTGGTACAGCAAGAAAAAGTCTTGCATCGCCCTATGATAGAGTTGGAGTATGTTGCTTGTTCAGCAGCAGTCCAGGAAACTGTTTGGTTGAGGTCATTCTTACAGGCTCTAGGGGTTACAGCTCATGCAGATGAGTCTGTCACTGTTCACTGTGTCAATACAGCTACCCTAGATTTTGTAACGGACCCCAAATATCAAACACATAGGCTTTCGTTATCACTTCATTAGAACTTTAGTTGCGCAAGGTGAGGTGACCATGAAGCATATACCTACTGACAAAACGGTGGCTGATCCTTTGACCAAGCCTATTGCTAGAGATGTTTTCCTTTCTCATATTAGGAGTATGGGACTACGTAGGTTTTGATATGTTTATGGCATCTTATGTACTTGACATTATTTATTACATTAAATTTTCGTTCCTTGATTTGAGTTTATTATGGAATGAATGGATAATCTTTGTGATTACATATACATCCTTATTGAGAGTGTCACCAGGCTCGAATTGACCCACTCACACGGGTAATTCACCTTGGCGCTAAGATAGCGAGCAAGATGAGACATAATTGTCTTAAGCGCCAAGTGGGCGAATAAGATGATACAGCTTATAAAGCAAACATGTCGCCTTAGTTGGAGCTAAGATGAGACCTAAAAAATGTAGGTCGATCATAGAGTATCTCCACAACTCTATGTAGCCTGCTTACAACCGAATGTGAGATTTCAGGCAGGCACTATGAGAGTGACTGGGCTGAAAAACTCAGGTTAGGCGCTTGTACAACGACTAGACTTAGATTCGTATGGCGTATTTTATTATACATTTATGTGACACGCCCTTGTGGGTTACGCCATAGCATGCAAATCATACTGCATGTGCTAAATGCAGACCGACAGTGGGAGTGACGAATGAATCCCTGCTTCGTCACTGTGTGAGCCACTTGGATCAAAATTTTTGATCCTATATGGTACCCTTTTCACCTTAGACTATGTCATGAAGAGGATACTCAATGTCGCTACTTTAGCATGTACCCTTGGATCATGGATGATGCGGTCTCGCGGGGCATGTCTAGGAAAGCGGTTGGGTCTAATTGGAATGACATGAGGGCTTTGGGAAGAAAGTTCAATATTACATCATGTTGTGTGATTCATAGCCCGGGCGACTTTGTCGATTTTCGTTTCGATATGAGTCATGAATACATAACATATAAGAGGTTTAACACTGCTCACTATGAGGGATTTGAGAGTGTTTAATCTGGTGTAGTTGAACTATCTGGGGTACATACGAGATTTTTTTAGAGTGATGTATTGTGTTAGTTTGGTGATAACTTAATACAATACTCCTCAACTGGACATCCTTTCTCGTAGGTCGCATGTTCCATTTCCTGTATGAGGAGATAAGTGGACGAGAGATAAAGAGGGACTGTACGATTTATTTGCCCTGTCTGTGGGCGAGTGGGAGCTGTTAATAAATTGGGTCAGTGGACCCATTATCCGCCCACTAACAGATAATGTGTATTTGTTAGTTTGGATAAATACGGTTAGTTAGAGAATATTTATCTCTTAAGTGTTTGAGATAAACACAATCTTTATCTCCTAAGAATTGGAGGTAAAGCCAGTCTCTAATTGTATCTCAATATAAAGGCTAGAGATATCCCAATAAATGATAAGTCAATAGTGAAACCAATAAAATAACCCTAGAGGGGGGGTGAATAGGGTTTTAAGACTACTTTAAAAATTAACAAACAACAAACATCAATCTCAATAACTCAAATAAACAAACAACCAATCTCAACACAAATGTAAGACGATAATGTAAAGAGAGAAGGGTTTAGAGATACTTGACAAGGAGAATTAAATGGTTCGGCTTGATATACCCACAAGCCTACGTCCACCCCTTCAAGGAAGTCCCTTGAAAGGCCCTAGAATCCACTAGTATGATCTTCCTTACGGGTCAAGATCGAACCTCTTACAATCCCTTGATGCTATGCCCACATCAAGAACAAGCTTTGACAAACCCAAAGCTCCAAAGCTTGACAACCCTAAGCTTTGATACAAGAACCTTTCAATGAAGAAATGTGTACAAGATTTCACTCTTAAGAAGTAGATGAGTACAAGTTTAAGTACTAGAACAAGAGAGATGAGTGTATGATGACTTATGAAAGTGTATATCTCTCAAATGTAAGCTCACAATAAATGCTCTCTTGAAAAGGATGAGAAATCAATGAAACAAGAGAGATTTGAACAATTGCTTTGATCTTTGAGAATATGAAAGATAAGAGAGCTTTGAATGCAATTGATGAATCAAAACTATGCCTAAGATGAGTATTTATAGAGGTGGGAAAGAATATGACCGTTTGGAATTAGGTGGAGCAATAAATGCGCCAAACGGCTATTGCAGTCGACTGTATTCCCAAAGTAACCGTTGAAAATTCAAAATTTCTAACTTGCAGTCGACTGTAATCCAATGCAGTCGACTGTAATAGGCTACTGGAAGTATTGCAGCCGACTGCATTCCAATGCAGTCGACTGTAATACCTCATTGCCCAACTTGCAGTCGACTGCAATCTAATGCAGTCGATTGCATTCCAGAAAATGCAGTTTCCTAGTTTTCAAAGAATGAAAAACTTTTATGCATGCAAGGGAAACCTATGGGCAAATTCTAGGTATACAGTCATCGTAACGATCATCTCTCTATGTCTAGTTTACAAAGAAGGAAATAAAGAAAAGTAAAGTTCAATCGACGAAATCCTTCTTTGATGCGTTCCGTTGAGAGTCTTTGAACGATTTGCTCGCCTAATTGTCCATTTGCATGAGTGTAAGATTGTTCCTATTGCTTCATAAACTCAATGCATGTTAGACAGCATAATCATCAATGTTAGTTATCATCAAAATCAAATATAATCATAGGTTAAATAACCGTAGGGTTAACAAATAGTAATAACCATCTCTCTATAGTACTCTCTCTAGAGCAATCACCAAGCTCTAGGATTTGGTTCGTGGACGAAGAACTCGACTCTAGTAGCCGTTTTCGTACCTGCAAAAAAGATCAAGCGTGTTGGAGGCTCGTAACAACAAGGATCCTACGTCGGAATATTCGGAGACTTCATACGGTATGTTTCCGAACCCACTACGTGTTACGTGGTAGCGCAATAATTGTTGTAATCGTTTCAACATATGCTATTGGCGGTCTACTTGTTAAAGTCTTGGCTGCAACGTGGACAATAGGAATAGCCTGCAAATCCCTTATTGCGACGATGGCTGCTATAAATACGCTTAACGGCTTTTAACCAGTCTGGCTAGAAAGTACTGCTAAAGCCGTCACTAATGATGTCTACAGAAATGGCACTGACTATATTTAGCGAACATTAAAAAAGTTCTATATAGAGGGTTATCGGCTATTCTTACTACTCGAGTTTACTACTCGAGTTGCAGCAAAAATCCGGTTAGAGTCTTGAAATGGTACGTGGAAGTGGAGTATATTTAAACTCGAATATAGAGTTCAGGAAAACAGAACTAAAGCTCTTAAGATTTTGGGGCTCCGTGATAGTTCCTTTGCTTTCAGGAAATTCCAGGAGCTGCTAACAAAATGATCACCCAAAAAGACTGTACACATTTATACACCCGCGTTACAATATAGACTTAGATTGAGTTCAAAGGAGTAACCTCACTCAACACATCAAGGCTACAAAAACCAAATTTAGAACACTGCTTGCTTCACTTTAGGCCCCAAAATCATACTAGTTTTATACAATCATTCTTGCTCGCACCGAGGTCACGATACCGAGTGACGCCTCCTCTTCTGAAACAAAAACCGGCTCTCCGAACTAGCCCTGCCACCCAGGGGCTTCATGTCTTTGATACGGAACAAGGCATTGAGTTTGTTTAATTTCTTGGTGAATGACTTGAATAACTTGTTGGCAGGGTGTGTCCTTACAAGCTCCTGTTTCATGGAAACATGGTCTTTTTCTAAGTCAGTCAGCCTCATTCTCATCCTTGCAACTTCGAGCTTCAGTTCTCGGTTTTCCCTTCTCACCGATGCATAGTTGTCTCTTGGTGAGATGCATCCACTTCCTGCGCCGCTGCTTGACCGCTGCGGGAACTGGCTATTCATTGAGCCAAAGAATAGCTGATTGTTCCCCCCATTCATTGCATTCCGAAGTCTGATTTGTTCAAAGTAAAGAACCTGGACTGCCATTTGCACAGGTAAGCGTTCATTCTGGGCCGCATGGCTGCAGGCTTCTTGAGACAGTTTCTGGCAATCAATGGTTTTGCAGAGTCGGTAGCGTTCAGAGTCCTTGATGTTTGGATGAACCTTCAGGATAACCACAAAATGTAGTTCAGAACAGTGACAATCTATAGAGATCATATTCCCCTCGTCCCTGGAAAAGAGTTTCTTTGGCTTTTCTGACAAATACTAGACTAGCTATTTGAACACATATATATTAATTTTGTTGCCCTTATCAACCCGTCAAGTAATTTTTATTTAAATTGCACTTACGCAATGGAGGAAAATGCATCTTAAACACTCCAAGAATCTATCCAAGGTTTTGTCAAACAAAGGATTCTTTTTGGCGAGACAAATAGTATCAAGAATATCATAGCTTGCATTATACTGCTTGTAATTTTCTCTTTATAATATAGAGAGAGTATATTACCTTGAGAAAGATATCAACAGCTCTGTACAATCCATCGTTCACTAGTCGAGCATGATCAGGGAGTAACTCTGCAAGTGCTATGAACTTTGATGGAGTCAAGTTTGAATCAAGTGCAACTTCTGCAAGATAATTGTCCAAGAGCTTTGACACCTTCAGGATTGCGCTTTGTTTTGGTGATCCAGGGCTGTCAAAGTCATAAACCATTTCATTCTCATCCCTCATTTGATTATCCTCATCGTCATCCTCATCCAAATTCAAGAAGATAGAGAAGATCCTCATGATCGAATCTATGTCATACATTGGGCTGTGGTTGTTTCCATGTGGATTAGCAGGAACAAGTATATCTTCAAGAATTGCCTGATCTAGTTGCAAACCGATCCGCCTCTCCAGATCAGATCTGCAAGAAGTGGATGCCGATGCTGCTATTGCAGATTTCAGCAAACTTGAAAGAAATGCCATTGGAACCGTGCTCTTCCTTGACTGACTTGGTAGTAAACTTATTATAGCTTCAACAATGACCCTTTGTTTCTTCTGCAGTTCCAAGTCTAAGAAATTTCCTTTGACCAATTGAGAATCCCTCACGACAAGTCCTTGAAGAGAATTGTGGGCATAGTTTATCAAAATTCTACTGATCATATCCTGTTTCAGCCCCTTTGTTTTCACAGCAGATAGAACTCTTTGGAAGAAATCGAGATTAAGCACTGTCAGCGATTTCCCCCACCAGTCCGTGGGTGTTACTGTTTCCGCACTTGGGACAGGTTTGGAAGAAAATGTATACTCTAGTTTGGACAAGCCAGATGTGAGCTGCTCTTTACATGCATTATTTGCAATTGCAGTGATGATCCTAGTGACCAGGTTGATATCTTCTGATATGGGCAGAAGGCTTTCACAATGTTGTAAAACAGTTATTGAATTTGATATGTTTGAAAGTACCGTCTCCTTTATATAAGCCTCAGTTCTTGTTTCCAGGTTCTTATCGGCAAATTCTTCTGTCATTTCCAGGAAGTGAGCTGCACAGCGTAGCTTAGCGACATTTGATAGTGTAATCTCAACGTTCACTCCATAACAGAACTTGGCAGCGAGCTCAAACGCCTCTGGTCCACCAGGCACACCTGAGAGATTCAGTCTTGAAACTTTTGAATCTTTGGCTTCCAGCAACGCCTTCCGTATTCTTCCACTCCGAGAAACTAGAGGGAACTGCAAACAGAACTGATTGTGTTATAAACATTCTTAGTGAAGTTTCTTTACTTCCTTCTGCATTTACTTCTTGTTGCAGCAACTACATGTTAACCTTCATGTCATAGAACCAAATTGCCAGATGATTTTTCCCTATGCAGTTTTTGTACTTCATGTTGGAGATTAATTTGCAATACCAATGAGACACCTGAATTCCCTTCAAAAGATTTTAGCATCTTGAAGGAAATAATGCACTTACTGGCAATGTCAAACCAGAAGAATTTTTCAAAAAGGCAAGACACTGCAAAGATAGATATCAGCCTGGCAGCTTAATTACCAAACAGATTTTCCTTACTTTATGAAGTGCGAAACTAGCTGCTCCTACTTCAATGGTAAGATCACTGGAGACATCAGATATCGGCCTGTAAGATGAAGGAATTGTCATATTAGAATAGCTGTAATCCCAGAGAAGTTATCAAAAAGCACTACAATAAGATAAGTTGCAGGTGCCACTTCTTTGTCACATCTCCATCGCAAATGACTGAAACTTGGAAGGCATGCTCCGGGTATGGTTCAATTTGTCAATTTTCTTATCTGGATGGACATGTTTGGACAACATGCGACTATTTGGCTTTTGGTTTTTGTGAAGAATTCTGTTTTTTTTTTCATGTGGTACTCTATCAATGCAAAGCTGTGGAAGGTGGTCACATTCAACCAGCTACTATCTTCTACTGTCCGTACTTCTTTGAGGACCACTAGATAGGAGAATTACGAACATTATTGCAGGCAAAACATGGATGGCAGTTCACAAAATTTATGGCGGTGGTTGAAATAAGAATGATCAGCACTCATGCCTCGTGTGTCTGTCGATTGAGCGCAAGTTTTAAGGTTTGATATGCCATATTCAGTTTTTACTGCCTTAATGAGTGTCATTCCCTTTTATTGAATATGGCAAAAACCATTTTGGTGAAAGGCTTGATTATGTAATTTTTAAAAAAATCCTACTTTTCTTTCTTTGGGCGGTCAGGCAAAATTCTACCCAATTTTAGGAATTGGGATCTCTCTCTTAGTCATAAATGTCATAAGCTACGTAGTTGCATTGTATGATTCTTTTCCCAGAAGGGGAAACTTACCTTCAATTTGTTAGTGATGCCATCTTAATTACTTTACTTCTGACCCAAATTGCAGAACTTAACAATCCCTCAGATTGAAGTTCAAAACAACCTCCTAGGTGTCAACTGTGAAATATAAGCTCTCCAAAATTATGTTTAATGTAGAATTATGGCGGTAACAAAGAAATTTTAAGAGGAAGAAGAAGAACATTACCATTCAGTGACATGTCTTGTACTTGAACTTGGACGAAAAGCCCTCTTTCCTGGTATGCTTGGCTTCAGTTCACCAACAGTAACAACACCCATCTCCTCTATAAACCTCAAAACTGAAATACGGGAATTGAAAACCTCTCTTCCCAACTGCTCCTCTGTGTGTGTGTGTGTGTGTGTGCAGGAGGAAAGAGAAGGCTGGAGTGGAGTAAGGAGAAAGTCACATGAACCCATGCAAGATTAAAGGGTGGAATTATACTTTCTATGAGTGTTTCCAATTTGCTTAATCTAAAGTCAAGAACATGTTAGTCCTTTGTGTTACTTTTCGGTGAAAGTTGGGGGGTAGTGGCTTTTTCACTATGTTTTGTTTTATAGAGATCGCATGATTCCTGAAGGTTTGCAGTGCTTTTGGGGGGTGGTAATCATAGCTACTGAAAGCTACCCACAACAAGAGATTAGTTTATAAATGCTCCACATTATGTGTAAAGCTTCATTTAAAGTGGAAATTTTAAGAAGATGGGTTGCATTACCTGTTATAATGAGAACCACCATTAGCTACTCTCCAGTTGTGGACAGTGGGGGAGGGATACAAGTTGGCACTCATTGAAAATAAACTTTTCAATCTAAAGTGGGCATATCTTCATTGCAGCATGCATTCATCCCATATTTTAAAGAAAGAATCTCGTTTTGTACATGTAAAAACTCAATTGTCCAAATATTAAGGTGGCTAATTGCCCACTTAGCTAATCATGAGGACAGATAGATACATCTGCATGTGACGACGCGCATTCAAAAAATCTTGTTTTTGAGTCGATAAGTTATTTTTTATGGTTCATTAAGATTAATTAGTGAAAAAACAACAAAACCCTAATTCAACTCTCTGATTATCCAATTGGGCTATCCAATCTATGAAATCCTGAATTCGAATTCGGGGACTAATTTATATGATGAAAAGGTGTACGCTAGGCACCTCATCATACCCTAAAACAATTTTTACTCGTTTTTAGTGACTTTATTGATTCATTCAAACACAAATAAAATAAGAACAAACCGTAAGTTACACGTGATTTTTTTGTTTGAACTCAACAACCGATATGGAGTGGCCTAAATTTCAATTAGACAAATCATGATCAAAACCACGTAATTCTAGCCTTAGGAAAGACAACCTAAATCTTACTCCGTTATTTTGAAAAGCGAATTCTATCAACTATTCTCATTGAATGCTAGAAAACTGTTTTTTTTCCCCGATCAAAATTTGATCGCAAAGAAAAAATGAAGGTAGAAAGAAAGATACACCTGTCAGTTTCTGACTGCCTAGCTTCTAGTTTCAGATTATCCGCAATGCAAGAATGACGCACAGAAGTGAAAGGACATTTAAGTGCACGGGAGAAAGGAACGCCAAGACTATTTATTCTCTCTTGCTAAACTATTCTCACAAAAAATTATCAGCCACGGGGCTCTTTATATAGAGGTCTGGGGTCTAGGGTTGCTAAAAAGCTGCACAAAGAGAATAAACCGAAACTCTAGCAGCCACAAAGAGAAAGCGTAAATGTACCGAAATATCGTTACTGGCTGGTACACTTTGGGCGCCGTCGTCTGGTTCACATGTGTACTGGGACTGGGAGCTACTCTTTTCCTTACAAAATTTACCATTAAGTCATTTTCTAGAAGGAAAAGTTAACCTGCAAAATAAAATGCAACTAAGTAACATAAAAATGGGTCAGATACCGAATTAAGCTAAATTTCACTACCAGACTCTGACTTGGGTTTTAGCCCAACATAGACACACTGACTCGACTAGCCTGAAATATAAGATAAAGCCTACAAAAATGGATCAATTTCAATAAATATGGTAGATTTAAAATGATATATGTTACTCGTTGCTACCATCCGTTGAACATAGGAAAGTCGAGTCGATATGAATGATAATGTGCAAATGTTCTTAAAAAAATGGCGCAACTACATGCTCTGACCATGCAGATAGCAGCTTGTTGCTGCTTGAATGTTGATCAGGAACCACAGCCGGGAAATGGACCTACAAAATAGAACACGAAATGACCGCCGGGGGGTGTTTTGGCGGAGGAGGTTCTGATGCTAAAGTCAGAACATTGCTACAGGGGTAGAGCTCTAAATAACAATTATGCACTGGGTGCTTGCGTGTGTGTGCCCCATATCTGAGGCCATCTACCTGATATAGACCTAGCTAGCTTCTTGAGTCCCGATTGCCCTACAACTCTTCTCCGATAGGTCTGGCGACCAACTAGGATCGTGTTAGGATCTTTGTGGATCACGTCACCATCCCTTCTTGATAGCATTAGTGTTCTGCTAGGACTCTGACTTCTCTAGTATAGTCCATCTTAGTTACGAGACCCACCAAAGGCTAATCCAGCCATGTGTCATCGCCTGATTAGACGAGTACTTTTAGCAATATCGTAATGCCCTCTGCTTTTGACTGTTCTTTCAGAATAGTCAAAAGCACAGAATGCCAGAAGAAATCAACCTGAAATGGCTTAGCTAAAGTCCTCTCTTCCCCATTATTATTATTTGGAAGGAATCACAAAAGGCGCCTGCTCTGGAATTTTGTTCGGGAAGTCCTGTTCGGACAGTCTGCTCAGGAGCTCTGCTTGAGCACTTTGCTCGAGAGCTCTACTCAGGAGCTCGTGGCAAGGTGCTTGAGCACCCTGCTCGGGCAGTCTACTAGGACGAGCTTGAGGTAAGGTGCATGAGCACCCTGCTCCAAAGCTCTACTCGGGCAGACTGCTCGGGTGAGCTTGAGGCAAGGTGCTTGAGCACCCTACTCCGGAGCTCTGCTCAGGCAGTTTGCTCGAGCGAGCTTGAGCACCCTGTTCCGAAGCTCTGCTCAGGCGAGCTGGAGGTAAGGTGCTTGAGCACCCTAGTCGGGAGCTCTACTCAGGCGAGCTGGAGGCAAGGTTCTTGAGCACCCTGCTCGGGAGCTCTGCTCAGGCGAGCTTGAGGCAAGGTGCCTGAGCACCGTACTTGGGAGCTCTGCTCGGGCGAGCTGGAGGCAAAGTGCTTGAGCACCCTGCTCAGGCGAGTTTGAGGCAAGGTGCTTGAGCACCCTGCTCGGGAGCTCTACTCGGGCGAGCTCGAGGCAAAGTGCTTGAGCACCCTGCTGGGACGAGCTTGCTTCTACCCCTTTCTGCCATGTGGCACAGACCATTAAGGGATTTTTCACAAAGTCTTTTCAGGAAATGTACAAGTGCAACGGTCCTTTTGCTGCCAAAACAAAGGCGGTTGCTAAATAAATTTTAAAATATATTGCTTCGATAATTGTGCCAGACAAGTGCAATGAATGTTGCCGCCAATTTAAGGGCGGTTACACAAGAACCTTCTTTATATCGGGCTTCCAGGCCTCATTTGCCCCCTGCTATTCACTCTCTTCAGGCTCAGCTCACGCTAAGCAAGTAAGTTCTTCTTCCCATTCCTTCTTTGTTCGGCACTTTTTATATTTGCCTTTCTTAGTTTTCCTTATTAGGTTTCTAATACAGAATGTCTTCCACATCGTCGAGTAATTCTTTGTCCTCGTCAACTAGTTCTATAGAAATCCCTTAGAAAATGAATCAGAAAGTAGATCTTCACAAGTAGGCACTTTCAACCTCTAGGAGTAAAGTATGAACCTCCAACCAGCAAGCTAGCACTTTGTTCCCTCGTAAGGATGCACTAGGGGATATCAAGGATGAAGCCAAGGAGTTGTTTGATGAAGACATTTGGTTTACCTCAGACGAGAAGCGGAATAAGATGACCAAGGAAGACATAATATAGCTTTTGGAAGAATTTTTGTTGCCTCCTCCATTCTCTGCTCGGGTTCCAGCACTCCAAAGGCCTGCAAACCACGGCACGGACCTGAAGACAAGTGTTTGCGAAGGCTAGATAAGATCTGGTTATAGAATCCCTATGCATCCTTTTGTCGTTGCTTTTTTAACTACTACAAAATGGCGCCCCGTCAACTAGTTCCAAATGGGTGAAGAAAGCTAGTCGGCTTGATCTACCTTGTGCAGACTTTGGGATACTAGGTGGCAGTTGATAACTTTATGAGGCTTTGCCTTAAGGTATATTTCTTAAAGAACGTGGCACGAAGTATTGGATGGTATTACATCCACAACAGGGTTAGGGTGATCAAAGGAGGTCCCAAATCCAATAGAGGTTGGCACTTCAGGTATTTCTTCATACAATGCCCGAGTGGTAAATGGGAGTTCTCCAAGAGATGGAACGGGTTCTGCAAAGACTTTGAAAAGAAAGGATTTTTAGCTCCCAACACCCTCACGAAGAAACTTATTGATCACATAAAGAGAAGGGGCGGTCTAAGTATCGATGAACCTCTTACCGAGCAAGAAATACGGCATAGGGGGCTTATTCCTCTTGCCCCTATTAGGCTTGTTCCTCCAACCCCTGTTGTAGAATTATGTGTTGTCTTGAGGGGTAGGGCTTCAGAGTTAGCAACGAGGACATCATCCTCTAGGACTCCGAGTTTAGGTAGCATCTGTAAACTATATTCATTCAGTTGCTTCTCTTACTAAGTTTGAATTGCATCTATTGACTCTACTTTTTCCACAAAAATGTCTAGCCAGGGCGAAGCAAAAAAAGCAACTTCCTAGGAGTACTACAAAAAGCTTCTAAAGGAAAAGAGAAAGAAGTTGTCGGTGAAGATTCTTCTCTAGTCATAAAGAAACCTCGTGCTCCTATTCCTCCCTCACCTCCTCTCGTGGTCGAGGACCTTCTTGCAAACAAAGATCCTATTTTTTGTTCAAGATATACGATCAAGAGAGGCGATTCTGGCATGCCAAGCTCACGCATCTCTGCTCAACATTTTACTAATGGGGTGTTACCCAATGATAAGGTGATTCTGGAGAACCAACCCCATGAAGCATTAGCCATGGCTCATGTTCAAGCTGCCTACAACGTACCTCATTTATTTTTTTGAATTCCTACTTAGCTCTCCTTTTCTTTTGCATGATTGTCTTCTTATCTCCTTTGTATTCAGGCTCATTGCTATAGCAGCCAGATGCACGCCAGGTTTGAAATGGCAATGGACGTAGAGCTCGTCATAAAGTCCGAGAAGAGGGAGGCCCTGTCCAAAGTTAATAACCTTGAAAAGGAGATCAATGTTCTGAAAGCGGAGAAGATGGAGTTTTTTCCAACGCCAACCGTTTGGAGAAAAGATGCGAGAACTTGAAGAGGCTAAGGCTGATGTTGGGGACAAGGCTATCTAAGCATTTCTAGATGGCATAGCTGGGGATGAATGGTTGCAGAAGCGCACGGAAGATGGTCTTTTGATATTCGAGCAAGGTTTTCAAAAGGCCAAGGAGCTGACTCTAGCCAAGTATCCCAACCTTTCTCTGAATGACATAACTGTGCCTATCTTTGTGTCACCATCAAGGGAGACTGATGCACCTACCTAAGCCGGAGATGTTGTTTCTCAAGGGGAGAAGAGTACTCCGCCTGGGAATGCTCCTTCGCCTTAGGATAGCTTTGCTTACGTCTTTCCCCTTTTGTAATTTCATTTTATGGCTACCTGAGTACTTTTGCTGCCCCCACTATCCTTTGGAAGGGTGTGTTTTATGTTAGCAATTGTGTTTTTATCCTTCACATCTTGTAACATTGTTTACTTTAACACGAACCCTTATCGTCAGCTAAGGTCTGGCAAAGAAGCCTCACACTCACACTAGGCTAGGTTTTGAATTAACATAACGGGGTGGAGCAACGAACTCCCACTGGGTTTTGCCATTTCTCGGGCCAGAACTAAAGCTAGACCATGTCAAATAACACTTGTGTGTTACCCTATCACCTTGGGTGATACTTGCTTGAGTGATGCAGTCTTGCTGTTCGGGCACATTACTCGGGCATCTAAAATTTATATCGTTCTCAACCTCTGCTTGAGAAAAAGTTCGACAAATATGTAATTATGTTGAAAAGAAAAATCTTCATTACTTATCCAAAAAGACTGATATTACAATGATTCATATATCCCTGTTATTCATCTGACTAACTTATCAATTGCAAAACTTTTGAGTTTTGGTTCAATAAAAGTGTACTCAACTTGCCCCCCAAAAAGAAAGTATCTTGCTTTCCACAAGATACTATTGATAGTTCCACCGTAGATTTTCCACATTCCAAGTTCGAGGGATCGGGTCCCCCGAAAGTGTCTCTAATGAGTAAGCACCTAGTTTGAGCACTTTTGATATGCGATAGGGTCTTTCCCAGTTTGGCGATAATTCTCCAATGGCGGCTTTTGGGTCTGATACGTCCAACTTTCAGAGAACTAAATCTCTCATTTGAAACATCTTTGTGCGTACTCTTCGATTATAATGACGGGTAACCCTCTGCTTAGTTGAGATTGATCTATTCAGGGCTTGAGCCCGCCTGTCGTCCAAGAGATAGAGATTCCCTCGAAGGTTTGCTTCATTCTCTTCCTCAGAAAATTGCAACATCCGAACAGTTAGGAGTCCCACCTCAACGGGCAAGAGTGCTTCCGTCCCAAAACATAGTAGAAAAGAAGTTTCCCGCGTGATGGAATAAGGTGTTGTTTGATATGCCTAAAGTACCTTGGGGAGCTCGTCTACCCATGCCCCCTTGGCCTCATCTAACTTTCTCTTCAAGCCTTGAAAAATGCTACGAGTCATATTCTTTGTCTGTCCATTCGATTGGGGGTGGGCAACTAACGTGAGCAGAGGTTGATGGAAAGGCCTTCACAGAAGTTTCGAAAGTAAGAGTTGTCAAATTGTTTCACATTATCTATGGTCAGGATTTTTGGAACCCCAAAATGACAAACAACGTTTTTTCAGAAAAATTCTTCACACTTTGTTGATGTTATGGTAGCCAGCGACTCGGCTTCGGTCCACTTCGTGAAATAGTCGATGTCGACTACTACAAAATGCAGTTGACCCATTGCCATGGGAAAGGACCCAGAATATCCATCCCCAACATCGCGAAGAGAATTGGGGAGGTTTAAGATGCTAAGCGGAGTTGCTGGCGTATGTGAGAGTGGAGCAAACTTCTGGCATTGGTTGCATCTTTTTGTAAAACTGACAGCGTTCTTTTGCATCCTAGGCCAGTAGTAACCTTGCCTTAGGATTTTGTGTTCTAGATTTCTTCCGCCAAAATGTTGCCCACAACCACCAAGCGCGTAGGTCAGCTGGTAAGGGGTTGTCCTAGCTTAACCAGAGGTCTAGAGTTTGAGCCCTGGGAATGCAGCTGCATTAAAACTTGGTAGGGAGAGCTTTGCCGCCCATGTGGTCCTACCCGGCTTAGAGGTGTGAAAAACCTAATCACACTTTTTCGACTAAATGTTGCCCACAAATGCCCTCATAAACTTCCCGTCACGCATAATCTGCTTCCCTGGGGCTTAAGCACTTGAGATATGGTAGGCTGAAGGATTTTTTGTATAGGCCCCATCTACAAGAGCATATCGAGAAGCTTTGGTGCACAAATTACATGTTTTACTCCGCTCTTCAGTCAATCTCCCCATGGTGAGGTACTGAATGATTGGGTCCATCTAACAAGGTTCTTGCTCTATCGCGTCAACTTTCACCATAAGACGGATACTTTTTTTTAGAAGCTCAATGTATACTGCTCGAAAGAACTCCGAGACGTCTGTGGAGGCAAGCCTAGATAGGGAATCTGCTTGAGCATTTTGATCTCTCTGTATCTGATGAATAGTAAAAATTTTGAATTTGACTGTCTGAGTCCTAACAGCTTGAAGATACTGGATCATTCTCTTATCTCTGGCTTCGTATTCTCCCAAAACATGGTTCACCACTAGTTGGGAGTTGTTGTGGATGGAAAGAGAATCTACTTTCAATGAGTGTGCTAATCTTATCCCCGCCAGAAGTGCTTCATACTCGGCCTCATTGTTCAAGGCTTGGAAGTCAAAACAAAGGGCATATTCAATAACAAACTTCTCCAGGCTGACCAAGGTAAGGCTTACTTCACTGCTACCTATTGTGGATGAGCCATCTACATAAAGAAGCCAAGGGTCTGAAGCTTTGGAGATAACCAGTTGTGAGGGGTCTTCCGGTATGGTGCATTCGACAATGAAATCTATTAAGGCTTGGGCCTTAATTGTGACGCGGGGCTTGTACTTGATATTGAACTCCCTCAACTCTACCGACCAGTTGACCAGCCTTCCAATGCCTTAGGGCTTTGTAAAACTTTCCCTAAAATCTTTTGCCTTTCTGATAGCCCTGAAGAAGGGCAGACATATTTCTGCAGATTTGGACATGAATCTCCTCAAAGCGACAACTCTTCCCGTGAGTTTTTGCACATGTTTCATTATCTTGGGTGGTTTCACGGCATGAACAGCGCCTATCTTCTCCAGGTTGGCCTCGATGCCACGTTGAAAAACCATGAACCCTAAGAACTTACCAGATACTACTCCAAACACGCACTTGAGTGGGTTTAACTTCATCTTTTAAGTTTTTAGGATGTTGAAGGTTTCCTTAAGGTCCTCGACATGAGCTTCTGCTTTAACGCTTTTCACGAGCATGTCATCCACGTATACCTCTATATTCTTCCCGATTAGGTCACAAAAAATCATGTTGACCAAGCGTTGATATGTCGCTCCCTCAATCTTGAGCCCAAAAAGGATGACTTTGTAGCAGTAGAGTCCTCACTATGTGATGAAGGAGGTTTTGGGAATGTCATCTTCAAACATCATTATGTGATTGTACCCTGAATAAGCGTCCATAAAGCTTAATAACTCGGGACCCGAGGTGGCATCGATGAGGATATCGATTTGAGAAAGTGGGTAGCTATCCTTTGGGCATGCTCTGTTAAGGTCAGTAAAGTCGATGCATATATGCCAACGGTCGCCCAACTACCATCACAAAATTGGCGATCCAATCAGGGTAAGAAATCTCCCTGATGAAACTGACTGCAAATAATTTATCCATTTCCTTCTCTATTTTCACTTGTCTTTCTGGGGCAACCGCTTATTCTGCTTGACGGGCTTCTTGAGCGGGTCCACATTCAATTTTGTGAGTGATTACCTCGGGGTCGATCATGGGTATATGAGATGATGTCCATGCAAATATGTCAAAGTAACTCCGCAAAAGACTAAAAAGCTTGAGCTTAAGACCTTCTTCCAGTCCCGTTCCGATTCTCACTGTCTTATCCTTATTATCGGGATATAACTCTAAGTTTAAGAGGTCGTCTTCAGCTGGCTTGACTCTTTCGACCTTCGTTTCATCTCTCAAATATTTGATGACAAGGGTCTCGTTGTTTTTGGTTCGGCATGCCGCCATATAGCATTGTTGATCTACTACTTGGTCACCTTTGACTTCCTCAATTCCATGTTTTGTGGGGAACTTTATTTTCATGTAGTATATGGATACCACTACTTTCAACTGGTTTAGCGCTGTCTGGCCAAGGATGGCATTATAGGCCGAAGGAACACGAACCACCAAAAAATCCAACATCAATTTTTCTTGAGCCGGGGGAGTGCCCACTGCAATAGGTAGTCAATGATTCCCTCCCAGACCATAGGCTGATTGGAGAAGTTGTAAAGTGGCATGTCTATCTTGCGCAGTCGATCGGATGGGATGTTCATCTTCTGGAATGCCTCATAAAAGTGGACCTCAGCCGAACTTCCATTATCAACGAGGATTCTCTTCACGTCAAAGTTTCCTACTCAGAGAGTAACCACCAACGGGTCATCATGAGGCGTCTTTGTGTCTCCAACATCTTCTTCAGAGAAGGATATTGTTGGGACCAACTCCATCTTCTGCTTCTTAGCTGACGGTCCAACAGAGGTGCATACTTTTCTTGCGTAAGCTTTTCGCCCTGTCCAGGTGAGCCTCCAGAAATAATTCCCCCCAAGATAGTGTTGATGGTGCCCGCATTTTCTTGCGCCTCTTCTCTTCCCATTAGGGGAGTGGCCTCCCTTCTGTCATCCCTTTTAGTGATATATTTTTTCAAATGTCCTCGCTTGATAAGAGCTTTGATAGCACGCTTGAGCGACTCACAATTGTCCGAGTGTGGCCATGATCATTATGATATCGGCATGATAAATTCTTATCTCTTTTACTTGGTGCTGACCTCATGTTGTCCGGTCATTCTAGGAACTCCCTATCCTCTATCTCATGAAGAATCTGTGATGACCTGGCATTCAATGGCCTTAGATTCATCATATCAAACAGCTCCTTAAGGTGCCGTTCATCTCGGCTCGAGCGCTTAGATTTCTCCCGCCTTTAGGATTATCATCTCGGGCTCACTTTCCTTGTTCTTGCCCGTTATCACTTCGATGTCCCTTATGTATTTCCAAGTACTCTTCGGCTTGGATATATTTTTTGGCTTTATCCAATAGTGTGCGCATGTTCCCTGGGGGACTCTTGTTGACTACAAACACTAATTTGGAAGTGGGTCAAAGTCCGAGCAGAAAAGCGGTGTACTTTACCGACTCATCCAGATTGTCAATTTTTAACGTCTCTGCATTGAACTGTCCCAAATATTGTGACAAAGATTCCTTCCTCTCCTGCACCACGTTAAGAAGGCTTGCAGAGTTCTTCCCTCTAATTCGGCTGCTCACAAAATGTTTCTGAAATAGATCAGAAAGTTGAGCAAATGAGTGAATTGACCTGGGCCATAGGGACTTGAACCACGCATGCGCAGCCTTCCTCAAGGTGGTTGGAAAGGCCCATCACATGATAGAATCGAAGACTTGGAGGAGCAACACGTTCGTCTCAAATTGGTAGACATGCTCCCCGGGGTCCCTACTCCCATCATACAAGTCACACCACGACATCCAAAAATTGGTAGCTTTGCCTTTTCGATCGCCTTAGATAAGAGGCATCCAGAATCCCCCCCCCCCCCGGGGGGAAAGAATCCCTTTGGGCAGGGTTCGGTGATGGTTTTACTAGAAGCTCATCCTTGGGGGCGTACTTCCCGCATCTCATACCAGTTTGTCCTTGGGGATGTCATCCCATTTCTGCATGGTGCTGACCACGGGATTTGTTGCTTGGAATGGGAGATGAATTTGTGTTGTCCTCCATTGATGCCTCCCACCAAAAACATGAACTACTTCTGGTAACATTCTCCTCTGTTTCGTTCCTGGTCGATAGCTTAGATCAGCCTCTAATTTGTACTTCTGGCCATAACTCGACCTTAAGGTCAGTCTAAGGTGGAGGTCACCCGAAGCTAAGTGAGTCTAGTTGGTAGAACCCATAGGAGCCATGACTTCAAGTGTTCTTTGTGAAGTGCTAACCACACCTTTAAAGTCATGAATTTTTCTCGTCAGATCTGTATTTGGCGTTCTGAAGAGCTTTCGGCTGAGGTGGTGATGAAGGTCATCCATTTTCAATGTAGGGGTTGGGGAACGATTTCCCTTTGAACCATCACTCATCAGTGGTGTAACGGAAGTTACATTGACATGGTCATCGCTAGCATTTTGGTAAGATGGTGTCGACTATCGGTCTTCTCGGCGAGAACGACTGGACCTTGCTCGCCAATTATGAATTAAGCGACTGAATGGTGATGTGTTGGAAGACAATTGTCTGGCCATGTTCCCTATCAGTCCCACAGATGGCGCCAAAATGTTGCTGCTTGAATGTTGATCGGGAACCACAGTTGGAAAATGGACCTACAAAATAGAACACGGAGTGACCACCGGGGGGTGTTCCAGTGGAGGAGGCTTCGATGCTAAAGTTAGAACGTTGCTACAAGAGTAGAGAATTAAATAGCAATTATGCACTGGGTGCTTGTGTGTGTGTGCCCCATACTTGAGGCCATCTACCTGATATAGACCTAGCTTCTAGAGTCCTGATTGCCCTGCAACTCTTCTCCGATAGGTTTGGCGACCAACTAGGATCCTGTTAGGATCCTTATGGATTACGTCACCATCCCTTCTTGATAGCATTAGTGTTATGCTGGACTTTGACTTCTCTAGTAAAGTCCCTCTTAGATACGAGACCCATCAAAGGCTAATCAGGCCACGTGTCATCGCCTGATCGGACGCGTACTTTTAGCCATATCACAACTGATGCTTTTCATTTCTGGCCACTGTTATTAACAAATTGTACTCCTCGATTCATCAAATTTTTTTAGAAAGCAGTTCATATGCAGTGAATTTGAAGATTGTCAGTCAGATTCTAAATTTTCGGCCTAGGCTTCAACCTCTATCAAAGTAGAAAATGTCATTCAGATGCAGTCTTAGCTACGATAAGCAAAATCCTCTATGTATCAGGTGATAACACCAACAGCTGCACTATTTACCAACCCTACCATAGGTCAAAGCAAAGGGTCAAAACCCTCTAAAGGGGTACAAAGTCCTTCCCGTTGGTAATGCAGACACATGCTACTCAATCTCGTTTAGGAGAGAAAATTTACATCTTCTCCATTTTAGGCTCCATATGCATCTCAGAGCTAGTTTCAATTACAAGAGTTGTCTCAATAAGCAATAAGATTACTTCAGACTATTTGCAACCTAACAAAAAAATTTGATGTTAGACTTGAATGGGTTGCGCCAAGACAAAGCTACAGTGCGACATTTGGGGCGAGAGTCCAGTAACAAGTTACTACAACTCTCACCCTCAAAATCATAATATAATACATCATATGAGCCTTTGGTCCATATATTACACTTGATTTTAGCCAAAAAACTGAGAAAGGCACACTTTTTAACAGCTTAGTCCGTGCTTTTTATGTTGAAATTTTTTTGGTATACTTGTACAAAATTCCAATTTCAAAAAGTACTAAACAAGTAGAATATATAAACTTTCTGAACGCATATGTCGGCATGAAAGTTTGCAACTTTTTGGAAAAGAATTACTTAAATAAATATAACTTATTTATTTAAAATATTTTAGTCCCAAAGAAAAAAATCATGTTGGGCCCAAGCTTTAGACACATACCAGACTTGGGTGGGATAGGCAGTGAGAGCAGGATTTTGGCCCAACTAGGTCCTCCCTCTTTATAAAACTTACCCCCAAGTCATCGTGTAAGTACTAACAGTTACACCATGTCAATGAGTAGTTACACTCTGACAGATCGAAAAGCAAAGTGTCAATAATCCTGTAAAAGGGGTCTAAAATGTTTCAAATCAACAACTCTTGCTTTCTGAGGTTGTAAAGATAGGTTTAAACCATGCAAGAAGATCAAGTGTAATCCTCGTGCAAGTGTTGTGTGCTTTGCTTCTGTGTAAAAGTTAACACAAAGTGAATTAGTTTTTGTTGTAGAACACCTATTTTCCATCTTAATTAGGCACAAATTATGCACTGCCAACTTATTATCTTACAGCAAGAAAGGAAAACTTCCTTGGCTTTAGTTTTTGAGAGAACCCAAACGAGTACTATTGGAGATCGCATGAGGAATTACGAATTTCAAACGTAAGGAACTAAGATAGATGGTAATATGGGTAAAAAAAATACCCCTCGCAAGATGGCTACACGTCACCTGGGAACATCAAAACTGCCCTACAATTCATGGAGAAATGAGAAGTGGCATTCACCCACTCTCTCACTATCTTACTTCCCTATTATGGCAGTAACCTTTCACTAAATAACATTAATTGCCCACTGAATGGTAGTAACTTCCCACTCATTTGGGTAACCTCCTCATGAAAGGGAAATAACTAATCTACTGATGGGAGCCCTATATTAAGAAAGTGCGGGAATAGAAAAAAGGTAAGTTGCTTAATCCAAGAATACACTAGATTCTCTTCATATAGTTTTTGACTTTAGCATCAAAGATTCTCCGCCAGAAACACTTCCGGTGAGTCACCGGTGTCGTTTATGCTGTGGAAGTCTATTCACGAAACAAGCTCCAAATTTTATCCACAACATTTTGGTGCTATCCGTGGGACCAATCTCGTAAATAGACCATGGTAGGGAATCTTAATCCCTATACAGCAAACCAAGATGGTACAACTGCCTCGATCTCATTCTCAATGTTAATCCGCAACCTAGCTCACGGTAGCACAACCTCCCAACCACCTCGTGATCGAGGCAAAAGAGTTGTCGACGCCCCGATGGCCTCGACAATGCCACCTCCGCCTCCCGTGAACCCTGCCTTTCCACTTCCACTCCAACTCACCAGCCCATCTGAACCTTCTACTACAGGAATAACCACGACTACTGCAACCCATGTCACTCCACCGACTGTCAGTAACTGGGCCAACCTTCTAGCCATTATTCAAATGATGCAGAGATCCATTGAGAAGTTACAAGCTACCATCAGACACCCATTAACGCTGTCGAAGCCTCCCTGGCCTCTTAAAGCAAAACACATCACTGATGCACAGAGGCAATCGGTTCATCAACGTCTGGCATTCCCTCTGGGGCCTGATGACTCTAAAATGCCCAATAAGGCAAGTTGCCTCCAACATCTCATGCAAATCGAAGATGAACACTCCGATGATGAGCTTCGTAATCTGCGGTCCAAGAGGCCTGAAGAAAGCTATTATGCAGCTCATTTTACAAGGAGAGACGCTTATCCGTCTAAAGACCATCTTGCCAAGCGTTATACTAACGCTCCTGTGATCATCGAATGACCCTTCACAGAAGATATTGACTTCTCCCCAACTCCTTCAAATTTTAAAATGCCTCCATGTGAGTCATATGATGGTATTGGGGATCCAATGGAGCATTTGGCCCACTTGGGTATGAATCTACATCTGGTCCCAGACCAAATAATGTGTCAGATGTTTCAAGTAACGCTAAAAGGAACAATGCATATATGGTTCCAACACCTTCCACCTCGCTCCATCTCCTGCTGGGCTCAACTAGCTGAGTCTTTCCGTGTCAATTTTTTAACAAGTCACATGCAAATGATGAATTCCTCAACTCTTTTCCGCATTATACAAGGCCCTAAGGAGTCCTTGAAATCCTAGTATGCACGTTTTAATGTAAAAAAGCTCCTCATCGACCACCTCGATCCACGAATGACTTTCACAGCCATGACTAGAAATGTCTAGCCGGGAATGCCATTGCAATTCTCCCTAAACAAGCATCCCCCAAAAAATATGACCGAGCGGAAGAATATTCGGCCCTCCCTCAAGAAGATGCACATGTTGGTCATAAGAGGAGGGATTGTCCAGACAGTAGAGCCCCTGATAGTGAGCCGAAATGCTCATGGTGCCACTATCTCGACCGTTGACTCCTCTTAATACTTCTCAGGAGCACATCCTCAACCAAATCAAAATCTATAATATAATCAAGTGGCCCAAACCTATAAAGATACTAGCCAAAAAAAGAGACGCCAACTATAATGCCACTTTCACAAGGATCACGGTCACACGAAGGAGAAATGCAAGGTTCTTTAGGGTGAGTTCGAAGGTCTCATAGCAAAAGGGCACCTCAAACAGTTTGTTAAAGCAAACGATTGACAACAAGGTGGAAGATAAGGAGGGAATCAAAGAAGACCAGAGGAAGAACCCCCAAGAGATCCACCAGTGATAAACACCATTTTTAGAGGACCGGGCGCAGGAGGACTGTCCAACTCCTCCCACAAGGCATATGCTCGACAAGTTAACTTGACCCAAGGTCCAACCAAGTGAGCAAAATCATCCACCACCTTAGGGTTTGACGACTCAGATCTCGAAGGAATAATTTTGCCTCATGATGACGCTCTTGTTATCATACTTCATATAGATGCATATGTTGTCAAACACATCCTGGTGGATAAGGGGAGCTCCACTGATATCATCTTTAATGAGGCACTTGTCTCAGATGAAGATATTAAAAGTCTGAGTAAAGTCAGTCTCCTCACCTCTGTATGGCTTTACAGGGGAGTCTGCACCGATTGAGGGCATAATTCCACTCACCATGATTGCCAGAACTACACCCCTTCAAGCAACCCAGACCATCAACTTCCTTGTGGTCAAAAGTCAGCCTATAATGGAATACTGGGACGAGAACCTTAACAAGTTGCAAGCTATTACTTCAACTTACCACCTTAGTATGAAGTTTCCCACACCCAATAGAGTCGGTGTAGTGAAGGAAGATCAACCAGCGGCTCGTAAGTATTACATGACATCTTGTAAGGCCAAGGAGACACTCGCCATTAAGGATCAGTAGGACAAGCATACAATCAAGTGTGCTGAGCATGTAGAAGAGCTTGTTTCCATACTATTAGAAGAAGGAGGCAAGGAGTGTCAGCTGCGAATCGGATCCATCTTAAAACCAGCTCTTCGCGATCAGCTGATCTCTTTCCTTTGCTCCAATGCAGATATCTTTGCATGGAGTATAGCGGACATGCCTGGGATAGACCCATCCGTGATAGTCCATCATCTATCAGTCGATCCTAAGTGTAAGCCGGTTAAGTAAAAGAAGTATATACTCGCTCCAGAGAGGCAAACAACCATCAAGAAGGAGGTTGACAAACTTTTAGAGGCCGGTTTCATCACCAAAATCAATTATCCTAAGTGGATGGCTAATGTGGTCATGGTGCCTAAACTAAGAACAGGTAAGTGGCGAATATGTATCGACTAAACGGACCTGAATAAGGTCTGCCCCAAGGATAGCTATCCTCTACCGGCTATTGACTCCTTGATTGGTGCAACTTTCGAACATGAATTGCTTAGTTTCATGGATTCCTTCTGGCTATAATCAGATCCGGATGCATGACGGTGATGTGGTGAAAACAGCCTTTATCACAAATGAAGGCCTTTTCTGCTACAAAGTCATGCCATTTGGTCTAAAAAATGTCGGAGCCATCTACCAGTGGCTAGTCAACAAGATTTTCAAACCCCTGGTGGGAAAAAACATGGACTATTATGCCAACGATATGCTTGTCAAAAGTCTTCATGCAGCAAGTCATATTGTCGACCTCCAAGAATGCTTTGATCTTTTGCACAAATATTGTATGCACCTTAATCCAGCCAAATGTGCCTTTGGTGTATCATCGGGAAAATTCTTAGGCTTTATGGTCTCATACAGAGGCATAAAGGCCAATCTGGAGAAAATCAAAGCCATACAAGACATGGCCGCTCCAAAAATAGGAAAAGAGATACAAGTGCTGACAGGATAAATAGCTGCATTAAGTCAATTTCTTTCTAAGTCGGTTGAGAGGTGTTTGCCATTCTTCAAAGCCTTAAAAAATATCAAGAACTTTGAATGGACTGACGAATGCCAAGCTTCCTTTGAAGCCTTGGAGAGCTACCTATCGTCACCTCTTCTCCTCTCAAAGCCACTCGTGGGAGAAGAACTCTTCCTATACCTAGCCGTGGCAGATTCGGCTATCATTGTTGTGCTCATCTGAGAATAGGATGGCAAACAACTCCCTATTTATTATGTGAGAAAAGTTCTTCAATGTGCTGAGCTATGATATCCTAGTACAGACAAATTCGTCTTTACTCTCCTGATTGTGGCATGTAAGCTTCAACCGTATTTTTAAACTCATTCAATAACGGTGCTAACAGATAAGCCACTCAAACGGATACTGCACAAGCCCGATCTATCAAGATGATTGGTCCCATGGTCTATTGAAATTGGGGAGTTCAACATTCAATATAAGCCTCATCTTTCTATTAAGGGTCAGGCCCTGGCGGCCCTACCCATTGAAGACAAAGAGCCACCGCCCTCACTTCAAACAGACGATCTTTTTACCTAGACTCTCTATGTGAATGATTCGTCCAGTGCTACTGGAAGTGGGGCAGGACTTATCCTCAACGGACAGACAGCCTCATCATTGATTAGCCCTCCGCTTCAATTTTCCAGACTCAAATAATGAGGCCGAGTACGAGGCCCTGATAGCAGGCATGCATCTTACCCATGCCATGCAAGCAGAGGCACTCCATGCCTACAGTGACTCATAACTAGTCGTAAAGTAGCTTTCAGGAGAATACGAGGCACGAGATTTAAAAGTGGCCGACTAACTTTAAAAAGTAAAGAAACTTGAGAAATCTTTTGCACGTTTCAACATCACACGGGTCAGTCGCGCAGACAACGCATAAGCCAACGCGCTCTTATATTTAGCCTCCCTCGATCAATAAGGATTCGGCAGCACAACACTAGGCACGAGGTAATGCACGTCACACATGAGCCATCATGGATCGATCCCATCAAGGCCTATCTTCAGGATGGCACATTACCCATAGACCAAAACCAAGCCAGGCGCATCGTTGCATGCTCGGCTCGATATGCTATAGTAGAGGACTTACTCTACAAGCGTTCCTATACGCTCCCCTACCTTCGGTGCCTCACACCATCTGAAGAAAATTTTTCCTTCCGGGAAGTCCATGAGTATATTTGCAGCCAACACCTAGGGGGACAAGCATTAGCACAGAAGGTCCTTCGTTAAGGATATTACTGGTCGACCATGCAACGTGATGCTTTGGATTACACAAAGCGGTGCATTAATCGAGGATACACGACAGAAAGAATTGTTTTTTTTAATGCGTTTAATAAACATTAGATCATAAATTTAATTTAAACCTACATTTACACATTGGGAAATAAAATGTGTGGTTGCAAAAAATATCTTGTGTGCGTGTGTGTCCATACTACTTATAAAAATATGAATGTTGTAAATCATTTTTGGACGATTATGAAACCCGTTAATTATGTCAATTACATTATTATCCTTTTTTTATTACTCTCTTTTAAATTTTACTGAAATTAAAAGAATATTGGATAATGAATCTATTCTATACATTGAAAAATAAAAACTGTGATGAGAAAGAAAAACAGAACAAAAAAAATACTTTATCATTCTTTTTTTGATTTGGTTAAAATGAAATAAACATTAGATATTGAATTGGTTAATGAGAAATTTGATTTTTTCCCTTGCATTTTTAGGTTAGCAAACAATTAACCAATTGAAAAACTGAAAAACAAAATAAAGAAACTGAAATACGTAAAAAAATCAATTAAGAAACAAAAAATTGTTGGAAAAATACAAACAAAAAAAGGGTTAAATATGCATAAAAAAATAAGGCGTAAATATAGTATCAATTTGAACTGAAAATATGTTCGGTTATTGCAGTTGAAGACCAGGTGTTTTGCATTTTTTATTGATGAAATATAAAGTACTTGGTTTTGAAAATTACAAATCTGAACCATAAACCAATTTAACAGATTACAAAAATAAATACGTATATTCTTTTAATTTCTCAATTTACTTTTATTTTCAGCAGTATCATCAAACATTTATTCAATCCAGAAGCCTACGACGAATATTTTCAAACATTGAACTAATTACAATTGCGAACATCAAATATATATTTCTTCTAAAACAAATCACAAAAGAAATAAGAACATAGTTAAATTACATAATTTTGATCTAAAAAAAATAACAATCTCACCTCAAACATTACACTCGATTACATCCACGTGCGGTGCATGTGCTCTATACTAGTTATTAATCAATAAGATCTATGTTCATTATAATCTGCAACTTGATATTTTATATAGTTTACGACATGCAAGACCTTGATGATGATAATTTTTTATGAAATAAGTAGAGCAATTTACTTTTTTTTATATGACCATTAAATTATAACGGTTTTCTCTCATGATAAATGAATTTTACTCTCATATTGTTTTAATAGATAATTGGTTCAGTTTTTTACTATTGGCGATGAAAATTTGGTAATACGATTCAACAAACAACAAAA
This sequence comes from Escallonia herrerae, assembly GCA_033070095.1. Taxonomy (NCBI): domain Eukaryota; kingdom Viridiplantae; phylum Streptophyta; class Magnoliopsida; order Escalloniales; family Escalloniaceae; genus Escallonia; species Escallonia herrerae. The sequence continues at coordinate 288,216 of JAVXUP010000662.1, read as the reverse complement.
GACTAAAAAACTAGACATACTCAAGTTTTCCCTTCAGTTTTCTTATATTGACTGTAAAACCTGATATTCTATTTGTGTGTCCATACAGATGTGCGTGTGCGTGCGTGTGTGTGTGTGTGTGTTTTATGTATATGTATCACAACAGTTCTTCTATATACTATTGTTAATGTTACCGGAAAGAGAAAAGAACGAATTAAATTGATTTAAACAGCACGAGTCATTGTTTTATTTATTTGTTCTTCGTATTGGATGTTTCTACACTTAAAATTACATTTACCACCATATCAGCAAGGGAGTAAAAGATTCATCACTTGCCGGTAAAGGGTTCCTCTAAAGCATTCTAAGCAATAAAAGATTACAGTAATGGGATTGAAAGCGACGAAAAGCATGGTTACTATTTAGTTTACAACGGATAATCTCCTTTCGTGTGACAAGAAAATTTCTAATAATAGTATTAATTCTAAAAAGTGATCGCGTATTTGCAAATAAATAAGTATTTTCTATGTTTTGTAGGTTAGAAGTTACTAATTTTTCATTGCAGTAATTGTTAAAGAGTAAATATGTTAAATATTAATCTCATAATGACATCTTTTACAGATTAAAGACAACAAACACTATGTGAAATAAGGTGATTAAAGACGATTGTGACATATTCACGACCAATATTTTGTTAATCAACTTGGACTATAGAATATAAATTAATGTCAAAAACAAGTTAAAAATGATTGAAAGGTAAATTGGAAAAATTGTAGCTATACGAATACTGACATAAAGATAAATATTAGTTTGTTGATTGTTAAATCTTAAACCTTATAGTTTAGACTAAACGCATCAACTTAAAAGTATAGTGTTTGTACTTTAAAAGAATGTAAGGTAAGACCATGACAGGAGATGGGCCACCACTTACATCAAATCAACGTACACATTTTTTCGCTCTATAGTAGTTGTGTGAGATGAAGGTCGTTGAGAGATTATTAACATTCTTTACATAGATTTATAACTAGAATAGTTCTTATGTATATATAGTACATCTCAATTTTAACTTGCACTTTTAACTCCAATAAAATCAACATGTATACTTGAAACACAAAAAATTGATTACATAGTCTAGAGAATACATAGTTATGGCTTTTTCATATCATAATCTTATTTTAACACACATAAGCATTCACATGCATCGCACATATATTTTACTAGTAAAGTATAAGAATCTTTTCCTTTTTATTTTTTCTAGATAATGAAACGATTTTTATTCGTGCATTTGTGTGTACATCATTAGGAGGATGGAAGGCGTATTAGACTTACGGGCTTCCTCCACCTGAAAGTTACAATTGTCATAAGACTAATACATCTAATCATGTAACGGAGTGCATCATTAGGAGTGTTTTATAAGTTGAAGTACATAAAACACCGCCATATTCATCACAGGGAAGGAATAAACAAACTGCATGTCGCATATGCCTTCAACTATCGACCAACAAGTGGTGAGTGGAGAGCTAATGGCTTCCTTTAGAGTTCTCATAGCTCCTTCTTCGGTATTGGACATCAAGGGTAAGGAGCACACGACAAGCGCACCAAACAAAGCTCACATGCATACTTTAAGAACGAATCAACTGTTAAAAGTGATCAAGTACGAAAGTTTGAAAAGAAACAAGGCGTGACTCTACGGGTCAAATCAGTTAGTGACATGCTTTATTGAGCGAGTCGATTTAGTGAACCCCATAGCATCAAAAGCCACCTAAGTGGACCAATGAACCACCATATCTAATACCTATCTAGGGCTGTAAATGAACTGAGTCATTCACGGACGGCTTATGGTTCGTTCCCTCCAGAACTCATTCACATTTGTTTGTATAATATACGAACAGAACTTGAACAACTTTTTAGAACTCGTTTATTAAACGAGCCGAGCATGAAAATATGAAAATGTTCGCGAATCTTTTCGGGAACAGCTTGTCTAAATAATAAATTAATATTTTTATTTTTACAGTATAAAGATTTTTACAACATGCTTATAAATCTTGGGTATAGCCTAAAGGCCCTAAACTTAAATCATTTAAAATCCAAGTCCAATACTAAATCTAAACATTTCCTAAATGCAACCCAAGCCCATTACTTCATATGCAACCAAACAACCCAAAAGATGAGACCCAATTCTCTCCTTTCCATTTAAAAAAACCCCTAAGTAACCTAAAAACTAAACCGTGCTAATCTGTCAGCCGTACTGCCCTCCTTTCTCTGCTTCTCCTCCCTCTCCCTCCTCTGTTTCACAGACTGTTATAGGTTCTCCACTCTCTCGTACATAAATGCCTCCATAAAAATGCACCCATCCCCTCCCTCCCTCCCTCCCTCCTTTTTTAAACAGGCGCATCACGCCAACAACAATAAAACGATCAGATCTAAGATTGTAATGTCATCTTTTCCGCTAAGACTTTGATCTTCGTTCATAGATCAGATCTGAGCATCGATATCTCTCCAAACCTTCAGAAGTTCATCGAGTTATAGTTGATTTGGTCGAAGCAGTGGGATTTAAACTCATTAAACGAACGAGCCGAGCCTGAATTTTTTGGTAGTGAACTCAAGTCGAGTTTAAACATCGATTTTCAGTAGGTAATGAACATGATTTGAGTCTGAACATTACCAGAAGTATACGAACTGAGCTCGAACATGCCCATGTCCGGCTCTAACGTGGTTCATATACAGCCATATACCTATGTGGTCGGATCAATGGCTTAACACGTAAAAAAATCAATTCAACGATGGAAGCTAACACAAGCCACAAGATCTGCCACACGCGTATACAACCACTAATGTATCATGTTTATAGGAACCCATAGCAGTCGATTTTCAGATGCTGAGGGCAGTAAACAATATATAATTCGTCGATTGCTAGGAACAAATGAAAAATTGTAAGGAAACATGGGGGACAAAAGCGATTGACATGGGGGCAAGAAGGTCTCTCACCACTAAAAAAGACCCCCCACCATATGTGGCATCCAGGTTTAAATCCAAATTTACCTAATTTAAGGAAAATGCAATATATGCATGAAAGCTAATTAATCTATGGAATTCCTAAAGCAACTTGTGATTTATCAAGTAGTATAAAGTACTACGAGTTAACGTGGCATGTATGATGTGTGTGTAAAAATGAAATTAATTATGAATTTTGTTGAAAAAACTAAGCATCAGTATAGGCATTTATTATCACAGTTAATAAAATAAAATTTAAATTATGAAAACTAAACATATCCATATAAGTAGTTATTTACTATTTAAACTTTTATTTTGTAACCATTTCTTAAAAAAATAAAAAGCTATAGAATGTTAAGTATCAACATTCTAGATAAGTAGTTTTTGTGGTACCCGCAATGCATGTGCAAAAATATAGTTAGTAATATGATATTTTTATAAAGAAAAAGCTTGCCCTTTAGAATATGTTTTGACTATATTTTTCACGAATTTTGAATGGCCTTGTGTGGAACAATAAAGTTGTTTGAAATTTGTTATAAAAATCAAGCATGATGTATAGGTGTTTTAACATGTAAAAACCAAACATGTCTTTAAGATAGTTATCTACTATATACTAATTTTGTTTAGTATTATTTTATAGTAATTTTCTTATAGTGCCACTTGTCACCATTATAGATAAGAGGTTGTTTAACACCAAAAGTAGTGTTATACCAAAAAAAGTGATCTCTTTATATATAGTACTAGTATGAAGCACGTGCGTTGCATATGGATATGGCCGAGCCTCTATGACCATATGTAGGGCCTAATACGTCTTAGAATATAGTGGTATAGACAACCTTGGATCGGGCTTCCGAGACCTTCCTGTTGATGATGATACCTTTTGTGATGAAGAATAGCCAGTCACGTCCATGGTTGATTGAGTAGATCTCTTTAGTTAGATCCTTGGTTAGATATGGTACTGTTAAAGTAAAAAAAAAGTCACCTTATAAATGAAACGCATTAATTAAAAATAACCTCTCCTACCTCATCATATCCTACCATCCAACGGCATATCCTAGCAATGTTATGCCACTAAACCATGAGAATTAGTCTTCAACCCACCAGAGATCCGAGCACTCAATCTACTCCTATGTTTGCTCATTAAAACCTCAGTCAAAGTTCCTATTCCATAGCTCTAGAGCTACTTCCTTCAAAAAAGCTAATAGACTTCAAAAAGTTTGAACGCCTAGCTTTTGTTTCTTCTTTTGTCATAAAGTTAACTAAAGAAACTTAAGAGGTTTTTTCTTCTTGGTATTAAAAGTCGTCATAGTTGTCTCTTTAAAAAAAAACATATTAGAAAATGGAGCAAGGATAGAGTTAATACCAACAAAGAAGCAAACTAATAATAGGCTACCAAGGGAGAATTCAGTGAACTAACCTGCATTAGCTCAGTATGATTCTAAGCTTTTCAGGTAATTTTTTTTTTTTTGCAAGCATCATGGTTCTACTTAATCCTTTGATGATCATAGAAGGAAATGAAGGGTTCAACATTCTTCTTCTGTTTTTTAAATTAGTGAGTTGGGTTCATTTAACTGTATTACGCACAACTGTTGTACCATATCATGATTCTCCTGTTGTTCATCAACAAGGTTACCTATTCTTTGAACTTAAAAGAAGCCAGAATGGGTAAATCATATACTCAAATACCTGCTGCTGAAACTTCAAAAGACCCATCGAATTAATTTTGCAATAATCCTAAACAGAAACCCACTACTACAGAATGAATGGTATTATACCATTTTCTTTTGCAATGCTAGAAAATAGTGACTCACATCTCATGATTTTGTAAAATGGTAGGTATAGTGCTCATCTAAAACACTAACACATTTTGCATTCTGCCTGCTTGAATTTTTGGCTTGCCAAGCAAAGTCATTTCTACATCAGCAAGATATGTTTTCGAAACAAATTACAAATTCAATTAAAACAAAACAGATTCAATTCAGAACGATCCAAAAATTACATTTAAATTAGAGAAGAAAAGACCTAAACCTAGGTATGCTTGCAGTAAGAACCAAGAAATTGTCACTGAAGAGTGTCGGTTGTACACTGGAAGAAAGCGAAGAGAATAATATAGAAACTAAATTAAAACAAAACAAATACAATTGAAAACAATGAAAAAATTAATTCAAAATCAGGAAGAACTAATCTCAATCTGGACGTTGACTGTACATATGTTGGATTTGAGATGACTAATATATAGTGGGAAGACTCTTCAATCTTATCTATCACATTCAATAAATATCTGTAATAAATGTTTGGAAGATGCCTTTAAGGCATTTGGCGGAGAAAATTTGAAGGGGAATGTTTTTTTGAGGATAAATGATCTGCTGGTGAAAAAGCGTCTTTGTGAAAATTAAAGTAATTGAACGGAGGAAGATGCATGAAGACATTTCTACAGCGAAAGGTTCAACAATTGAGTGAAGGAAGGTGCATGAAGATTTTATAAAGAGAAATGGATGAACCGAAGAGGAAAAGGAAGAGTCTCTGAGAAGGGGCAACTGAACCCCTTTTCGGTTATGATAATTCGTGCCATATATTTCAACTTCCTTTTATTTTCTTCTTTGGCAACTTTTTTGCCTGTTTATTTTATGTTTTGTTCTTTAGTACCCGACTTTTTTTAACTAATATTGAAGCTTCAACTCTTTTCTTTTATTGTTTTTTTTTGTTCGCAAATTTCAATTGCTTTGTTTTTCTCTTGGACTTAAAGATCTCTTATGTGTAATTATTTCTTTTTCTAACGATACATTTCGGATCCCAATGTGTAAATGTAGATTTAGATTATATTAATTACACGATGCTCATTAGATGCATTACAAAGAAAGTAGTTATGGAAGGGTAAGATTTTTATTTAAGTAATTAATGGAGGCGAATTAGAACAAAATTTTTTTGCAACATTAGCAATTACATAAGGGTAGGATTGTTACTGGAGTAATTAACGGAGAGCAAAAACAGAACAAAATGATTTACAAGATGTTAGCCCTACGGTTGAATAACCTAGGCTTACATCTTATTTTGATGATAGCTACACATTGATTATGTTCTAATGTGTGCTTTGAGTGTATTCTTATTAGATATATACATGGCACTCATGAAGACACATTTGAGAAGTTGGATAGATGGATTGAAGCCAAAGAAGCTTAAAGTTATAGTGGACATACTATAGAAGCTTCATCAAGTCTAATGTCGAAGAACAACAAAACATGCATCGGCTAAGTTCCTATCGATTATAATCGATCTTTACTACTATGTAACTAGTCCTTATTTGATGCTTGAATTGATAACTATGACCTAAAAAGACCTTAGAACACCTTGTGCATTGCATGTGAGTTCATAACCTTTCACACAAGTGTGGTTCTTGAAAATAAGTGAACTTTGGAGCTCACTCAGATTTTTTCAAAAACTATTTTGGTTCCAATCTTTTCATATCTTGATAAAAAATTTCATTATCTTTCCAACGCAAAAAACGACACTTCAATCCGATTTGTCTAGAGAAAGTTATGTCAAAAATAGGAAGAGGGTTCTGTGAGGCAGCCGATAGGCAATAGGGTAATACAGTCGACTGTTTTTGAATCCATAAATATTGAAAAATAATACAATGAAAAAAAATGCAATTTGAAGAATATTAAAAAAAATAAGTACTTGTGTTGGATTGGCACTACATAGATACAAAAACGTTTAGCCAGGAGAATTTATAAGGAAGAAGTAGAAACATTTCTGATTTATTCAACCAATAATATTTTCAATCAACAATATAAGTAGAATAAACAAATTTAATTACTAATTTGTTTACCTGTATTTCCTTGATTGAATTTCGTTTGGTTCGGGCAAAGTTCCTTAAAAACCTTCGCCTTCTTTAAAATATCCTGAACAGTTCCTGTAGGCTGAGCGCCCTTTTCAAGGAAATATAGAATAGCAGGAACGTTTAAATAAGTTCGATTCTTTATCGGATCATAAAAACCCAATTTACGAAGATCTCTCCCTTCTCTTCGGGATCGAACATCAATTGCATCGATTCGATAGACGGCTCATTGGGATTGCATTGGTCAAAATTCAACTCCAACGGTTATTTTCGAGGACAAAACTCCAACGGCTATTTTCGGGGGAACCCAGTCGAGTGCATTGAAAATACAATCGACTGCAATGGCAGTTTTGCCCATATTATGCCTATAACGGCTATATTTCATTTGCTCTCTATATAAATGATTTGGGGCTTCATCATACACTATGAAAATCACATTCTAAGCCTCCATTCATTAGAGAAACATCAAGGCTCATAGATTAAACTTATCTCTCTTCATCTTCATGATTTTACATCATAAATAGAGTATCTTTGTGAGCAATTCTTTGATTGAGAATGAGCATCCTTCAAGTCATCAATTATCTCATCTCTCTATTGTACTAGAGCTTCATTTGTACTCATTTCCTTTCAAGAGGGTTTCTTTGTACACAATTGATCTTTGTAAAAGGATTATGGTCAAGGCTTGGGTTTGTTAAGTCTTAAATGAGCTTTGTGGATTCAAGGCTTGTGCTTGGTGTGGGGATATCACCAAGTGTTGTAAGGGTCTTTATCTTCACCTGGAAGAAGATTGTTGCTAGTGGATTCTAGTGCTCTTGTAAGGGACTTCCTTGAAGAGGTGGATGTAGGCTTGAGAGTAGTTCAAGCCGAACCATTTAAATCTCCTTATCAAGTATCTCTAACCCAATATCTTTACTTATTTCTCTATAATTGCTTGAGATTGTGTAGTTAACATCTTCATTATAATATTGTTTGGCTTGATTATGTTTCGTGATTGTGTTTTGTTTAAGTTCCCCATTAATTTTCAAAAATCATATTTACCCCCCTCTAGGGTTATTTTATTGGTTTCACAAGATTCATACTTTACAGGTATTATGGAAGTATAGATATAGATTAAGCTGCCTGAGATCATCAGAAGATAATAACTTAACCAAATAAAGCAAAATTTCAACTATGACAGATGTCAGTTAAATCTTGATATAGCTAAATATGTCCATTTAACTAAATGCTGACACGTGGCGTGGTCGACCTTGAATCGACTTTAGGGCCTGTATCAGGCTAGGCTCTGGAGGAGGTGGTAGAGGCCTTGTAGGACTCTACTACTGGAAGAAGAGTCCTAATATAGTTCTAGTACGTTGAAGACCTATCGGGGAAGAGTCCTGAATAAGGGAGGAGTCTGTGAGGAGTCTATATGAGGAGAAAAGCTTCAGGTACACAGACAAGTGCACACACAAGCACCCAGTTCATTTTTTACTATTCAGAGCTCTACCCTAGTAGCGACATTCTGACTTTAGCATCGGAGCATCCTCCACCGGAACATCCCTGGTGGTCACTCCGTGTTCTATTTTGCAGATCCATTTCCTGGTTGTGGTTCCCGATCAACATTCTAGCAGCAACATTTTGGCGCCATTCGTGGGACTGACAGGGATCATGGCTAGGAAATCATCTTCAGACACTCCTGCAGCCAGTCGCTCCGTCCAAAATCAACGAGCAAGATCAAGCGGCTCCCGCCGAAGAGGGCGGCAACCAACACCATCCCAACAACATTCTAGTAACGACTGGATTAATGTGACCTCAGTCGCCCTGAATACGACTGACAGCTCCCAGGGAACTCATTCCCCGACCCCTCTTTTAGAAAGAGGTGACTTGCGCCATCGCTTAACCCGAAAGCTGTTTAACACTCTAACGCAGATCTGACCAGAGAAGTCCACAAATTTAGGGGCGTGGTAACTACCTTACAGAAAAATCTTGAAGAGGTAGCCCCGACGATTTTTACTAACCAAACGCATCCAGATCCCAGCGACCTTCATCTTAGACTGACCTCAAGGTCCGACTATGGTCGAAGGCATGAATCAGAGACTGATCCCAGCTATTAGCCAGAACAAGAAACCGAGAAACATGTCACCAGAAGTGGCTTATGTTTCCGAGGAGAGACGTCAATGGAGGACAGCACGAATTCACCCCTTGTTTTAGGTGGTGAAATTCGAGATCGACGCGGCGCGGACCAAAGGCATTGTCCCTAAGGACGAATTCATGCCTTCAAACAAAAAGTGCGTCCCCAAGGGTGAAGTTCTCACAAAACCACCTTCGGGCCCCGCCCGGAGGAATTCACTCCCCTAAGGGAAGACTCTGGATACCCCTTGTCCAAAGTAATTGAGAAGGTAAAACTTCCTCCTAATTTTTGGATGCCACAATGCGATTTATATGATGGGAGCGGAGACCCTAGAGAGCACGTCTACCAGTTTCAAACAAATATGCTACTCCTCCAGGTTTCAGATGTCGTCATGTGCCGGGCTTTCCCAACCACTTTGAGGAAGGCAGCGCACGCGTGGTTTAAGTCTCTACGACCTAGGTCCATCCATTGCTTCGCCCAGCTGTATGACTTGTTTCAGAAACATTTTGTGAGCAGCCGAACTCGGAGGAAGAATTCAGCAAGTCTCCTCAACGTGGTCCAGGAAAGGAACGAATCCTTGTCGCAATATTTGGGACTCTTCAATGGGGAGACATTAGAAATAGATAACCTGGATGAGTCGGTAAACTACAAGGCTTTTATGCGTGGGCTTCGTCCTACATCCAAGTTTGCATTTACGGTAAATAAGAGTCCCCCTGGAAGCATGAGCCCCTTGTTGGATAAAGCCAACAAGTACATCCAGGCCGAAGAATACTTGGAAACCCACAAAGAACACCGAGGGGACAATGGGCAAGAGCAAGAAAAGAGAGCTCGAGAAGATAGTCCAAGAGGTGGACGGGGTTCCAAGGGTTCAAGAAGGGACAAAAGGAGCCCCAAAGAGATGTTCAACATGAAGAATCTAACGCCATTGACTGCCAAACCATCGCAAATTCTCCATGAGATACAGAATAAAGAAATATTAGAAAAACCAGACAAGATGAGGTCGGCGCCTAGTAAGAGAGATAAGAATTTATGGTGCCGTCACCACAATGACCATGGCCATACTACCCACAATTGTGAATTGCTTAAACGTGAAATTAAGGCCCTCATCAAGTATGGACACTTGAAGAAGTACGTCGCACGCAGAGATGATAGAAGAGAAGTGACTCCGGTTGTAGAGGGAAAAGAAGAGAGGCAAGATAATGCGGGCACCATCAACACAATCTCTGGGGGCATTGCAGCAGGAGGTTCTTCTGGACGGGGTCGCAAGGCCTATACAAGGGAAGTATGCATCACAAGTCAGTCCCTAAGTAAGAAACATAAGACGACATTGGTGCCCACAATTTCCTTTTCAGAGGATGAGATAGGGGATATAAAAACACCCTATGATGACTGCTGGTTGTCATACTCTGAGTGGGTAATTTTGATGTTAAAAGGATTTTAGTTGATAATGGGAGTTCAGCCGAGGTACTTTTTTATGAAGTCTTCCAGAAGATGAACATCCCATCTGATCGGCATCGGCACCCTTCCGACTCAAGCCAAGTTGATGCTAGATTTTGTGGTTGTTCGTGTTTCTTCAGCTTACAATGCCATACTCGGGAGAACAGCCTTGAACCAGTTAAAGGCAGTGGTGTCCACGTTTCATCTGAAGATGAAGTTCCCTGCAGAACATGGAGTAGGGGATGTCAAAGACGACCAGATAGTGGCCCGACAATGCTACATGGCATCATCTCGAGCCAAAAATAAAGAAGCTTTTATCATCGAGGACCTCCGAGATGGCCTAAAAGAGAACTTTTGACGCTACTATCAGTAGCACCTTACCCCAAAGAAAGACGCTCTTTTTTTTAAGGGCGGGAGGCTGAGACTTTGCCCATTCTGAAGTAAAACTTAGGATTCTTTTTTGACTTCTTAGAGCAGTATTCAGGTAGCTAGTTGTGACTAACAAGGACGACATTAGTCACCATTGCACTTTCAATGTTTTACCCAAGCAATGAAGTCTTTTTCTGAGCATAACTATGATGATTGCAAACTCTTGCTCAAGCAGCGATCAAGTAAACCTCTTCTTATTGTTTCTAAGTTATCAAGAACTACTAAATATAGGCTAATCCGAGCAAAGCGCCTGAGCGCGTCGCGCGAATATGTCACCCAAGCAGTTTGCCCGAGCAGGGTGCTCGTCTATGGCTTTTTGCAGATTAACTTGGCTTCCAAGAGCCCAAATGCCTTTCTCATACACTCTTCCCAAGAAGAGGTGTACATAAGGTAGAACTCAAGTCCTATCTAGAACGGTTTAGCTATAGTTCTAACCCGTAAAATGGTAAAGTCCTTGTGGAAATTTGTCACCCCACCATACTTTGCTAATTCAAAGCCCAGCCGAGCAAGAGTGCGAGAATTCAAAGCCTAGCTGACGATAAGGGTTCGCGCCAAAGTAAAACACAATGCAAGATGTGAACGGCACAAGCTCATAAATGTAGTTGCATAAAACACCCCCCAAGGGGGCAGTGAAAATATCACCCAAGGTGATAGGGTAAGACACAAGTCTCACCTAACACGGTCTAGCTTTAGTTCTAGCCCGAGAAATGGCAAAACCTAGTGGGAGTTCGTCACCCTACCTATTTTGTTAATTTGAAACCTGGTTGAGCGTGAGTGTGAGGCTTCTTTGCCAGCCCTTAGCTGAAGGGTTCGCGTCAAAGTAAAACCACGAAGGTTGCTCAATCAAAAATATCACCCAAGGTGATAGGGTAAGACACTAGTCTCATTTAACACGGTCTAGCTTTAGTTCTAGCCCAAGAAACGGCAAAACCTAGTGGGAATTCGTCGCCCTACCCTGTTTTGTTAATTTGAAACCTGGCTGAGCGTGAGTACGAGGCTTCTTTGCCAGCCCTTAGCTGACAATAAGGGTTCGCGTTAAAGTAAAACCACGAAAGTTGCTCAAGCAAAAATATCACCCAAGGTGATAGGGTAAGACATAAGTCTCGCCTAACACGGTCTAGCTTTAGTTCTAGCCCGAGAAACGGCAAAGCCAAGTGGGGGATCGTCGTCCCACCCCGTTTTGTTAATTCACAATACAGCCAAGCGTGAGTACGAGGCTTCTTTGCTAGCCCTTAGGTGACGACAAGGGGTTAGCGTCAAAGTAAAAACAATGCAAGATGAGAAGAGATTCAACACATGATTGCGAAATAAAACCCATCAAAGGGTAAACAAAAACATATCAAATTGCAAGCCTCTAGACAATAAGAGTATTGGGGCACACCAAGTAGTAATAACAAAATAGGGGAATAAAGATAAATTGTCCTAAGAGGCAGAAGCATCCCCAGATCGGACACTTTTCTCCCCAGGAGAGATAGCATCTCCAGCTTCGGTAGGCACGGTCGTTTCCCCTAATAGTGACTCGAATGTGGGCACCACGATATCATCTAGGAAAAGGCTAGGGTACTTGGCCATCGTCAGTTCCTTGGCTTTCTGAAAGCCTTCCTAAAAGATAGAAGTCCATCTTCTGTTCGCTTCCGCAGCCACTCTTCCCCAGCGGTACCATCAAGGAATGCCTGAATGGCTTTGTTCTCGATTTCGGCCTTGTCCTGCCTTAGCTTCTCGCATCTCTTTTCCAGGCAACCAAGCTTAGCTAGCAGATCCGTATTCTCCATCTTAAGGTTTTTGACCTCCTTGTCAAGGAGGCCAACCTTGCCTTTGGCCGCTCTTTTGTTTATCTCAGCGTTGCGGGCCACGTCCATCGCCATTGCGAACCTGTCCTGCATCTGGCTGCTACAGCAGTATGCCTAAAAACAAAAGAGGGATGAAGACGATTATATGATAGAAGAACAAAAGCAGTTTAAATAAAAACACAAAAGGAATAAAATAATTCAAATTACGTTGTAAGCAGCTTGGACGTGCGCATTGGCAAAGGCTTCATGAGGCTGGTTTTCCAAGATGAGTTTGTCGCTAGGCAACACCCGGTGAGCAAGGTGCTGAGCAGAGACATGCGAGCTTGGCATTCCCGAATCGCCTCTCTTAATGGTCCATCTAGGGCGAAATATTGTATCCTTGTCTATAGGAAGATTCTCAACCACGAGCGGAGGCACTAGAGGAGTTGGCACGTAGAGCTTTTTGTAATAAGGGAAGAACATTCCCCTGCACTTTCCTTCCTCTTTCCCTGGGAAGCCTTTTCCAGCAGACCTAAAAAGGGACCTTTTGCACCTTCTCCTTTGCCAGTCATTTCTGTAAAAGGAGCAGAGTTAGGTAACATACTCACAATTAGAAGGGAATGGAATATATAAACATAGCTTTAGACTCTACCTAGACTTTGAGTCCTAAAAGACGACGTTCATATCGCCAGTACTTGAGTCGTATGCCCCAAAACAACTCGAGACTCTACGATTGGAGTTGGAGGAACAAGCATAGTGGGGGCAGGAGGAATAAGCCTCGCATGCCGCATCTCTTGATCTGTAAGGGGCTCGTCAATATTAAGACCACCCCTCCTCTTTATGTGATCAATCAGTTTTTTCGTGGTAGCGTCGGGAGCCAAGAAGCCTTTCTTTTCATAATCTTTACAGAAACCGTTCCACTTTCTTGGGAACTCCCGTTTGCCGCTCGGCCGCTGAATGAAGAAGTAACGGGAGTGCCAACCTTTGTTGGACTTAGGACCCCCCTTTATCACTCTGACCCGGTTGTGAATATAATACCAATCGACACTGCTGGCTACATTCTTTATAAAGCACACTTCAAGGTATAGCCTCATAAAGTCATGGACCGTCACTGGATACCCCAAAGTTTGTACAAGGTAGATCAAGCCAACCAGTTTCCTCCACCCGTTGGGTACAAGTTGACCCGGCGCCATTTTGTAGTGGTTGAAAAAGGCGACAACAAATGGGTGCATTGGAACTCTATAGCCAGATCTTATCTGACCTTCATATACACTTGTTTCCAAGTTCGTACCATAGTTGGCAGGCTCTTGGAGTGCAGGAACCCGAGCAGAGAAGGGAGGAGGCAAGGGATATTCTTTCGAAAGCTCCACAATGTTTTCTTTGGTCATCTTGTTCCTCTTCTCATCCGCGGAGAACCAAGTGTCTTCATCAAATTTGTCCTCAGCTTCATCCTTAATTTCCCCAAGAGCATCTCTACGGGGAAACGAAGTGTTGGCTGGAGGAGTAGAGGTTCCTACTCGACTCCTAAGGGTTGAAGTGCCTACTTGTGAGGATCTACTTTCTGAGCCACTTTCTAAATCATTTTCAGTTGAACTAGTCGATGGTGACGAAGAACTACTCGAAGGTGTTGAAGACATGTTCTAAACAGAATCTATGATATTTAGAGCTACTAAAGGGAAATAGATATGTGCCGAGCAGGAAGAAAAGAAGAGGAACTTACTTGTTAGAGTTGAGTCGAACAGAGTGAGAGTGAGTAGGAAGGGGCCAATGAAGAGAGGAGCCCAAATATATAGAAGGGAGGTGAAATAACTGCCCCTACAAAGGTGGCAACATTTAAGACACATGTCTTGCGCGATTCCTGGAGCATTAAATTTTGAAATTCAAAAAGTAACCGCCTTAATTTGGGCGGCTAAAGGACCGTTACACCCGCATGCTTCCCTGACACGTGGCAAGATAACAATTGGATCATCTCCCAAACAGATTGCCCTAGCAGAGTTCTCTAATAGACTGCCCGAGCAGAACCTTCCTAGTGCCCAAGCACTTATGGTCAATGCCCGAGCAGAACCATCCTTGTGCCCAGGCACAAATGGTCAAAGCCCGAACAGAACGCCCGAGCAAAACCATCATAGTGCCAAACACTGATGGTCAATGCCCGAGCAGAGTGCCCAAGCAGAACCATCCTAGTGCCCAAGCACAAATGGTCAATGCCCGAGTAGATTGCCCGAGCAGAACCATCCTAGTGCCAAACACTGATGGTCAGTGCCCGAGCAGAGCGCTCGAGCATAACCTTCCTAGTGCCCAAGCACTTAATGGTCAATGCCCGAGCAGATTGCCAGAGCAGAACCACCCTAGTGCCCTAGCACTTATGATCAATGCCCGAGCAGAGTGCTCTAGCAGAACCATCCTAGTGCCCAAGCAGAGTGCTCGAGCAAAACCATCCTAGTGCCCAAGCACAAATGGTTAAAGCCCGAGCAAAGTGCCTGAGCAGATCATCCTGTTGCTCTCAGTTACGAATAGTCCATGCCCGAGCAGGATCTCCCGAGCAGACCTCCCGACCAGACATCCCGGTTAGAGCTCCCGACCAGACCTCCCGAGCAGGCCTCATGACCAGACGTCCCGGCCAGAGCTCCCGACCAGACTTTCTGAAAAGAGCTCCCCAGCAGGATATCTGAGCAGGTCTCCTGACCAAACCTCCCGAGCAGGTCTCCTGACCAGACTTCCCAGCCAGAGCTCCCAAGTAGATTCCCGAGCATACTTGTTCAAGTATGACATCCCGAAGATCCCCTCTGAGTAACGGACGGGGAAAATTCATAGCTGGATTGCCTTTGGTTGGCCTTTACACCATATGCTTTCTGGCTGTTCTCTTGGAAGAACCGTCAAAAGTAGGGGGCATTATGATATAGCTAAATATGTCCATTCAACTAAATGGTGACACATGGCGTGGTCGAACTCGAATCGACTTTGGGGCCTGTATCAGGCTAGGCTCTGGAGGAGGTGGTAAAGGCCTTGTAGGACTCTACTACTGGAAGAAGAGTCCTAATATAGTTCTAGTACGTTGAAGACCTATCGGGGAAGAGTCTTGAATAAGGGAGGAGTCTGGGAGGAGTCTATACGAGGAGAAAAGCTTCAGGTACACAGACAAGTGCACACACAAGCACCCAATTCATTTTCTGCTATTCAGAGCTCTACCCTAGTAGCGACATTCTGACTTTAGCATCGGAGCATCCTCCACCGGAACATCCCCGGTGGTCACTCTGTGTTCTATTTTGCAGGTCCATTTCCTGGCTGTGGTTCCCGATCAACATTCTAGCAGTAACAAATCTAGATTTTCATAAGTTCTGCCCATTTTCAATTGCAGAGAATCCTTAAAATAACTGCTATCCATAAGAGTTAGCTAACTATAAAAGATCTTGTGGGGAAATTATTAGCCAACATGATATTGACAGGTTGTTATGCGGATAGAGTATTACCAAAGGGTGTTTCCTTGGGATTTATTCGCACTTGAGTATAGTGAATTCCTAAAATAAGGGGAAATGTCAGCTTCTTTTTCTAACCCAATGGGTATAGTTTTTGATGCTCGAATAACGTCCCAAAAAAAAATCATAAATATCCATGTTACAGAAATTCCTTATCAAAATTCCTGAAAATCTTTATAACAAATGTTGCTTCATAGCTAAATTCGTCATTAAGGTACGCATATGCTCGAGTTGATAAGCAACAGTTAACCCCTTTGAAAGGAGCGCATATGGCCCACTAGACAAGTAACAGTTGACTCATTTAAAAGAAGTGCATATGCTTGAATGGGCGAGAAAATGCTGACTCCTTTGGGAAAAGGCGCATATAACCACTTGGACGAGTAAAGGTTGACTCCTTTTGGGAGGAGCATATATGTTTGGCGGGACGAGCAAGGGTTGATCTTCTGAAAGAAGGTAATAAAATGCATTACTTTAAAGTAATTCATCTCTTTTCTATCAAGACAAATTTAGGACTTTTGCCGCTTAGTCCTTTCTAAGCTCAGACCCTATATTTGACATAACTGACGCAAGTTGATCGAAAGGTGTAACGATTGTTTTGTATTTACTTAAGTAAATAATGCTCAAATTTATGAAAGTAGTCAAGCGTTAATTTTACTAAAGCCGTAAAAGATGTCCTTCACCACCCCCTCTTACCGATTTGCAACAAATAATTAACTTCAAAGTTAATGAGACAAAAACTTGTTTAATTTGTTTGCTTGTCCCTCATCAACTGTTACCTAGAGTGATTAGTTTCTTGTTTAGTTTGTTTAATAAAGTGACAAATCCACAAGCTAGAAAGAGGAGAAAGTAATCTCAGGCCCCGTTTGACACTCTTTTTTTCCTCTTTTTTTTTCAGTTTTAAAAACTGAAAAAAGGAGCGTTTGGTAACCATTTTTTTTTCAATTTAAAAAACCAGTTTTTAAACTGCAGAGTAAAAAAAAAAACTCCAAAAACTGGTTTTTTTTTTCACTTTTGGTTTTTTTTTTCGACCACCACCACCACCCTCCCACCGTCGGCAGCCACCTCAGGCGACCACCGCCGGAGACTGCCGGCCACCGGCAGCCACCTCCGGCCGCCGGCGACCACCGCCGGAGACTGCCGACAACCACCTCCGCCGCCGGCGACCACCGGCAGCCACCTCCGGCCGCCGGCAGCCACCTCCGGCCGCCGGCGACCACCGCCGGAGACTGCCGGCAGCCATCTCCGGCCGCCGGCGACCACCGCCGGAGACGGCCGGCAGCTACCTCCGGCCGCCGGCCACCACCGCCGGTGACTGCCGGCAGCCACCTCCGGCCGCCGGCGACCACCGCCGGAGACTGCCGGCAGCTACCTCCGGCCGCCGGCCACCACCGCCGGTGACTGCCGGCAGCCACCTCCGGCCGTCGGCCACCACCACCACCACCGTCGACCACCGCTACGCCCCACCACCGCCACCGCAAACCACCAAAAAAAAATCAAAATAAAAAGGGTTACCAAACACCAAAAAAAAAACCTCAAAAAAAAGGGGTTATCAAACACCCACTTGTTTTTATAAAAAAAAAAATTAAGCTGCTCTTTAAAAAACTGCTCTTTAAAAACTGAAAACCAAAAAAAAAATTTGTCAAACGAAGCCTCAGTACTTCGGTTCGTTTCAGCTTTCAGGTAACGACTGCTTCGAATTTTGGGTCCATAACAGAGAGACAAAGATATGTTGCAGTGTATATTTCTTCTCTCGGATTCTGGGTACGTTCCAAAGCTTCTAATTTTGCCTATAATTTGGTTGTTTCCATGGAAAAGACATTATAAATCGTGAAGAAACCCAGATCTTTAATCTTCTTATTCTCTGTTCCTTGTTGCCCAAAATGTTAATCACGCTGCATTTGCGTAATCCCATGTTTAGATAATTCTGATGAACCCTATTCTCATAGATTTTCATGAATCGAAAGATGTTAGTACTTCTGATTGCGAGTTGGGAAGGAAAAATGCCAATCAAGGGTTCTTTGATTTTACCTTTGCATAATTTTCTTTCTTACATCATTCGGCAGTTAACTGTGGTAGAGATTTGGCAAAACAAGAAAAGAAATTATATCGTGGGAGAGAGATAATAGTTGATTTTTCAAAATTAGTGACCCAATTTAAAAGATCAGAAACATTACAATTTCTTCAATCACTTGGAGAATAGGAAAAGGGTGTCTATCAAACTTATGCAAAACGAAGCACAGGACAGAGTTACAATTGTTTTAGAAAGCTGTCTCGCTAGCATTACCAAAGGAAAAGAAAGGATTAATCTATTTTTTTCATTTCTACTAAAGAATCATATGTCATTAAGGAACAGAAATGCCCGTGCTTCTTTGCATCGTGCACCATTCCGTGGTTAATCAGAAAAGGTGATTGATCACAATGGCAGGGAGGTAATGCTGGAGAAACAGCTTACTGGACGTTGGGTTGTATCTTGTTTAGTTGGGTGGGAAGATGGCCACAAGAATAGCATGCCATTGGGAACAGAAAGGGCTCGTTTTCTTTGCATCATGCACCACTGGGTAGCGAATTAATGATCTTTTTTTTTAATACAATGAAGAAGTAATGCTATAGAGATAGCTTAGTGGACATTGGGTTATATCTTGTTTAATTGGATGGGAAAATGACCACAAGAATAATATGCCATTTGGGAATAGAAAGGGCTCGCTTTCTTTGCATCACCCACTGATTGATAGGGAAATTGAGGAAAATATGATTTTTTTTTTATTTATAAAAATCACGATGACAGAGAGGTAATGCTTGAGGGTCAGCTTACTGGACATTGGGTTGTATCTTGTCTGATTGGGTGGGAAAATGGCCACAAGAATTATATGCCATTGGGGAATAGAGAGGGCTCGTTTTCTTTGCATCATGCACCGCTGGGCAGCAAAATTGAGGCAATTTTTTTTAATTATTATTATTTTTTTATCACAATGACAGTGAGGTAATGCTAGAGAAACAGTTTAATGGGCATTGGGTTGATCGGAAAATTTGTGCTTGGTTCTGGGAACAATCAATTGCTCAAGGTGATTCCTTCAAGGTAAATCTCATATAGTACATATCCTACGATGGTTGGGCTACATACAATTTTTTTCTTCAGACATTCGAGTCTTGAACTAAGATTGACATTGTATATAGCTTTTGCCTGTAATTGCTTCACCGACGCATTACCTTTTCCAAATTGTTCGTGAGGGGATCACGTTCCTAGCTTGCACCCAAGTAGAAATGCCACCGTTGATGGGAATCGAGGTGAGTTTTGAATTTAGAATTTGTTTGCTTTCACTTTTTAAAGGTTCCTAATATCTGACAAATGGACCTGGCTTTGTGTGTGAATTGCACTAAAAGTTTGAAGTTGGAAATTTTTCTTATGGATCCTCCCTTGTCCTCCTCCCCTTGGTCTGTAGTCGAAGATGTTATGGACCCAAATGTGAGATTTGCACAAACACTTGATAACTTGCATTTAATTTATTTTACACAGATCTTATTACGTCAGGGCATATTTTTTATCTTGTGTAGGTATCGGATTTGTGCAGTGTGCTGTCTTTTTTTGTTTTGGCTTTTTTATCCCCACCATGCTCTAATAAGGTGTTTATTTGATATCAAATTATCAGTTGCTTGCAGAACATCTTATCAAGTAAGTAACTGGCTCAACTAAGTTACATTCGGTTTCGGTAGGAAGGCTACATGCTCATCTTTCAAATTAGAAAATAAGTGATGTGCTGATGTTTGTAATATTGAAATGCTAACTAGCCTCTTTGTGTAAATTGAGAAGTAGTTTGAACTTAATGTTAGTGTCGATAGAGGTGTGTGATGAGTGCGTTAACAATGGAGGCATAACTAACAGTCATATAGGGGTTGAAAAATAATAGTAGGAGGGTAAAAGATCGGTTGAGTGGAAGTCAGTACTGAGACAAAAATGACAGTCCTCCAGTTTTGTGATTGTTGATGAGTTCTGCAAGCTACAATGTGTTGTGAAAGCTTTGTGAAGGTGGTTTTTAGCCATCTGTGGTAAATATTCACGTAACGGCACCATTAAGAAAATCAAGGTGGAAGCAATTTATTATAGAAAAAGTAGCACAAGATTGGAGCATGTATGCATGTACTGGGGTAGGAGGGGAGCTTCCCCCCACCCCCCTCCCCCCTTCTCCCTCTGTGGCTAGGGCACAATGCTGCTGAGGATATGGGAATGTGTTATGGATGACTGATGTTATACCAATTGCCATGGCACCAAGCTTTTGGAGTTAGTGCTTTGTGAATATCTATAAGTATTCAGCAAATTACATTGGACTCCTTGGCCTTTGACTGGTTAATGTCTAGTTCCTTTGCAGAGTAGCTGATGTCCTCTCAGATTATTTTGGAGGGTTAAACGAAGATTTGATAAAGGACAACTTTGTCATTGTGTATGAGGTATGTGAGATTCTTAGTATTCTTTTTGTTTATTATTAGCAAGTGTTTCAGCAGATGTGAAGTTTTTCTTCCTAAAGTCAGTGATATTTATATGAAGCTTGTCAGCAATAACCTATGGTTTCTATATAATGGTTATTGAAAGTATGTACTTTTCTACTTTTAAGTCTTTGAAACCTAGCTCTCCTGCTTGTAATGAAACAATTTTCTAAGTGCAAAATGCAATTTGTGGCAGGGAGCTCAACTTTTTATTTGGAGTTGAAGAAAGTCATCTTCGCTTCTTAAATAGAGTATGGATCTTGAGGTTGAGAAAAATCAGAGAAAAATGCCATGAGGGATAATCTTTGAAGCAGTTAAACATAAATTATTATGTTTTCATTGCATTAGGCAAGCTGGGATCTTAATAGCTCATTCGTGCGAACCTCTCCACATTCATAGAGGTCAGGTGCACGCCTCGTTATAATATCAAGAAACTTCAGGGTGGTCATTTTTTCCTTTCTGGGGTTTTTATTCTGTGGGGTCAGGGTGGATCTAAAGGTGCTAATTGGTTCTATTGGTTCTTGCGCTGTTGTGATTTTATGCTATTAAAGCTGAAGGAGAGGCAATGCAAAATGTATTACAGCATTGTTCAGAAGTTGGATGATGAAAACAGAATCACCGGAACTGAGGGTTCATTATGAATTGTTCGAATGCAGAACCACGGGGACTAAGGATTTTTACATTAAATGGTAGAGAAATTGGGAATCTCTATGAGGCTCATTGAGAATGTCGCATAATCAACTTTAGTCAAGTCTGATCTCGTGTGCGTACTTTTAGGTTATGACACCAATGATGTCATAATCTTTGTGTAGTTGCGACATTTTTGAAAAGCCTGAGGTTTTTTTAGAAAAGTATTTAATATTGATAAACATGGCTGATTTCATGGTTTTTCGGGCTCAGCTTCATTATTCGAGTCATGTATTAACTCTATTGAGGTTTCGAAGCGCACTTGTGTAGATGCAATGATACTTTTTAAGCCTCTCTTTTAGATCCTAAACATTCTACTTTAGTAAATTCAACTCTCATTGTCAATGAGTATTCAATTCTAGCCACCCAAAGCCACGATAATGATTCTAGGTACTGCTATTCATAGAGT
This sequence comes from Escallonia herrerae, assembly GCA_033070095.1. Lineage (NCBI taxonomy): Eukaryota > Viridiplantae > Streptophyta > Magnoliopsida > Escalloniales > Escalloniaceae > Escallonia > Escallonia herrerae. The sequence goes on along the minus strand of JAVXUP010000662.1, from coordinate 266,612 downwards.
TGGTTTTTTAGTCGTTATAATCGCCCATATACCCAAGCAAGCTCAGTGCATGCTTTGTGGTCTAACCCCCCTCCTCGCCTTTTCTTCAAACATCACCCTGACACTTAGACTAAATGCTGTCGAATGTGTAGACTTCCATGCATCCTACATCTTCGAAGGCAAGAATTGCAACACATTCTTAATCTCTAAACCCAACCAATATATTCACCTTTAGAAGCTGTAAGCTAAATGCTTCTACCCACGGCCCATCCTTAATCTCTAAACCCAACCAATATATTCACCTTTAGAAGCTGTAAGTTAAATGCTTCTACCCATGGCCCACCATATAATCAATTGTAGCTGCCATGACTATGTGCTTTATGCTAGTTTCTCATACCGGATGAGGATGAAGAGATTTAGGCTTGCAGCCATAGCATGGACCACAAAATTGAGACATGGCAAAGGGAAGAACCTAAAAAGGGGCAAAGGTCTAGGGCTCCAAGGAAGCTCTACTGAAAACACTTCGAATAAAAGCAGGGTCACCCCCAATAAAAATGTATCAACATCTCATCGCATCTCCAAGACAAAACTCATCGATGTAATCTGCGTAGACTTCAGAGTGTGATTTTGATCATTACCCACATCCTTCAACAAGCTATTAGCATCTCTCTTTACTTTCTTTACACACTTCAAGGAATATCTTCTCATTGGACTGAGCTGCAACATGACAATATTTTCAGTTTTTTATGCGTAAATTCGCTATTGAAAGAATAGACAACATAAATTCGGGAAAACAGTCTTTATAATATATAAAGAAATGTTCCCCCCCGCCGAATTCTCTTAATTTTGGGTTTGCGTTACATTAGTCTTACTTGAATGCAAAATGACTGTTATGGCTGGTTGTCGCAATTTTGCAGCTTCTAGATGAGATGATAGACAATGGCTTCCCTCTCACAACAGAACCTAATATCCTGAGGGAGATGATAGCTCCTCCAAATATTGTTAGCAAAATGTTGAGTGTTGTAACTGGTAACAGTTCTAACATGAGCAACACCCTTCCAGTTGCGACAGCATCTTGTGTCCCATGGAGAACTACAGACGTGAAGCATGCAAATAATGAAGTTTATGTTGATCTTGTTGAAGAAATGGATGCTATCGTTAACAGGCATGTCTTCAACTTTCTTTCATGAGATCTCTTGTTGTAGATTTGTAATTAAGCATCGTATAATCGGCAGAAGTCATTCTAGCAATATCTCTAATCCGCCGTGCTGCAAAGAAAAAGATATGGAACTAAGCCAAGAAAAGTACGGAAACAAAACTTTATTATGTCACTCAACGAGGATGGTACTGGCGTATATGTTTTCCCAGTAGTAGCTTAGCAGTTTGGGAACCCAAGAGAATATAATGTCAACTGCCGAAATTCGTTTGACATTTTACTTCTGGAGTTGCATCTCCTTGAGGCTCTGAGAAGGTTCTCTTATACAATTTGATGCTAATAGGCAGGAAATTTCCTTTTGCACTGAATACAGACCCATAGACTGGCACTTTCAGCCAGACAATCTTGAGAAGACCACATGAAGCGGTTAAACTAGCAATTTGTTGGAAATAACGGATAGGATTTCCAAGTGCAGTTGGAGCCTGTTTGAAGTCTTGTTCAGTAGCATCTTTAGAATGCAAGCTGATGATTGAATGTGGTGCAGGAAATTTGTTCTTCTTTCTTCTTGAAGGCAAGGAATCCTACAAAAAACAGTTAGTTAAAATGCTTTTCTTGAAGAAAAATTTGAAAATGACCTTCGGACCACTGTCAACAGTAACAGTGGCAGGCTTTGATTCCAATTCTTGTGTAGAGTAACCAATGATCTACTAAGTGGCATATTGTAGATGGGGATGATTAGAGCAAACCTTTTGATAGTAGCGGTAAGTTCAGTCAACCCTGTGGTCGTTGTAAAGGTTGCATGAGAGTGCAAAATCGTGAAATTTTGTCGCAAATATACCCAACTGTTGGGGTTCCATTAGATCTAATACGGCATTGTAAAGCCTCGCCACTACTACTTCAGTTTCATGGGAAACACCAAACATAGCCAACAACCTCACCTCACCTCACCACCTCACTAGCACCGCAGGCAACCTCATGTCACTGCCTTACTGTTAAGCCTCGCCTCTTCACAGACCTCATTGATACTCACTTTGGTCAATACCGCCCCATTTAACTCATGAAACCACGTGAAGCACCACAAGATCTTCTATTGAAACTCCAATCCAAAAGTGAAATCCCAATCAAATCTCATCCGTCAATAGCCACCAGCCATTCACATTTGGAGTTTTTCTTCTTCTCGGTGGAGATCTAGGAATTGGTTTGTTTGTTGCCTTTTGACAATCAGATTTTGGTGCAAGACTGTTCGCTTGTGTGGGGGCCTATGTTACACGGACCCTTCACTTTGGGGTGAAGGGCAGCCTTTTAACTATTGGGGGTGGGGGAGCGGCGGCCTCCAGAATTTTTTTTTGGTAGAGTTGAAAACAGTGTACAATATCTCCAACTATGTTAAAAATCTAAAATATGTTACTTTTGACAATGGCAGCTCAATTTTTAAATTCATAAATTTTAATGACAGCTCAACAGGTACTTCTTTGCCAACCCTCTCCAATAGTCCAATTTAACACATATCTTGATGCTCTACCTCACATTCCTAGCATTCTATTCAGAATATTTATGTATACTATAGTAATTAGTTATATACTTATATATGGTGTTTAGTAGCGCACTATAGTAGGAATATAAATGTAATATATATTATGTACGACGTGTCCCCGTACCCGTGTCCAACTTTTGGACGGTGTCCACGTATCCTAGAATTTCGAAAATAGGCGAGTCCGACACTCGGACACGTACTCGATCCGGACAACGACACCGAGTCCATGTAACATAGGTGGGGGCTGATTAATGGGTGTGTTGTTTGATGTCTTGGCTTGATTTTGGAAGATTATTTAGATTTGAGAGTGGTGGTCATGAGGATAGAGGTGGGTAGCCGGGTGTGGAGGTGGCTGGCACTAGTATGATCTTTGTCCCAGTGGGAGATTGGCAGAGGTGGTTTGCAGCGGAGAAACTGTGGTAAATAGGTGGGATGGTGGAGCAGGAAATTTGGTGATGCAAATTTAATTCTTACATGGGATACTTCAATTCTTTTTCTTGGCGTTTCCTATCATTGACAGTTAGTTTGAAGGCAGTGTGTGTCTGTGGAGTGTGAACACCCATTCATTTTACATAAGTGCTTTTTGTTGGTGAAAAGCCACTTTGCATAAGCTTATGTAAGAATATCGGTGACTTCATGGATTTGGGGGTTTGGTTCCTCGGGAAGACAATGTAAAGTAGACCAAAGAAGAGGACGAGTCAGGTAATTGGAGAAGGGGTAGTTGTCATTTTGTCAAATCATCTCTTATGTCCGTGTTCCATCTGGTCATACGAAGAATTTGATATTCGCCTTAGGTAGTGGATGGGATAAGAGATATACTCTCTTGTAGATAAGTACTGCCAGTTAAGAATTTCCTAATGTACATCCTAGTGCACGACAACATAGATGATCATGACTGACACGGTTAATTTGCATTTTGTTGAGAACTGTTGTTCATGTTGGTAATAGTCTAAATTGACAAGCAGAGATGGATCTTCGTTCGTTTCCTTTCTAGATATGTTAGCTGTAATTTGCCATCACATGCCTTATGCTGCTTCTAACATATTCTCGGAGAGATCTTTTCTTGTATTTGAAGTTTCTACACTCTTATCTTGTATTAGAAGTTTTCACTCTTGTATTGTGGGAGTTGGTGGCTCTAGCTGACCAGTGAATTCAGGTTTCATTGTCATTATGACAGTCATCAGTAGGAACATGCTTCTGTATGTTTTTTTACTACTAGTAAGGATCACGTGCTTTACACGTTATATAGTAATTTGAAATAAAAAAATTGTAAACCTTGGTGAAAAACACAATTAAAACTAATCAATAGGACTATTATAATTAAAATATAATAATAAAGTAGTTGTTTACTACTAATCAAAGGCTCGAAGTACAAAAAGTTCATTGCACAAAACACGGTTTTACTTTCAAATTTGAATTTTTCACTCCAATCATCATTAATAATTTTTTACTATATATCATACTTATTTCTTTTGCCACATCAAGTTGCTGCAAAAAAAAAAAAAAATCTGACTGTTCCATATTATATCTTGTTATTGAAGGTATACTGATATTGTAATTAATCTCAAACATCGTCCACAAATACCTAACTCGATCTCACGAAACACTACAAGTTTGACTGTACAATAATAAAAGTGAAGAAAGTGTTTAGAGATGATTAATTTCAAATGTATATAGTGGTGTTGTCTAATTTCCTGTAATATGTTTTGATAGCATATATATAAGTCTAGAAAGTGAAATAGAGAAGAGGTTTGAATTATAATTAAGTGATATTAATGAAAGTTCGAAAATTAATCTAAAAAGTATTGTCGAGACTAAAGTCTCTAACGAGAAGAAGTTATGATTCTAAATTTATAATAAAGTTTATATGAAGAAATGTGTTTGGAGTTTAATGTTGCATCTTTAAAACTAATAATCAAGTGAACTCGAGAGATCTAGCATGACAATTGTAGAAACTGAACTGCTTAGGTAACAAATTTATTTAGTAGCCCTAATTTTCAATGATCTTTCCAAAGGTTTTCTATTGTTCATTTTTAGAGTTTTAGTACTTTTTCTTGCAAGCATCACTACTAAAGTTCAAAATATCATCACTTAAGATTTTCAGTATCATTCATTATTCATCTTGTTTCTTTCTGTACAATGATGGTCATTTCTTGTACCGATGATTATTGGAGGTCAAAACGTATCCTGCAGTTTATTTGCTTTTGGTAATGATGTAGTCTGTTACTACCTCTGTCCTAAAAAAATTATTATATTTTCTTTTCTAGTTGTCCCAAAAAAATTGATTACCTTCCAAATTAAGAAAGATTTTATATGTATTTTTACATGTTTACCCGTTGTACACTTTTTTATTCTACTTCTCTCTCCACATTTTATCCTCAATCAACCCATTTCTCTCTACTAAACTACTCTCTCCCCCTTCCCCCCTCCGCCCTCTGTGTGTGTGTGTGTGTGTAAGTGGATAGAATTGAAAACTCATATAATAAGACTCATATCCTAAAGGGAAAATTGCGTAAAATACCCTTGTGGTTTGGGGTCATTGCAAAAAGACCCCTCTTGTTACAAAAATTACAAAAAGGCACTCAAGGTTGCAAAAGTCTTGCAATCGTAAAAAAAATCGTTAAAACTAACGGCGTGTGATATTCACGCTCCTGAAGAGCGCGTTTGGTAGAAATTAACTTAACAAATGACCGAAATGCCCTTTCTATCTTTTTCTTCCCAAATCCTAAGCCCTAAATCCCACTGCCGCCTCAGTCCGATCTCCACTGCCGTCGCCATCTACTCTGCCAAATCGCCGCAGCCCCCTCAAGCCGAAAACCTAGCCGCCACCCTCATCACGCCCCTAGTGCCCCACAGAGCCCCATCCACCACCACCCTCCCAATTTTTGCCACCACCTAGCCGTGAACACCCACCATGACCCTGTGCCGCCGTCGCCGCTAGCCCTTCATCAACCCAAGCCAACTGCGCCGCCGCCACCCACTACGAATAAGTACGTCGTCGCCACCCACCTCGAACCGTGCATCGCTAGATCCGTCATCACCCACCATGATCTTGTGTCGCCGTCGCCGCTAGCCCTTCATCAACCCAAGCCAACTGCGCCGCCGCAACCCACTGCGAATAAGTACGCCGTGGCCACCCACCGCGAACCGTGCACCGCCCCCACCGGTGCCTTTCACCCACCGCGAACTCCACGTCACCAACCACAAGCCCATTGCACCGCCTCCGCCATCCTGATTCACAAACCACAAGCCTAGATCTACAATTCAAAAAACAAACCTAGATCTACAAAACCACAACCGGCCATCAACCCCATTCACAAGCGTCGGGAAGCTCGCCACAAGCGCCGGGAACCTAGATCGACTGCCGCTGTGGGAAGCTCGCCAGGCAGCCGTGCTCTGCCACTGAAGGATTACGCGTCATAATTTAGGGTTTGTTTTTAGGGTTTTTTTCTTTAACCAAATGGTAATTACAATATATATATATATATATAGAGAGAGAGAGAGAGTAATTTAGACATTTTAATTATTCTTTTACAGGAATCGACGATTGCAAGACTTTTGCAACCTTGGGTGCCTTTTTGCAATTTTTGTAACAAGAGGGGTCTTTTTGCAATGACCCCAAACCACAGGGGTATTTTACGCAATTTTCCCTATCCTAAATAAGCTTGCAGTCAAATATGATCAAATAACTTGGGACGAAAGGGAGTATAATTTTCATGTATCTCTTATTTTAAGATCAAAGCGCTAAGCAAGTCTTTTTTCAACTTTTTTTATCTTAAGTTCCAACGTTCAAGTAAAACTTGTTTAAAATTACGCTTAATCTTAATTATACTTTTTTTTTCTACTTTTTAGTTATAAAAAATTTATGGTATACTCTAAATTTCTCTTGATAGTGTATTCTATATCTCTCTTTTATTTTTATATAGCATGACTTTTTTCATCTTAGTAATACAAGAAGGCAATTAATTTAATTGTGCATGTAATTTAGCATATATTTTCATATGACTTTTATTTTTAACACAGGCCTATATGATAACACCAAACCTACTCATCTAAAAAGGTTACATACATGTGTGTTTGTGTATGTCCTATTGAAATTTAATTTATACTACGAAATAAATGTTGAAGTTGATATCAGATAATGGTAATGAACTAAGTAATTTTGATAATGTTCACAAATCTACGTTTTTCACCTTATTTTTATACATATGCATTATAGGTTTAATATAAGTATAAACTCAACAAAAGTTTACACGCATAAGAAAAACACATGCAAAATTGACAAATACATAGTCTCATAATCGTTACATAAGTTAAAACAAAAGGCAAGAAATTACCTTTCCCCTTGAACCTTATTTAGTAATCCTGTTCGGAAAGAAGTTATGCAGGTACCAGGGAGAGTGGTCTTCCGAGGGGCAAGTTAACATGCTTTCTATAGTGGACTGCATGAGGTCTAGGGCTGCATCTTCCAAGCTAACCTTCAAGGTTAATAACGTGAAGGTTAATAACCTTCAAGGATTTATCCATGTTTAGCAGGTCGAGGGCAAGGTTAATAAGGTGAAGGTACCAGGCATCTTCCTATAGGGTCAAGTTAACTTTTGTATTTGTTAACATGCATGAGGTGAAGGGCTGCATGCAACTATTGTAGTTGCTATGATCCACGTCTTGTTGTATGTGGAGTTTTGAACACAGACAGTACACGGGAGAGGTTTAGGTCGATCCTTTTGCCTCCCTAGTCTCTACCGCTTAATCGTAAGGGAAAACTTTGAATATCGCATGGCTCCGCACATGGAGAGAATAGCAAATTCTTACTTTAACCATAACGACAACCAACAGATAGGTCCTAGATTTTAACGTGTGAAGAGTATATGCTAAATAACAAAATCAATACCTGGGCACCACCAAGGTCAAGCCATTGAAGTACACAACACACAGACACATACGCACAGATCAAGATCCTCTGCTGTACACATTTAGCGACAAAAGATTGTTATTCAAAGTGTTTTGTTGCTATTACTAAAATTTATAGTGACAATTTTGTGTCGCTAAAAAACATTTAGCGACATTTTGTGGGTACAGCACCTCTGCTGTACAGCAGAGGATCTTGATCCCATACGCACATAGTTATGCCCTACATCACATGTACACAAACCCATACACCGACTCATGTACATTCATAAATACGTGATTTTGTTTATATTCATGCATGTGTACGTGTCAATAGTACATTCAACAGTCAGTCAATAATGCTCGCTCTAAGCAACGCATTATGCCTCTTTGGTTCACAACTCTTGTTGTAGTAACTTCCTCTAAAGGTTGCACTAAGAAAACCCTTTTGGGTACCTTAAAATCTGCAGAGTATGTAGTTTGCTTATCACATGGACTTTTTCTCCCCAAACCTCCCAGTATACCAAATGTTTCTATTGAATTAACTTCTAATCTAACACCAAGTAGAACACCATTATTAAATTGCAAAATCCTAAGTTTATATCATCGATTGTTAAGTGCTAATTGTTTACCTTTTAGTCCAAGAGACAATAATATATTAGATAAATAAAATTTGTTCATTTATTCACCACCATCAACGAAAATATCCCTAACACTTTCTCTGATTGCACAACATAAAAAAATTAATAGGTGATTACTGGGACTAAACAGCAACTATATTCACATGGCATAATGGCTCATCCAGATGACTAAAGAAAGCTTACATATTCACCGCCACCAACGAAAACATCCCTAAAACTTTCTCTGATTGCATACAAAGTCTCTCACACATAAGACCTATAAATACCTTTGTTGCAGGAAACTCCTAATATGGTGATGTTTCTCTCTCGGAAACTCGCTTTTGCGATCCCAAGTTAGGAGCTCCTTGGGATCTCGTCCCAAGCTAAGATGGGAACTCGATCCCGCTAGTTGGATAGAGATGCATGGAACAAGTGATAGAATACATGAAAATCAAGCTCTTTTCAACTCAATTCCTTGTTTCTCTCTTCCTTCAAGTCCTTAAAGTCTCCTTGTCTGTTGTTGCTATCTATGTAAACTATGCTAAACAAATGATAATACTCTTTACGCATTTATTTATTCAAGCCCTTGTCTGTTGTTGCTATCTATGTAAACTATGCTAAACAAATGATAATACTCTTTACGCATTTATTTATTCAAGCCGCTCCCAACCTCAGATTCTTCTTGGTGCTTACGCTTCCCCGCCCCCGCTCCCGCACCCGCCCCCGCCCCCGCTTTGTGCAACTAAGATAAATACACATAATCCTTATAATCGTTTCGAAAACTCAAAAACGAAAGGCAAGAACAAAAGGCACAAGGAATTGAAGCTATTCATAAAAAATTACCTTTCACCTTAAAGCTTTCTCCTTAGAATTTGCTCAACAATGGAGGCAATAATGTTGGCTGTGTTTTAACTTGAATGGGGGGATAGGGTGAATGGGGGCAGAGGGGTGAGCTAGGTTTTGGATACCATGCATGACTATATAGGGTTGTTTTTTTTTTTTTTGAGTAAAAGTCGTAATGACCCCTATCTCTAATAAGACTCTAGGCTCCAATAAGGATAGCTCAGGAAAGATGCTTGATATTGTATAAGAAGTCAAAAAGTCCCTTATATTTTAATAAGCCTCAACTCCAAAAAAGGGTATTTAATGAGAATAAAATTTTAGAATTAAAAAATGCCCTTACTCTTAACCTTTTATAGAAAAATCAATTAGAGAAGGGTACTTTAAGGGAAAAAAATTAGCCATTTAACCCCATCCGTGCTTTTTATATGTATAGATATAGATATAAGGTGCTTATACAACATGGTTTGTACTTAAGAGGGCTAACAAATATTCTCTTTGGCTTATGCTGCTCAGGGATGGGATCCTGGTGAAATGCGAGATATATGGCGAGGTTCAAATGAACTCGCATCTATCGGGTCTTCCTGATTTGACACTTTCTTTTGCAAATCCTTCCATCCTGAACGATGTGCGATTCCATCCTTGTGTTCGGTTTCGACCATGGGAATCGCATCAGATTTTGTCCTTTGTGCCTCCTGATGGTCAGTTTAAGCTGATGAGTTACAGGTACACATCTCTGTGGTTAGATTTCAACAAGTTGAACTGGATAATACATTATACATAGCTTATGTTTGCTGTAATAGTTAGTTGTGCTCTACACCTTAGTTGCAGGAAACTCCTCATATGGTGACGTTTCTCTCTCGGAAACTCGCTTTTGCGATCCCAAGTTAGGAACTCCATGGGATCTCGTCCCAAGCTAATATGGGAACTCGATCCCATTAGCTAGATAGAGATGCATGGAACAAGTGAGAGAATACCTGAAAATCAGGCCCTTTTCAACTCAATTCCTTGTTTCTCTGGCTATGTAAACTATACTAAACAAATGATAATACTCTTTACGCATTTATTTATTCAAGCCGCTCCCAACCTCAGATTCTTCTTGGTGCTTACGCTCCCCCGCCCTTGTCCCCGCCCCTGCCCCCGCTTTGTGCAACTAAGCTCTACACATCCCTACTAGGCACCAGAAATATGTGTGCATGAGCTGAGGTGTAAGCAAGCTTTCTCCTTGCCCACCAGTTTCCAACCTGTTTGTTCACTATACTTAGCTGAGCAGTTTTGAAAATCTGAAAAGAGTTCAACCAGCACCCTTTATTTTTCGCTTCATTAAATTCAAGCTTGTTCTACCAGTGTTGTTTCATTACAGGGTTAAGAAGTTGAAGAATACTCCAATATATGTTAAACCACAGCTAAGTTCAGATTCTGGTACATGCCGCATCAACGTGTTAGTTGGATTACGCAATGATCCTGGGAAGACAATTGACTCGATAACTGTGCAATTCCCACTGCCCCCTTGCATTTTGTCTGCTGATCTATCTTCAAATCATGGGACAGTAAACATCCTGGCTAATAAGGTACTACCTATGACTTGTAATTCAAAGTAAGGAGACAATGCACTTCTCTGGTTGTTTTTCAACTAGAAGGACATGGAGTGTTTGCTCTGTTGTCATCAACAGCACCTTATACATTCTAGTATAGGTGTTGTCATTTTACTCCGAGTTGTAGGTCTAATAGGGGCAGCATGGTTTAATTAGTTGCACCAGAAACATTGGTCAACTTTCGGCAAGAGTTTTTCTTGTTGGTAATTGATCATTAGCTGTATATTTGTTTTGCCAGACCTGCTGCTGGTCTATTGGAGGGATCCCGAAAGATAAATCCCCTTCATTGTGTGGAACGTTAATGCTTGAGAGTGGTTTAGAGCGCCTCCACGTATCCCCCACTTTCCAAGTGGGTTTCAGGATCATGAGCGTTGCTCTCTCGGGCCTGCAAATAGATAAATTGGATTTGAAGAATTTACCTGCACGTCCTTACAAAGGTTTTCGAGCTCTCACACGTTCAGGAGAATACGAAGTAAGGTCATAGTTATAGCTTCAAGATAAGTTTCAAACCTTGCTGCTTCAGATTCGTTTTCTCAAATCATGGAGTTGCAATGTCCAGTGGAATTCTCATTCTGAAATCCAATGGGCTGGGCAGCTATATCCTGGAAGAATCACTTCATTATCGTTTGTAAAAGCTTGCAATGTGCAAACTGGGGAGGAGGAGAACGAAAGGAAGAAGAAAAATGCAAAAACAATTTACGAGTCTGGAAGTTCTTCAACTTGTACCATTTTGTATGCTGAAAATTCATGATGTAATTAGCCCTACCCTATAGCTCTTCATAGCTCGTAGTCATCTTCATGGCTTATTTAAGTTTTTCTTTTTTCCCAGATTTATGGCTATTTTTTTTTTCCTGCCAACGTGAGGCTCATTTGCCCATGTTTCTTGTAGAGATTCCCATTCTTTAGTAATGTTGGCCACCTTGGTAGCTTGCAACCTCCATATTGTTACTAGCTATTAATCATTATGTGTTTCTGTCAAAAGCAAAAACAAAGGGTAATATGACGTTAGTCCCTCGAATTAGCATTGCATTCTAAAATAGTCCTCTAGCTCCTATTTTCGTTGTTCGAGTCTTTGACTTATTTGCTTTTTTTATTCTGGTTGCGTTGTGACACTTTCTCTTAAAGTTTTGAGGGTAACCTTGTTAATAAAATTATTGACAAGATTGTAACCTAATTTTGCTCCCATAACCTATTCGCCTGCCAAAAACCTCGTGATGGGGCGAGCTGCTGAAGGAAGCGGGGCGAGGCAATTAAGGAAGCGGGCCTGCCCAATGACTAGAAGGATCCTTGGGCTGGAGGTGGTACTGAAGTGGGTACTGTTAACGACGGGAATGGTGTCGACAGAGTTGGTGTGGGAAGAGTTGGGACAAGCTAGAGATAGTGTCGATGGATATCTGAGCTTTATGTAAACTCTGTCGAATCGTGTCACGGCCACTTGCTTCAATGCCTTTGCTAGCATGTTTCACCAAGAGGGTTTTGAGTGAGGAGGATGATGATGTGGAGGGTTCTAGTGAAATGGTAGAGGGGTCGTGGTGGTCGAAAAAATGGCATGGGGGCCTGAGAGATGGGGGGGGGGGGGGGGGGTGCTTATAGATACTTCTTACAATTATCCCGAACTTTTTTTAACCAAAAACCTAAAGAAGGAATCAATTTAGAGATGGAGCCTATATCAAAGACTATTCTAACAAAAATATGAGTTTTGAGGATTATTTTTAAGAATCTGAAGATACTTCAACGGACTACGTATTAACCCCAAAAACAAAATCAAAAGGACCAATTTTTAGCAATTCCACTAATTATAGCAAAATCAAAAGGACCAATTTAAGAATCTAAACATGACATCTCAAATTGCTAGCAATTCCACTAATTATAATGAAGCTAAAAGATCGGCCAATTTTTCAAACTTACGGAGTTTGTGGATTAAAGTTTTTTGTATCTTCCATTTCCAGATCATCTAAAGTAAGTGAATAGAAATTATGGACGGTTGTATGGCACACTTATAACATATGTCATGTTTAGAAGAATGTCAATGACCTGTCATGTATGTGAGTCCGAATACACATTTCCTCGCATACATGAGAGGTCTAGATAATTTAGAGATGTTAAAAGGACAGGGCAGCTCGCGGGCCAGTCTGGCCCTGGTCCATAGGGCCAAAGGCCAAGGCAGGCCAAATAATTGGAGGAAAATTTTTGATCTGGCCTCGTCCTAGACCAAAATGGCCCTGTCGTTTCGCCTAGGCCTGGGCCCGGCCCTTTTTGGCTCGAAAATTTAATTTTTTGGGCTTGACTTTTGAAGTTATCTAGGTTTAAGCCTTCTAATTTTCTTGACAATTATGCAAATAGTCCAACTTTAATATCAAAACTCTATATAAAAATCCCATGCTCAACGAGTCGTTGGCTAGCATCTTTATGAACACTTTTATATGTTCATGCTCTCGTTTAAGTACTAAAAGCAATTTTAATGTGACAAAATGACCGATAATTTAGCATTCAAATAATATATGTTAAATATATATGTAATTAATTAGGATAATATGGTAGTTTAGTTGGTCAAACTAGACCGTAAGTTTTTCAGGCCCGGCCCTGACCCTAGCCTGTCTCTAAAGTTAGGGCCTAGGGCTTGGGCTAGGACCGGGCCTTGGTATCCTTGAAGTGGGCCCAGCCCAGTTCCCCACCCTCGAAGTCCCGTACCTACCCGTTTTCTCTTTTGGCCCGACTGGGGCGGCCCAAGCTCGGGCCATTGACATCTCGAAGATAATTTAAGATAATTGGATGATAAAGATCTTACCAATTTAAAACTTATAGTTCCTTAAAAAAAATATAAAAATATTTATTTACCCTTGCAAATAAACATTATCCTTAACAATCATAAATATTCCTAAATCTTGTCATACATCAGTGCAAATCCTTTTATTTGGACCCCTGAATGCACTTGTAAGTCCCTTGCATTTTATGGAAACTGAACATATATATACTTCAGACCTAAACAAAAGCCGCCAAATTTGCAAATTTATCCTCAGATTATCCACATAAGAGCTTGCCATAAAAGGAAAAAGCAAATCCAAAGTTTCTATTCTTATCATCCAACAGAACCTCTCCGAAAATCCCGCCTGCATAAAAGTTCCCCCCCCCCCCAAAATTCAACCATTCCTATCCCCCGAAAATCTTCAGACACTCTTTTGTTCCCACAAAAGTCTCACCACCTAAATTTTTGTCCACAAAATCTCATAAAATATCAAGCCATATTTCCGTCCATACGAATTACACATACATATAAATAGATTCATCATAAAGGTAACCCACTTCTTTGAATTTTTCTCTGATTTTTGTATGATGAACTCAATTTGCTTTATGACCATGAAACCGTATTGTAGAATTATGAAACCCTATTGTAGAATGCTGCTAAATAGCCAAAAGCCGGCATCTTTAGGCTTTGAATCCCTAAAATTTGACCATACTCTTAAATTGCATAGTCACCCTTCACGAATCTTGGCTTCTTGGAGTGCTCTTGATCGAACCCAGAAGCCAAATGTTGCTCCAAATCCAATTTGGGGCCAATCTAGGCTTTGTAGGGCAAGGGGCGAGCATTTGATTACTAGAGTTTGGTCAAATGTTAGGAATAATTCGACAGCAGTTGAAACCCGTGTGAATGAAAAGAATTTTGAGAGGATTTATGTTCAAGGAGGGTTGAGTGCAAAACCATTGGTGGTAGAAAGGATAGATAAGGATGAAAATATAGGCAGAGGTGAGGAAAGTGTAGTAGGAAGTGAAGCTGAGAAGGTAAATTATGAGAATTTGGAGGTCAGTGTTGGTAGGGAGGAGTCGGAGGGCGAGAAGGAGGCATGGAGGTTGTTGCAGGATGCCATTGTGACATACTGTGGGAGTCCGGTGGGGACACTAGCAGCAAATGATCCGGGTGATAAGCAACCCTTGAATTATGATCAGGTGTTTATACGTGATTTTGTTCCGTCAGCTCTAGCATTCTTGCTTAAGGGGGAAGGTGAGATCGTGAGGAACTTCCTCCTTCATACATTGCAGTTGCAGGTAATTTACACTGCTTTTTGTGTTTGTATTATATCTGTTTCTGATTGACGCTACAAATAGTTTGGGACTTTTGTATAAAGAAGTGGGTAAGGCAATTTACACACTCTTTTGGCTATTCTGCACGTAGTTGTAGCATTGAGCCTCTTTTTCATAAGCTGTAGCTATAAGCAAAGGTCTCAGAACTAGCGTGGAAATAATTCACCCATGTTTCTTTTGTATAAAACAATGAGTATTTGTATGGAACGCGTAAATGGAGATAAAAACTTTGGCTTGTCTTTGTAGCAATAATTGAGTACCCGGGTTTGAAAAAGTTTAGATTTGGGCTCTAGATTCTATACCAAGCTATTTTGTGGCCATAGAGATGAATAGTATCTTCCTACTCTAATGTTCGGTATCAGATTTCCGACCTACCTTGCCTTTGTATGCTCGCCATGTGGTTTTGTTTCTAATTCAAGCAAAAGGTCTCGTTAACCTGGTGGTTTTACACAAATGTCGGACAGTGTAATTTCACATGTCTGTGAGATGCTGCAGGAGCTCAAATATATTCTGCCAGTCTACATTCTCAGTGACAATTTATTGAGGTTCATTTGTTGGCTTGTGACATATATATTTTTTAATTACTTGATGTGCGGATGAATTGGGTAGCAGTGGGCCTTGTCCAGAACAAGGTGCTGCAATGTCTTACCAAGAAAAGCAAGTTTTGTCTCTATATGGCTTGATAACCTGGGAATGACCAATACTTGGAACCTTTGTTTGCTATTGCGGGCTACGTTTTGTGGTTCATTGAGTAGGTATGTTCAGTCGACTACTTGGGGGCAAGCACTGGATAAAATGGCCTTCCTTTGTGTTTTTACCAATTTTATCATAATCAACATCAGTGTAATGTGAGATTTTGAAATTTACCCTTCTATACATGTTTGATATTTCCAAAGTTTCTAAATGCTTTGTTTGTTCACTAGAGTTGGGAGAAAACAGTAGATTGCTACAGTCCGGGACAGGGGTTAATGCCAGCAAGTTTTAAAGTTAGAAGTGTGCCTCTTGATGAGAACAAGACTGAAGAAGTTTTAGACCCAGATTTTGGAGAGTCAGCTATAGGGCGAGTTGCTCCTGTTGACTCTGGTATGTGTAATTTTTTCTTGATAGAGAATGCCTACCATATTTTAAAAAAAAAAGTTATACAATGGCAGTTGTGCATCAGATGAATACCACATCTTCGGCTTTGAACAGGATTGTGGTGGATTATCTTGCTGAGAGCTTATGGGAAGATCACTGGTGACTATGCATTACAAGAGAGGGTGGACGTCCAGACGGGCATCAAACTGATCCTAAATTTGTGTCTGTCTGATGGGTTTGATATGTTTCCTTCTTTGTTGGTCACTGATGGCTCCTGTATGATAGATCGACGGATGGGTATCCATGGTCATCCCCTTGAAATTCAAGTGCGTTGATTTTGCAAGCCTTCTATAACTTGTTTATAAGTAGCTTCTGATTGGACTCAAGGGTGACATCTTGCTGTTAGACTCGTTTTATTTGCTCTATTGAAAGGCTTAAGGTGCAAAATTCTAAAACAATTTCTGTGGTTCTTTATATAGCATGTAGTCTACATTTGGACATAGTATATCTCTGAATTTGGCCTGTGATGCATTTGTATCGCCATGAGCTCATAGTGGTTGGTCGTGGAAATGCAGTGCGGTTTTCTATCAGGGTTTTTCTTTTTGTTGTTGGGGGTGGGGGATAAAAATGTCGGGGCCGAGAAAAAGGGGCCTTTGAAGATTTATTGAGGGAGCGGAAAAACTAGCTCCTCTCCTCCTTTTAAGAAATACGTTGAGCTAATGTGCCAAATTACCACCTTTAGTTTTCTGATGTGTCATTTTGATGGTTATTCGAGAAGCATGTCATTGCTTTATCTGTATTGGAACTTTGGAAGTACGTCGGATGGTTTCCTGGACACGTCATGTCTAAAATATCATGGAGTTATCCATTGTTTAACATTAATAGCAGGTAGTACTGATTTTGTATCTATGAGGCATGTGTCTTTGTTGTTGTGCTATGTCCTTGCTCCATTTTTGAAGGGTCGCCATATTACTGTACCAGTATGACATCAACTTTGTCCTCTGTGCATTTCCATCCGTCGTCGCTTTTTATTTCTGAGGTCCATTTTCAGATGGCTTACAATACATATTGATTTCTGCAGGCACTGTTCTATTCAGCTCTAAGGTCTTCCCGTGAGATGCTTGCCGCTGATGATGGGGCAAAGAATTGGGTGAGGGCTATCAATAATAGACTCAGCGCGTTGTCATTTCACATCAGAGAATATTATTGGCTTGATATGAAGAAGGTCAATGAGATCTATCGATATAAGACGGAGGAATATTCTACAGATGCCACTAACAAGTTCAATATCTACCCTGAACAAATTCCGCATTGGTTAATGGATTGGATTCCAGAGAAAGGTGGTTATATGATTGGCAATCTACAGCCAGCTCACATGGATTTTAGATTCTTCACACTAGGAAATCTTTGGTCTATTATTTCATCTTTGGGTACACCAAAACAGAACAAATCTGTCTTGAAATTGATAGAGTCCAAATGGGATGATCTTATGGGCCATATGCCTCTTAAGATATGTTACCCTGCTTTGGAGTATGAAGAATGGCGTATAATCACTGGTAGTGACCCAAAGAATACGTGAGTTTTCTTTATAGCGTTTATGCATGAATTTCTATGTTCGTTCCTTGTATACAATGTCAAGCGTTCCTTTCTGCGATGTGGCTGTGTCTCCCGTTGCCCTGCATCAGTACACCTCAAAATTTCGTTTTGTTTGCATTTAAGTATATGCATGTGCATTAAATGTTGGGTCCAACCTACAGGACCCTTCCCATCACTCCCTGCCCTGGCGGGTAACATTACAGTCCAGTAGAAGTTACCCTTGAAAATACTTAATGTTACTGAATTTTTCATGCAGGCCTTGGTCATATCATAATGGTGGGTCGTGGCCGACACTTCTGTGGCAGGTAATATAGATTGTGTCACATAATATATGCTCTGAAAGATGCTCACTGCGTGCTGGTCCTTGTATCGAACTGTATATTTTCGGTGCCTGCCATCAGACTACAGGTTCCTGAAGTGGGTCGACAACAAGCATCATCTTTATTACCGTCTCTAGGTTGACACTTAATATGAGCCTGGCTGCTCTTAGAACTGAAACACAGCCAATGACCTAAAAGAGAATAGGTCTCCTTTTGACGAACTCGATGGCCTGTTAGGTGGCAAATACGGTGGGATAAAACAAAAGATAGACGTGAGACATCATCAAATGGCTGTCATGCCATTCTGTGAGATTAGAACATACTTGTGTCCCTAATAAGTAATAACAGTAGAAGTTTATTGCCTACAATGTATTTAGCCCTAATGGGTAGTGGAATTCAACCTGGTCCTTATTGTGCATATGGCTTGTCAGGTTTTATGTTTCAAGCCAAGTTGCAATCCGTCGTAAGGTCCTATATCATGGTGCGCAGAACCTATGTAGATATATTTCGACAATAAAATAAATCGATGAGTTTTGAAATGCACGCCACACTTGCCACTTTGGTTCATGATAGACTGCTCCTTTTTTTTCACATGTCGATCCTTGTTTGAGAAACACAAATGCATCCCCTGGAGAGATGCATATTCTGAATTGAAAAGTTAAGATCCTGTGGTAGTCTCCTTTCCTTTGTGTGGTACAAGACATTTTCTTTTTCGTGGGGAGAGGTGGAACTGGAGAGAAGAAAGAAAACGACTGGCAGTCCTCATGGGCAAGACTCTGTGTGTGACTAACTTAAGTGAATATACTTTACTTTCTTCAGTACCACCCCTTCAAATTCTCTGTGTTTCCCTTTATTTATCTCAGTTCACGCTGGCATGCATTAAGATGGGAAGGACAGACCTAGCCACAAAGGCAGTTGATTTGGCCGAAAAAAGACTTAAGCTGGATCGTTGGCCTGAATATTATGACACCAGAAATGGGAAATTCATTGGGAAGCAGTCTCGACTGTATCAAACTTGGACAATTGCTGGGTTCTTAACATCCAAAATGCTCTTGGAAAATCCGGAGACAGCTTCACGGTTATTTTGGGACGAAGATTATGATCTTCTTGAGATCTGTGTTTGTGCCCTTAGCAATTCTGGGCGTAAAAAATGCTCACGAGGGGCTGCCAGGTCTCAGATTCTTGTGTAGTGACATACCGTTCTTTTGAAGGTAAAAAAAAAGCATGTTGTACTGTACAGCCTAGTTGAATGGCATTTTTCACCTGAAAATGTAATGTAAGAGGTACATTGGCGTAGAAATATTTGGTGTCCGATTAATTGTACTTGTTGATTGGTATGGTAGGAAGTTCAAATAAACGACTGTTTTTGTGTGTCGTCGTCGATCTGGTTAATGGCCCTGTTGTGGTCCTTCGTGTTGTATACTGTAAAACAGTATGTATAATACTAAATCCTAGCGTTTACATGGAAGTGCTTCAAGAATCCAGTTTCAAAGATTTCCGAATGTGGTTACCATTGTTTCCAGCTGAAAGAGCAAATGTTTAACATGGTTACTTTGCATCAACTGCAAATATTATGGGGAATTGATATGAGCACTCAACTTTTCACCACCCACTTTTCACTTTTGTTGCTAAAACTTTGACACACTTTCACGATGTTTAATAACACTTCTTAGTCTACAGTGAAGTGCGATGTATGTGATAACTGGTAACATGTAGAGTGCGGATATCAAATGTCTTGCCTAGAGGAAGTACGATAAACTTTGAAAAGATTGTTTATACAAACAATATCTTTTGACCCTATTTCGGTACAAATTGATAAATGCATTTTGTAAGCCTATTCTTCCTCTTTTTCAGTAAAGACAAACGATATTTGGATGTTAAAGGGCTGATCAATATTGTGGGAGAAAGTAAAGTATCCATTTGGAGATATTTGAATTACAAAGGATTGCTCAAAATCGTAGGAGAGAGTGTTGTATCCATTTGGAGATACTTTTGGTTTCTTTTTCCGTTTGTGTGATTCTTTAATCTTTTGTATGCTAATGTTTCCATTATCATCCGACAGTTAGGATATCCGGCTTTCACCGAAGACCCAGGCTGACCTCCCAAGGGGAAGGCCTAGGGCCGACTCAAATCCAAGGGCGAGCCGTCGATTCCATTTCAAGGAAGGGCACACTAATATCAACACGTTAGTAATTTTCTTAGATATGGCAAGACACATGACTTGGAGTGTTCGCTCCGAAATAATAAAATTGGTAAACTTGAACTTTGACCGTTTAATATTTTGTTAACATGTCTCAATGAGTGAGACCTGGGAGCGGTTAAAGGGTGTGGCCAAATCGGACAGGCAATAGTCGATATGGTTCATAATTTGTTTCTTAAAATAACCGATAGAAGCAGAAATTAAAAATATTAATAAATGTTTTAATCAACATGTCGTAAACATGAAGCAATATACTCTCCATTCATAATATTTGACCTTGAACTACTAGCGAATATATCAAATAAAATCATGTAAACATTGACATAATGTGAATGGTGTTGTTCATCGGAGAGACAGCCCCTCATTACCATGTACTAAATATGAGTTGCAGAAAGCTGCTACCGACCACCTTTCATCGTCGTCAAATCCCTCCGTTCGTTCGAAACTCACTTCAATGCGCACCAAACTCATCAACCCACCTAAACCCACCATTCCAACCCAAGCGCCCCTCATTCCTAGCCACCAACATCATCAAATCGTACCTCGACCAGGGCCTAGTAAAAGAAGCACGCACACTGTTTGACGAAATGCCTGAGAGAGACGTCGTCGCCTGGACGGCGATGATTGCCGGTTACACATCTTGCAATCGCCACACTAGTGCGTGGACACTGTTCTCTGAAATGCTAAGGGAAGGTGCCGATGACCCGAATGCTTATACCATGTCGAGCGCGTTGAAAGCTTGTAAAGGCATGAAGTCGCTCCCTTGTGGCAATTTGGTACATGGGTTGGCTGTTAAGCATGGAATGGGCGGTAGCGTGTACGTTGACAATGCTCTCCTGGACATGTACGCTACGTGCTGCGCTACTATGGACGACGCATGCGTGGTCTTTCGAGATATGCGTGAGAAGAATGATGTGTCCTGGACGACGTTGATTACCGGATACACCCATCGGGGTTATGGCTATGGAGGTCTTCGTATTTTTAGGCAAATGTTAATGGTATAGGCACGAAAACAACCCTCTATGATGTTTCAATTTTCAGTTAGAATTTTGCCGGCTAGAATGTAACTTCTTGTTCTTGTTTTCCTTTCATTTTCCGTTAACAGGAGGGAGTTGAACCGAGTTCATTTTCCTTTTCGATTGCAGTTAGAGCTTGCACCTCGATTAGCTCTTGTACGCATGGCAAGCAGATTCATGGAGCTGTGTATAAACATGGGTTGGATACCAATGTTCCTGTAATGAATTCTATCCTAGACATGTATAGTAGGTGTAGTAGTTTATGTGAAGCAAGTCACTGTTTTCATGATATGACTCAAAGAGATTTGATTACATGGAACACATTGATCGCAGGATATGAAAAGGCCGAACCAAATGAGTCCCTGTATTTATTCTCACAAATGGAGTCGGGAGGTTTTAGCGCCAATTGCTTCACATTTACCAGTGTTATAGCAGCATGTGCTAATCTAGCAGTGTTGGGCTGTGGGCAACAAGTTCATGGAGGGATTTTTCGGAGAGGTCTTGATGGCAATTTGGCACTGGCTAATGCTCTTATCGACATGTATGCCAAGTGCGGAAGCATAGTCGATTCACGCAGAATCTTTGGTGAGATGTTGTGTAGGGATCTGGTTTCGTGGACTTCTATGATGACCGGATATGGGAGCCATGGATATGGGAAGGAGGCTGTTGAATTATTTAATAAGATGGTCAGTTCTGGTGTCAGGCCTGATCGGATTGTGTTTATGGCAGTTTTGAGTGCCTGTAGCCACGCTGGACTTGTAGATGAAGGTTTGTGTTACTTCCAATCGATGGCTGGAGATTATAAGATTAACCCAAATCAGGAAATCTATGGGTGCGTTGTTGATTTGCTTGGGCGTGGTGGTAGAGTTGAAAAGGCTTATGA
Source organism: Escallonia herrerae (assembly GCA_033070095.1). Taxonomy (NCBI): domain Eukaryota; kingdom Viridiplantae; phylum Streptophyta; class Magnoliopsida; order Escalloniales; family Escalloniaceae; genus Escallonia; species Escallonia herrerae. Next base: position 244,829 of record JAVXUP010000662.1, on the reverse strand, counting down.
ACTCATTGAGAGCATGCCTTTTAAGCCTGATGAGTCCGTTTGGGCAGCATTTCTTGGAGCTTGTAAAGAACATAGACTTCCGGGTCTGGGTAAGCTGGTTGCTCGGAGGGTCTTGGATTCAAGGCCTAATATGACAGGTATTTACCTCATGCTGTCAAATATGTATGCAGCTGATGGTAAGTGGGGGGATTGTGCAAAAATGAGGAAGTTGATGAGGGGAATGGGTAACAAGAAAGAGGCTGGCAGGAGCTGGGTGGAGGTAAGAGATCAGGTTTACAGCTTCGTAGTTGGAGACAAAGTCGGCTCCCATATGGAGTGTGTGTATGAGGTTCTTGAAACGCTAGTTCAACATATGAAGATAGCAGGATATATTCCTGATGTAGACTGCTTGATACATGACTTGGAAGATGGGCCGTGCTACAGGAGCTGAAGCTGTTAACGGAAGATCATAATTGTACTGTTGATGAGTCGAATAACCTGGAAGACTCAGTGAAGAGCAACTTGGTTAATCCTAACAGGGATGAAAAGGAACGGGGACCTTTTTTGAATGAAGTACTTCTAATAAGGTGGAGTTTGTATTTCATCAGAGTTCTTAGCGTAGCATGATGGTGGCGGTGATAGAACATTCAAGTTACCTGTTACACTGTCTTGGACATGGTGTCAAATATTGAAACTCAGTAACCAAATGCAGCAGTTATGTAACTATCAAATTGGAGATGGAAAAACTACCTGGTTGTGGTTAGATAGGTGGATACCTGGTGGTCCATTACTTGATCAATTTGGACACAGATTTATATATGATGCAGGACTGAACAGGAATTCCAAGGTTGCTGAGATCGTTGAAGGTAATTCTTGGAGAACCCAAAATATAAGATCTCATGCATTGAGGAAGATGGCACATCTAATCAATAATCAGCCTTTGCCTAGAAGAGAACACAAGGATAAGGTTACATGGAACTTGTAGTCGAATGCATAGTCACTATCCAATCTGCTTGGACATGGTTCAGAACTAAAGCACCTAAGGCTGAGTGGTGGAAAATTATTTGGTTCAAAGGACACATTCCTAAGTGCTCTGTGATGCTCTGGTTGCTATGTAAAGGAGGAATAAGAACTAAAGCAAAGCTAAAGGAATGGAATATAATTCAAGAGGATTGCTGTCTATTGTGTCAACAGCAGTGAGATAGAGTAGACCATTTGTTTATCCAATGTTCTTATGCTCAAGAAATATGGGGCTTAATCTTTGAAAAGCTGAATAGGAGATTGCCCTTAATATCATGGAATCATCTCTTGCAGTATGCAGTACAAAATCTCAGAGGGAAGAGTTTCAGAGCTAAGCTCTATAAGCTGTCCATTGTTGTGTCAGTGTATGGCGTTTGGATGGAAAGAAATGCAAGGATTGAGCAGAGACAGGTTAACCCTTATGGACGTGTGACTGCTGTAAGTCAATGGCTGAAATATAGAGTTTGCAGTTGGAATAAAATCCCATCAACGGAGGAAAACAAGGCTCTATGCAAGGCATGGGGAATCCACAGTGGGATCTTCAGAGCATAGATGTTACATTTTGTTATACATTACTGATCTTGTATAGGATATGCAGTGATGGCTTACGAAGATGTATGGTGATGATGTACCTGTTTTGAGCTTAAATGAAGTAAATGGACTCTTGACCAAAAAAAAATCACTTGATGTATTTTGTGAGTACTTCGACAAAAACTTCGTCTCATACTTTGGAGAATCTACACTGGCATGCATCTCTATTGAGGCGCGTCATTTGTTTGCATCCAATACAAAGATAATGCCAGAATTTGCTTTTCCCTTTTCGGCTGCATTACTAAGTATTTATGAATATGGTAAGGTATGGTAAGGCCCAATTTACCTCTAAAAGATGAGGAATTGACCTCATATGTCAAATGTATACATGTCATTCTTAGGTAACAGGTTGTTAATGCTTGATGTCACCTGGAACAAAGATAGTATCCCAAGTATGACAGTGGAAAAATTGACAAAGAATATTCTAGGATTGTGGAACTTATAAAGGAAATGTAGGTAGTTAAGTCTTATTATTCCTTGTGATCTCTCATATTTCCCATCACATCGTTTTGATATTACAGCTACGTAATGAGAACATGGTTCCACAGAAGTATATTTCCTTTGGCCTTCCAAATTGTTCAGTTTTCTGACAACAGCTCAAGTGATTTTGTGCAGGCAAACATACTGCAGTTTCGAGATCATTGTTTTGCTCATGGTGCTGTTTTCCGCGAGGGGAGGGTTCTGGAGTAGCAGTGGTGATTACATGCTGTCAAGGAATGTAAAACGAGCAGTGCAGTGAATATTATGCCCGTCATAACAGAACACCTAGGGATGATCATCATCTCTTGGCTGAAAAGAGAACAGCCGGGCATCTTCCAATTGCTCTTGAGATAGTCAGACCATACGTACTTGTACTTCCATAACATCCACCTTCCCTTGGTAGGGAGACACTTGACAGTTGGGGCCGAGCTCAAATCCTCATTTAACAAGCCCTTCAAGGATTTGTATAGTTCAAGAAATAATCAATCCTCTTCTCCATGCTGAGAAGGACCGATGGGGGCTTCGCAATTGCTCTGGACTCGAGCCCTATCTTGTTCACCAGAAAGTCCATCACTTTGGAAGAGTGGTTTCTCTTGGGGTGCTTTTTGAAGGCCAATAGAGTGTCATCCTTGGACCAACCCTACTTCCCATAAGCCCCGTAGGATCTATGCCAAACTGATCTGTTAAGCTTCCCCGAAAGAGCATCGAAAGCAAAGATAAACGTTGTTTTTGCAGGATCAAATCCCATTTCCTTAAGCTTAATGATAAGAACTGTACGCATTTATACATCATAATCTAGCTTTGAGCCAATAACTATCCAATGCCCGATTTCGGGCACTCCATGTTCCCTTGAAAACACAATTTCGGCATGAGAAACATCACATGATCTCCACGAAAAAAATCCCTTTGCTCGTGTGTTGGCCAGAGCGGTTGGGATTTAACCTCCTAAAGCACGTATACCTAGCAAAACAAGAAAAGAAGAAAACAAAAAAATTGTCATACACAAAAATATGGATGCGGAGAGGATTTATGTTCAAGGAGGGTTGAGTGCAAAACCATTGGTGGTAGAAAGGATATATAAGGATGAAAATATAGGCAGAGGTGAGGAAAGTGTAGTAGGAAGTGAAGCTGAGAATGTAAATTATGAGAATTTGGAGGTCAGTGTTGGTAGGGAGGAGTCGGAGGGCGAGAAGGAGGCATGGAGGTTGTTCCAGGATGCCATTGTGACATACTGTGGGAGTCCGGTGGGGACACTAGCAGCAAATGATCCGGGTGATAAGCAACCCTTGAATTATGATCAGGTGTTTATACGTGATTTTGTTCCGTCAGCTCTAGCATTCTTGCTTAAGGGGGAAGGTGAGATCGTGAGGAACTTCCTCCTTCATACATTGCAGTTGCAGGTAATTTACACTGCTTTTTGTGTTTGTATTATATCTGTTTCTGATTGACGCTACAAATAGTTTGGGACTTTTGTATAAAGAAGTGGGTAAGGCAATTTACACACTCTTTTGGCTATTCTGCACGTAGTTGTAGCATTGAGCCTCTTTTTCATAAGCTGTAGCTATAAGCAAAGGTCTCAGAACTAGCGTGGAAATAATTCACCCATGTTTCTTTTGTATAAAACAATGAGTATTTGTATGGAACGCGTAAATGGAGATAAAAACTTTGGCTTGTCTTTGTAGCAATAATTGAGTACCCGGGTTTGAAAAAGTTTAGATTTGGGCTCTAGATTCTATACCAAGCTATTTTGTGGCCATAGAGATGAATAGTATCTTCCTACTCTAATGTTCGGTATCAGATTTCCGACCTACCTTGCCTTTGTATGCTCGCCATGTGGTTTTGTTTCTAATTCAAGCAAAAGGTCTCGTTAACCTGGTGGTTTTACACAAATGTCGGACAGTGTAATTTCACATGTCTGTGAGATGCTGCAGGAGCTCAAATATATTCTGCCAGTCTACATTCTCAGTGACAATTTATTGAGGTTCATTTGTTGGCTTGTGACATATATATTTTTTAATTACTTGATGTGCGGATGAATTGGGTAGCAGTGGGCCTTGTCCAGAACAAGGTGCTGCAATGTCTTACCAAGAAAAGCAAGTTTTGTCTCTATATGGCTTGATAACCTGGGAATGACCAATACTTGGAACCTTTGTTTGCTATTGCGGGCTACGTTTTGTGGTTCATTGAGTAGGTATGTTCAGTCGACTACTTGGGGGCAAGCACTGGATAAAATGGCCTTCCTTTGTGTTTTTACCAATTTTATCATAATCAACATCAGTGTAATGTGAGATTTTGAAATTTACCCTTCTATACATGTTTGATATTTCCAAAGTTTCTAAATGCTTTGTTTGTTCACTAGAGTTGGGAGAAAACAGTAGATTGCTACAGTCCGGGACAGGGGTTAATGCCAGCAAGTTTTAAAGTTAGAAGTGTGCCTCTTGATGAGAACAAGACTGAAGAAGTTTTAGACCCAGATTTTGGAGAGTCAGCTATAGGGCGAGTTGCTCCTGTTGACTCTGGTATGTGTAATTTTTTCTTGATAGAGAATGCCTACCATATTTTAAAAAAAAAAGTTATACAATGGCAGTTGTGCATCAGATGAATACCACATCTTCGGCTTTGAACAGGATTGTGGTGGATTATCTTGCTGAGAGCTTATGGGAAGATCACTGGTGACTATGCATTACAAGAGAGGGTGGACGTCCAGACGGGCATCAAACTGATCCTAAATTTGTGTCTGTCTGATGGGTTTGATATGTTTCCTTCTTTGTTGGTCACTGATGGCTCCTGTATGATAGATCGACGGATGGGTATCCATGGTCATCCCCTTGAAATTCAAGTGCGTTGATTTTGCAAGCCTTCTATAACTTGTTTATAAGTAGCTTCTGATTGGACTCAAGGGTGACATCTTGCTGTTAGACTCGTTTTATTTGCTCTATTGAAAGGCTTAAGGTGCAAAATTCTAAAACAATTTCTGTGGTTCTTTATATAGCATGTAGTCTACATTTGGACATAGTATATCTCTGAATTTGGCCTGTGATGCATTTGTATCGCCATGAGCTCATAGTGGTTGGTCGTGGAAATGCAGTGCGGTTTTCTATCAGGGTTTTTCTTTTTGTTGTTGGGGGTGGGGGATAAAAATGTCGGGGCCGAGAAAAAGGGGCCTTTGAAGATTTATTGAGGGAGCGGAAAAACTAGCTCCTCTCCTCCTTTTAAGAAATACGTTGAGCTAATGTGCCAAATTACCACCTTTAGTTTTCTGATGTGTCATTTTGATGGTTATTCGAGAAGCATGTCATTGCTTTATCTGTATTGGAACTTTGGAAGTACGTCGGATGGTTTCCTGGACACGTCATGTCTAAAATATCATGGAGTTATCCATTGTTTAACATTAATAGCAGGTAGTACTGATTTTGTATCTATGAGGCATGTGTCTTTGTTGTTGTGCTATGTCCTTGCTCCATTTTTGAAGGGTCGCCATATTACTGTACCAGTATGACATCAACTTTGTCCTCTGTGCATTTCCATCCGTCGTCGCTTTTTATTTCTGAGGTCCATTTTCAGATGGCTTACAATACATATTGATTTCTGCAGGCACTGTTCTATTCAGCTCTAAGGTCTTCCCGTGAGATGCTTGCCGCTGATGATGGGGCAAAGAATTGGGTGAGGGCTATCAATAATAGACTCAGCGCGTTGTCATTTCACATCAGAGAATATTATTGGCTTGATATGAAGAAGGTCAATGAGATCTATCGATATAAGACGGAGGAATATTCTACAGATGCCACTAACAAGTTCAATATCTACCCTGAACAAATTCCGCATTGGTTAATGGATTGGATTCCAGAGAAAGGTGGTTATATGATTGGCAATCTACAGCCAGCTCACATGGATTTTAGATTCTTCACACTAGGAAATCTTTGGTCTATTATTTCATCTTTGGGTACACCAAAACAGAACAAATCTGTCTTGAAATTGATAGAGTCCAAATGGGATGATCTTATGGGCCATATGCCTCTTAAGATATGTTACCCTGCTTTGGAGTATGAAGAATGGCGTATAATCACTGGTAGTGACCCAAAGAATACGTGAGTTTTCTTTATAGCGTTTATGCATGAATTTCTATGTTCGTTCCTTGTATACAATGTCAAGCGTTCCTTTCTGCGATGTGGCTGTGTCTCCCGTTGCCCTGCATCAGTACACCTCAAAATTTCGTTTTGTTTGCATTTAAGTATATGCATGTGCATTAAATGTTGGGTCCAACCTACAGGACCCTTCCCATCACTCCCTGCCCTGGCGGGTAACATTACAGTCCAGTAGAAGTTACCCTTGAAAATACTTAATGTTACTGAATTTTTCATGCAGGCCTTGGTCATATCATAATGGTGGGTCGTGGCCGACACTTCTGTGGCAGGTAATATAGATTGTGTCACATAATATATGCTCTGAAAGATGCTCACTGCGTGCTGGTCCTTGTATCGAACTGTATATTTTCGGTGCCTGCCATCAGACTACAGGTTCCTGAAGTGGGTCGACAACAAGCATCATCTTTATTACCGTCTCTAGGTTGACACTTAATATGAGCCTGGCTGCTCTTAGAACTGAAACACAGCCAATGACCTAAAAGAGAATAGGTCTCCTTTTGACGAACTCGATGGCCTGTTAGGTGGCAAATACGGTGGGATAAAACAAAAGATAGACGTGAGACATCATCAAATGGCTGTCATGCCATTCTGTGAGATTAGAACATACTTGTGTCCCTAATAAGTAATAACAGTAGAAGTTTATTGCCTACAATGTATTTAGCCCTAATGGGTAGTGGAATTCAACCTGGTCCTTATTGTGCATATGGCTTGTCAGGTTTTATGTTTCAAGCCAAGTTGCAATCCGTCGTAAGGTCCTATATCATGGTGCGCAGAACCTATGTAGATATATTTCGACAATAAAATAAATCGATGAGTTTTGAAATGCACGCCACACTTGCCACTTTGGTTCATGATAGACTGCTCCTTTTTTTTCACATGTCGATCCTTGTTTGAGAAACACAAATGCATCCCCTGGAGAGATGCATATTCTGAATTGAAAAGTTAAGATCCTGTGGTAGTCTCCTTTCCTTTGTGTGGTACAAGACATTTTCTTTTTCGTGGGGAGAGGTGGAACTGGAGAGAAGAAAGAAAACGACTGGCAGTCCTCATGGGCAAGACTCTGTGTGTGACTAACTTAAGTGAATATACTTTACTTTCTTCAGTACCACCCCTTCAAATTCTCTGTGTTTCCCTTTATTTATCTCAGTTCACGCTGGCATGCATTAAGATGGGAAGGACAGACCTAGCCACAAAGGCAGTTGATTTGGCCGAAAAAAGACTTAAGCTGGATCGTTGGCCTGAATATTATGACACCAGAAATGGGAAATTCATTGGGAAGCAGTCTCGACTGTATCAAACTTGGACAATTGCTGGGTTCTTAACATCCAAAATGCTCTTGGAAAATCCGGAGACAGCTTCACGGTTATTTTGGGACGAAGATTATGATCTTCTTGAGATCTGTGTTTGTGCCCTTAGCAATTCTGGGCGTAAAAAATGCTCACGAGGGGCTGCCAGGTCTCAGATTCTTGTGTAGTGACATACCGTTCTTTTGAAGGTAAAAAAAAAGCATGTTGTACTGTACAGCCTAGTTGAATGGCATTTTTCACCTGAAAATGTAATGTAAGAGGTACATTGGCGTAGAAATATTTGGTGTCCGATTAATTGTACTTGTTGATTGGTATGGTAGGAAGTTCAAATAAACGACTGTTTTTGTGTGTCGTCGTCGATCTGGTTAATGGCCCTGTTGTGGTCCTTCGTGTTGTATACTGTAAAACAGTATGTATAATACTAAATCCTAGCGTTTACATGGAAGTGCTTCAAGAATCCAGTTTCAAAGATTTCCGAATGTGGTTACCATTGTTTCCAGCTGAAAGAGCAAATGTTTAACATGGTTACTTTGCATCAACTGCAAATATTATGGGGAATTGATATGAGCACTCAACTTTTCACCACCCACTTTTCACTTTTGTTGCTAAAACTTTGACACACTTTCACGATGTTTAATAACACTTCTTAGTCTACAGTGAAGTGCGATGTATGTGATAACTGGTAACATGTAGAGTGCGGATATCAAATGTCTTGCCTAGAGGAAGTACGATAAACTTTGAAAAGATTGTTTATACAAACAATATCTTTTGACCCTATTTCGGTACAAATTGATAAATGCATTTTGTAAGCCTATTCTTCCTCTTTTTCAGTAAAGACAAACGATATTTGGATGTTAAAGGGCTGATCAATATTGTGGGAGAAAGTAAAGTATCCATTTGGAGATATTTGAATTACAAAGGATTGCTCAAAATCGTAGGAGAGAGTGTTGTATCCATTTGGAGATACTTTTGGTTTCTTTTTCCGTTTGTGTGATTCTTTAATCTTTTGTATGCTAATGTTTCCATTATCATCCGACAGTTAGGATATCCGGCTTTCACCGAAGACCCAGGCTGACCTCCCAAGGGGAAGGCCTAGGGCCGACTCAAATCCAAGGGCGAGCCGTCGATTCCATTTCAAGGAAGGGCACACTAATATCAACACGTTAGTAATTTTCTTAGATATGGCAAGACACATGACTTGGAGTGTTCGCTCCGAAATAATAAAATTGGTAAACTTGAACTTTGACCGTTTAATATTTTGTTAACATGTCTCAATGAGTGAGACCTGGGAGCGGTTAAAGGGTGTGGCCAAATCGGACAGGCAATAGTCGATATGGTTCATAATTTGTTTCTTAAAATAACCGATAGAAGCAGAAATTAAAAATATTAATAAATGTTTTAATCAACATGTCGTAAACATGAAGCAATATACTCTCCATTCATAATATTTGACCTTGAACTACTAGCGAATATATCAAATAAAATCATGTAAACATTGACATAATGTGAATGGTGTTGTTCATCGGAGAGACAGCCCCTCATTACCATGTACTAAATATGAGTTGCAGAAAGCTGCTACCGACCACCTTTCATCGTCGTCAAATCCCTCCGTTCGTTCGAAACTCACTTCAATGCGCACCAAACTCATCAACCCACCTAAACCCACCATTCCAACCCAAGCGCCCCTCATTCCTAGCCACCAACATCATCAAATCGTACCTCGACCAGGGCCTAGTAAAAGAAGCACGCACACTGTTTGACGAAATGCCTGAGAGAGACGTCGTCGCCTGGACGGCGATGATTGCCGGTTACACATCTTGCAATCGCCACACTAGTGCGTGGACACTGTTCTCTGAAATGCTAAGGGAAGGTGCCGATGACCCGAATGCTTATACCATGTCGAGCGCGTTGAAAGCTTGTAAAGGCATGAAGTCGCTCCCTTGTGGCAATTTGGTACATGGGTTGGCTGTTAAGCATGGAATGGGCGGTAGCGTGTACGTTGACAATGCTCTCCTGGACATGTACGCTACGTGCTGCGCTACTATGGACGACGCATGCGTGGTCTTTCGAGATATGCGTGAGAAGAATGATGTGTCCTGGACGACGTTGATTACCGGATACACCCATCGGGGTTATGGCTATGGAGGTCTTCGTATTTTTAGGCAAATGTTAATGGTATAGGCACGAAAACAACCCTCTATGATGTTTCAATTTTCAGTTAGAATTTTGCCGGCTAGAATGTAACTTCTTGTTCTTGTTTTCCTTTCATTTTCCGTTAACAGGAGGGAGTTGAACCGAGTTCATTTTCCTTTTCGATTGCAGTTAGAGCTTGCACCTCGATTAGCTCTTGTACGCATGGCAAGCAGATTCATGGAGCTGTGTATAAACATGGGTTGGATACCAATGTTCCTGTAATGAATTCTATCCTAGACATGTATAGTAGGTGTAGTAGTTTATGTGAAGCAAGTCACTGTTTTCATGATATGACTCAAAGAGATTTGATTACATGGAACACATTGATCGCAGGATATGAAAAGGCCGAACCAAATGAGTCCCTGTATTTATTCTCACAAATGGAGTCGGGAGGTTTTAGCGCCAATTGCTTCACATTTACCAGTGTTATAGCAGCATGTGCTAATCTAGCAGTGTTGGGCTGTGGGCAACAAGTTCATGGAGGGATTTTTCGGAGAGGTCTTGATGGCAATTTGGCACTGGCTAATGCTCTTATCGACATGTATGCCAAGTGCGGAAGCATAGTCGATTCACGCAGAATCTTTGGTGAGATGTTGTGTAGGGATCTGGTTTCGTGGACTTCTATGATGACCGGATATGGGAGCCATGGATATGGGAAGGAGGCTGTTGAATTATTTAATAAGATGGTCAGTTCTGGTGTCAGGCCTGATCGGATTGTGTTTATGGCAGTTTTGAGTGCCTGTAGCCACGCTGGACTTGTAGATGAAGGTTTGTGTTACTTCCAATCGATGGCTGGAGATTATAAGATTAACCCAAATCAGGAAATCTATGGGTGCGTTGTTGATTTGCTTGGGCGTGGTGGTAGAGTTGAAAAGGCTTATGAACTCATTGAGAGCATGCCTTTTAAGCCTGATGAGTCCGTTTGGGCAGCATTTCTTGGAGCTTGTAAAGAACATAGACTTCCGGGTCTGGGTAAGCTGGTTGCTCGGAGGGTCTTGGATTCAAGGCCTAATATGACAGGTATTTACCTCATGCTGTCAAATATGTATGCAGCTGATGGTAAGTGGGGGGATTGTGCAAAAATGAGGAAGTTGATGAGGGGAATGGGTAACAAGAAAGAGGCTGGCAGGAGCTGGGTGGAGGTAAGAGATCAGGTTTACAGCTTCGTAGTTGGAGACAAAGTCGGCTCCCATATGGAGTGTGTGTATGAGGTTCTTGAAACGCTAGTTCAACATATGAAGATAGCAGGATATATTCCTGATGTAGACTGCTTGATACATGACTTGGAAGATGGGCCGTGCTACAGGAGCTGAAGCTGTTAACGGAAGATCATAATTGTACTGTTGATGAGTCGAATAACCTGGAAGACTCAGTGAAGAGCAACTTGGTTAATCCTAACAGGGATGAAAAGGAACGGGGACCTTTTTCGAATGAAGTACTTCTAATAAGGTGGAGTTTGTATTTCATCAGAGTTCTTAGCGTAGCATGATGGTGGCGGTGATAGAACATTCAAGTTACCTGTTACACTGTCTTGGACATGGTGTCAAATATTGAAACTCAGTAACCAAATGCAGCAGTTATGTAACTATCAAATTGGAGATGGAAAAACTACCTGGTTGTGGTTAGATAGGTGGATACCTGGTGGTCCATTACTTGATCAATTTGGACACAGATTTATATATGATGCAGGACTGAACAGGAATTCCAAGGTTGCTGAGATCGTTGAAGGTAATTCTTGGAGAACCCAAAATATAAGATCTCATGCATTGAGGAAGATGGCACATCTAATCAATAATCAGCCTTTGCCTAGAAGAGAACACAAGGATAAGGTTACATGGAACTTGTAGTCGAATGCATAGTCACTATCCAATCTGCTTGGACATGGTTCAGAACTAAAGCACCTAAGGCTGAGTGGTGGAAAATTATTTGGTTCAAAGGACACATTCCTAAGTGCTCTGTGATGCTCTGGTTGCTATGTAAAGGAGGAATAAGAACTAAAGCAAAGCTAAAGGAATGGAATATAATTCAAGAGGATTGCTGTCTATTGTGTCAACAGCAGTGAGATAGAGTAGACCATTTGTTTATCCAATGTTCTTATGCTCAAGAAATATGGGGCTTAATCTTTGAAAAGCTGAATAGGAGATTGCCCTTAATATCATGGAATCATCTCTTGCAGTATGCAGTACAAAATCTCAGAGGGAAGAGTTTCAGAGCTAAGCTCTATAAGCTGTCCATTGTTGTGTCAGTGTATGGCGTTTGGATGGAAAGAAATGCAAGGATTGAGCAGAGACAGGTTAACCCTTATGGACGTGTGACTGCTGTAAGTCAATGGCTGAAATATAGAGTTTGCAGTTGGAATAAAATCCCATCAACGGAGGAAAACAAGGCTCTATGCAAGGCATGGGGAATCCACAGTGGGATCTTCAGAGCATAGATGTTACATTTTGTTATACATTACTGATCTTGTATAGGATATGCAGTGATGGCTTACGAAGATGTATGGTGATGATGTACCTGTTTTGAGCTTAAATGAAGTAAATGGACTCTTGACCAAAAAAAAATCACTTGATGTATTTTGTGAGTACTTCGACAAAAACTTCGTCTCATACTTTGGAGAATCTACACTGGCATGCATCTCTATTGAGGCGCGTCATTTGTTTGCATCCAATACAAAGATAATGCCAGAATTTGCTTTTCCCTTTTCGGCTGCATTACTAAGTATTTATGAATATGGTAAGGTATGGTAAGGCCCAATTTACCTCTAAAAGATGAGGAATTGACCTCATATGTCAAATGTATACATGTCATTCTTAGGTAACAGGTGGTTAATGCTTGATGTCACCCAGAACAAAGATAGTATCCCAAGTATGACAGTGGAAAAATTGACAAAGAATATTCTAGGATTGTGGAACTTATAAAGGAAATGTACGTAGTTAAGTCTTATTATTCCTTGTGATCTCTCATATTTCCCATCACATCGTTTTGATATTACAGCTACGTAATGAGAACATGGTTCCACAGAAGTATATTTCCTTTGGCCTTCCAAATTGTTCAGTTTTCTGACAACAGCTCAAGTGATTTTGTGCAGGCAAACATACTGCAGTTTCGAGATCATTGTTTTGCTCATGGTGCTGTTTTTCGCAAGGGGAGGGTTCTGGAGTAGCAGTGGTGATTACATGCTGTCAAGGAATGTAAAACGAGCAGTGCAGTGAATATTATGCCCGTCATAACAGAACACCTAGGGATGATCATCATCTCTTGGCTGAAAAGAGAACAGCCGGGCATCTTCCAATTGCTCTTGAGATAGTCAGACCATACGTACTTGTACTTCCATAACATCCACCTTCCCTTGGTAGGGAGACACCTGACAGTTGGGGCCGAGCTCAAATCCTCATTTAACAAGCCCTTCAAGGATTTGTATAGTTCAAGAAATAATCAATCCTCTTCTCCATGCTGAGAAGGACCGATGGGGGCTTCGCAATTGCTCTGGGCTCGAGCCCTATCTTGTTCACCAGAAAGTCCATCACTTTGGAAGAGTGGTTTCTCTTGGGGTGCTTTTTGAAGGCCAATAGAGTGTCATCCTTGGACCAACCCTACTTCCCATAAGCCCAGTAGGATCTATGCCAAACTGATCTGTTAAGCTTCCCCGAAAGAGCATCGAAAGCAAAGATAAACGTTGTTTTTGCAGGATCAAATCCCATTTCCTTAAGCTTAATGATAAGAACTGTACGCATTTATACATCATAATCTAGCTTTGAGCCAATAACTATCCTATGCCCGATTTCGGGCACTCCATGTTCCCTTGAAAACACAATTTCGGCATGAGAAACATCACATGATCTCCACGAAAAAAATCCCTTTGCTCGTGTGTTGGCCAGAGCGGTTGGGATTTAACCTCCTAAAGCACGTATACCTAGCAAAACAAGAAAAGAAGAAAACAAAAAAATTGTCATACACAAAAATATGGATGCGGAGATTCAACGTGGTTCGGCCTCTTATCTACATCCCAAGAAAAACTTCGGAAAACGTTGCACTATAAAGTGGACAAGTTACAAAAGCACTTTTACTCAGACCCAATTCCCAATTACACACCCAAACTCACCTCGCAGTTTTTTCTTTCAGTGAGTGAAAAATCTTTGGTTTTGTTCACACTAATGCTAGTAAACAACACTTAGACATAGTAGCAATTGGACTACAATCATAAGCTTTCAATGTATTATACTCTCTTTAGTTCTCTGTGACTGACGCAACCGTGTATCTCTGCCTTTAGGTCTCAATAGCTAAGGCTTGATGAGCAGAATCCTTCTGCAATGTTCTCCTTTCATAGGAGATGTAGTAGGTGACAGCTGCAATACTAGCATTAAGATACATGTTGGATCTGTTGACGTCCAAACGCAATTATGTGGTTAAAAAACTGAACATATTCTTTTACCTAGTGTTAATAAATTGGGTCAGTGGACCCATTATCCGTTCATAATGTATATTTGTTAGTCTGGATAATTACAGTTATTTAGAGGATATTTATCTCCTAAGTGTTTGAGATAAATACAATATTTATCTCATAGGTGTTTGAGATAAATACATCTTTATCTCCTAAGTGTTTGAGGTAAAGTCTGTCTCTAAATATTATCTCTATATAAAGATTAGAGATATCCTAATAAAACAAGGGTGACAGACAATAAGTCACAAAACAATCCCTCTCTCTATAGCACTCTCTCTAGAGCAATCACCAAGCTCTAGTATTGGGTTCGTGAACGAAGAACTCGACACTAGTAGTCGTTTTTGTACCTAAGAAAAACATCAAGCGTGTTAGAGGTTCGTAACAACAAGGATCCATCGTCGGAATATTCGGAGACTTCATACCGTATGTTTCTGAACCCACTACGTGTTACGTGGTAGCGAAATAATTTTATTCAACATTGGTATTAGAGCATGATTACTTGTTGATTCGCCTTTAACATGCTAGAATAAATTATGTGCATGTTGCGATTTTTTCCGAATACATGAATGAGACCCATTATTAAAATTTGAAATTTTTTGAGCATGTTTTTCTGAAAAATAATTATATATTTTTGTTCTCATATATTTAAGGATGAACTCCGTAAAATTTTGTGTTTTTTAGATGCATGATTTGTGAGAAATCACGATTTTATTTTTCAAAGAAAATTGTGTTTTTTTCGAGTTTTGGGACTCAAATTTGGAGCATGATATTAATTTTTTATCATAATCGTTTAACACATAATTTATCTATGTTGTATAAGCTTTCCAACGATATATTGCACGCATTATTTGGCTTAAACATGAGAGAGATATGGCCTTCGGAAGTTGGCATCGCAGCATGGCGGCAGCTGATAATTAGGGTTTTTTAAAGAAGAAGATGAACAGTGGCCCACGCGCTCAAGCCGAGTTGCAAACGCGCACCACGCGCTGAACGCGTGTGAGTCCAAGCCGCACGCGCGAAACACGCACCAAGCCGCGCCGCCAAGAGTTGCCACGCCTCCCACGCGCTAAGCCAGCCACGCACGCGCGTCGAGCAAAGCCGCCACGAGCACCCACTCGCCAGAGAGGCTGCTGGAACGCGTGCCACACGCGCCCAAGCCAAGCTGATTCCATGCGGGCGCGTGTCACACACGCGCCTGTTCAAAAAAAAATCCCAGATGCTGCCCCACGTGTAAGGAGAAGGCGGTGCATGAAAGCGCGTGAAGGTGGTTTCTGGAAGATTTTGACCCCACCGCCAACGAGTGGAGTGTTTTCTTGGCTTCTGAATTTTTTCTATGGTGTTAAAACTTACCTTTATACCCTTTATGTGTATTCTATTTAATTTTTAAACGACTTTTTCTATTGAAATTAACTTTAAAAATTTGTTTTATACACACAGAATTTTTTCTTTAATTGCATAGGGTATATTAGGGATAAATTTACTGTTTGCCAATTTTAAGAATTTATCTCTCATTTTTTGGCCATTTGAAAATATTTTTTGTGGTACTTATGTGATCCCAAAAATACGAATAATGTGTAAATATTAATTTTTGCACTTCGTGGGCAAAAATAAATATTTTTTGGAGAGCTATATGACATAGATGAATTATGTTTTATTATTTGCCTTGATTAGAATAATGGTTTAAATATGCTTTTGTTGAGATATATTTGTTGGGCTTTTGGCAAGCCCACACCTCTTTAAACCCAATTTCAAGGCCTTTACGTCCGTTTTTCTTGGAAGGAGAATGTGGCCTATTCATCAATTGAAATTACCCTTTAACTTGTTATTTGAGCATGCTAGTTTTAGGTTAAATGGATGGATACTAGATTGACATTCTAAAGAAACTTATATTTATGTGTTTACTCTTGTTTTAAGAAAATTCTTTTGAGAATAATATATTGTGCGGCATCTTCATTTGTTTTATTGGAGTAGTTTATAGTAGGATTCTCAAAGATGTTGTATTATACTATATCTCTGTATATTTCTAAAAAGCCTTGTACGGGGATGTAATTTCCCACGCACATTATTCAAACTAGAATTTTCTTAGCATAAGTTATTATAATGCCAATAGGGCTCAATGGAGTCATTGCACACTTTATTGTATGGTGCAATCATATTGTTCTAAATTATCATGTGGATGATTTATTACATTGTGGCTTATATGATGAATAAAATTATTGCGCTAGTCAAGCACAAAGCAGATGAGTCAATTGACAAGTATAAGACACGTCTTGTGGCGAAAGGCTATACCCAACAGCGGGGTGTGGACTATGAAGACACTTTCTCCCCAATGGTGAGATTTGCTTCAATTCGCCTGATCCTAGCTATTGTCGCCCAACAGGATTTAAAACTTTTTTTCATATGGATGTTAAGATTGTGTTTCTCAATGGAGAACTAGACGAAGAGATTTATATAGCTCAACCTGAGGGTTTTGAAGTCAAGGGACATGAGCGCAAAGTTTATCGGCTCAAACGTTCTATATATAGTCTCAAACAATCGTCTAGGCAGTGGTACTTTAGGTTTCATCATGCCATTACCTCTATAGGTTTTGAAATGATTGAACAAGACCATCGCGTTTACGTAAAACGATCCAAGAAAAATATTCTAATAATTTCTTTGTATGTGGATGACATTCTTTTAGCTGGGAAGGACATGAGTTCCATTGTCACCACTAAGCAGTGGTTGTCCTCAACTTTTGAGATGAAGGACATGGGAGAAGCTAATTATGTGCTCGGGATTAAAATCATATGTGATCGTCCAAAGAGACTTCTCGATTTGTCTCAAGAGACATATATCAAGAAGGTCATTGAACGATTTTGTATGCATAACTCAAAACCCATAGACACTCCAATGGACAAGGCGTGTACTTTAAGCACAGACCAATGCCCAAAAAATGATGAGGAAAAGAATCGAATGTCCAAAGTGCCTTATGCAGCTGTAGTTGGGAGTCTGATGCACGCTATGTTGTGTACGCGTCCAGACATATGCTTTGCCATTGGAATGGTGAGTTGTTATCAGAGTAATCCTAGACCCGCTCATTGGAATGCGATGAAGAGGATTCTTCGATACTTACGTGGAACTGCTGATCTTGTCCTATGTTATCATGGTGGAGACTTGTGATTGAAAGGATACAAGGATGCTGAATGGGGCGGTGATAGAGATGAGCGCGGATCCACTCAGGTTATGCATTCATACTAGGAGGTGGAGTTATCTCTTGGTGCAGTAAGAAACAGACTTGCATCGCCCTATCCACGATGAAGTCGGAGTATGTTGCTTGTTCAACAGCAGTCCAGGAAGCTATTTGGTTGAGGTCGTTCTTACAGGCTCTAGGGGTTACAGCTCATGCAGACGAGTCTGTCACCGTTCACTGTGACAATACAACTGCCCTAGATTTTGTAAAGGACCCCAAATATCATGGGAAGGCCAAATACATAGGCCTTCGTTATCACTTCATTAGAACTTTAGTTGCGCAAGGAGAGGTGACCATAAAGCATATACCTATTGGCAGAATGGTGGCTGATCCATTGACCAAGCCTATTGCTAGAGATGTTTTACTTTCTCACGTTAGGAGTATGGGACTACGTAGGGTTTGATATGTTTATGGCATCTCATGTACTTGACATTATTTATTACATTACATTTCATTCCTTGATTTGAGTTTATTTTGGAATGAATGGATAATCTTTGTGATTACATATACATCCTTGTTGAGAGTGTCACTAGGCTTGAATTGACCCACTCATACGGGTAATTCACCTTGGCGCTATAATAGCGAGCAAGATGAGACAAAATTGTCTTAGGCGCCAAGAGGGTGAATAAGATGATAAAGCAAACGTGTCGCCTTAGTTGGAGCTAAGATGAGACCTATAAAGTTAGGTCGATCATAGAGTATCTCCACAACTCTATGTAGTCTGCTTACAGCCGAATGTGAGATTTCAGGCAGGCACTATGAGAGTGACTGGGCTGAAAAACTCAGGTTAGGCGCTTGTACAGCGACTAGACCCAGATTCGTATGGCGTATTTTAATGTACATTTATGTGACACGCCCTTACGGGTTACGCCATAGCATGCAAATCATACTGCATGTGCTAAATGCAGACCGACAGTGGGAGTGACGAATGAATCCTTGCTTTGTCACTGTGTGAGCCACTTGGATCGAAATATTTTTGATCCGATATGGTACCTTTTTCACCTTAGACTATGTCATGAAGAGGATACTCAATGTCGCTACTTTAGCATGTACCCTTGGATCATGGATGATGCGGTCTCGCAGGGCATGTCTAGGAAAGTGGTTGGGTCTAATTGGAATGACATGAGGGCTTTGGGAAGAAAGTTCAATATTATACCATGTTGTGTGATTCATAGCCCAGGCGAATTTGTCAATTTTTGTTTCGATATGAGTTATGAATACATAACATATAAGAGGTTTAACACTGCTCACTTTGAGAGTGTTTAATCTGGTGTAGTTGAACTATCTGGGATACATACGAGATTTTTTTTTGGAGTGATGTATTGTGTTAGTTTGGTGATAACTTAATACAATACTCCTCAACTGGATATCCTTTCTCGTAGGTCGCACGTTCCATTTCATGTATGAGGAGATAGTGGACAAGAGATAAGGAGGGACTACACGATTTATTTGCCCCGTGTGTGGGCAAGTGGGAGCTGTTAATAAATTGGGT
Source organism: Escallonia herrerae (assembly GCA_033070095.1). NCBI lineage: Eukaryota > Viridiplantae > Streptophyta > Magnoliopsida > Escalloniales > Escalloniaceae > Escallonia > Escallonia herrerae. Next base: position 225,952 of record JAVXUP010000662.1, on the reverse strand, counting down.
CAGTGGACCCATTATTCGCCTACTAACAGATAATGTGTATTTGTTAGTTTGGATAATTAGAGTTATTTAGAGGATATTTATCTTCTAAGTGTTTGAGATAAATACAATATTTATCTCATAGGTATTTGAGATAAATACATCTTTATCTCCTAAGTGTTTGAGGTAAAGTCTGTCTCTAAATACTATTTCTATATAAAGACTAGAGATATTCCAATAAAACAAAGGTGACAGACAATAAGTCACAAGACAATCCCTCTCTCTATAGCCCTCTCTCTATAGCACTCTCTCTAGAGTAATCACCAAGCTCTAGGATTTGGTTCGTGGACGGAAAACTCGACTCTAGTAGTCGTTTTCGTACCTACGAAAAACATCAAGCGTGTTGGAGGTTCGTAACAATAAGGATCCATCGTCGGAATATTCGGAGACTTCATACGGTATGTTTAGGGTCTTTTGTGTACTCCTCAAACTTAATCACAAGGCTACGAAGCCGCGTAGTTGAAGGTCAACCAACTCCTAGACCTGATTCTTCTCCATTGAGCTCAACTCATCTTTCATTGCAGCCATCCACTCATTACTAGCAGGTGAAGATAAGGCTTCTTCCACAGAAGTGGGCTCATTTTCATCAGTTGGAGTGCACATAAGAATTTCACCGTCAATCTCAAAACGACGACGTGGAACTCTTCCTCGTGCACCTCTACACAGTTGAGAATCTTGTTGACCTAATGGTCCTGATGGTGTGCTCTCACTGTCTAGGATGCTCCTACTAGGTTGAAGATCAATAATACTATTTTCAGCGACAACAGGATGAGGAACTAATTCCCCACCTTCGTATAGAGATGGTAAAGTGGCTTTAACTTCCTCTAACTCATAGAGGTCAAGATTCTTACTTGCGTCTCCAATGCTAAGAAAATCGTTCTCTATGAAATCGACATCACGAGACTCTATTTCAGTCTTTCCACCATTTGGATGTTCACCATACATCACATAGCCTTTAGAGTTTTCAGAATACTTTAAGAAGATACTCTTTTTAGCTATAGGCCCTAGTTTCTCATACTTATGAGAAGTACTGTGAACATAACCTGCTGAGCCCCATGGGCTCAAGTTATCCAAATTTGACTTTTGGTCATTCCAAAGTTCATATGGGGTGGATTTGACTGATTGTGAAGGCACTCGATTAAGTATATAGGCTGCAGTCAAAAGAGCATCCCCCAGAAAGATATTGAGAGGTTTGCTTACGCCATTATAGACCTAATCATGTCTAACATTGTTCTATTCCTTCTTTCCCCAACACCATTTTGTTGTGGAGTATTAGGAATAGTAAGTTGCCGGCGTATCTATTTTTCCTCACAAAACTTCTTGAAGTGATCGGACAAATATTTGCCTCCCCGGTCAGTGCGAAGAGTTTTTAAACTCTTCTCTTTCTGTTTCTCAACCTCTGCTACAAAGCGTTGGAAACAATTCAAAGCTTCATAAGGGTGAGATATCAGATACACGTAACCATATCGCGTATAATCATCTATCAGTGTAAGGAAATAAGAGGCGCCATGGCTTGTCTTTACATTCATAGGTCCACATATGTCAGATTGAACTAGCTCAAGTAGAGATGTTAAATGGGCCCGGCGGCCAGCGGGCCGGCCCGGCCCTGTAATGAACAGTGCAGGCCCGCAGATAAAGGGCCTTAGACCAGGCCAAGGTTTCACCAAAAATGGCCCGAGCTCGGCCCGGCCCTAAAAAAGCCCGAAATTGGGCCCTTTTCTGGCCCTAATTTGGCCCCATGTTTGGGCCAAACTGTTTGGCTTTTCATTTCTCTTCTCTGTTTCTTGTTTTCTTTTTGGACCTTTTGGTTCTTCTTTTTCCTTTTTTTTTCCTTCATTATCTTCCACCCAAGACATCCATTATCCACATATCCCATATTTTAACATTTAACTAGCTTAGTCATTGTAACAAGGAGGAGGTGGCAAGACAATAAAACATGGTTTTTACATTATTTTTTTTATAAAATTACACAAATGTCCCTAAACATTACATATTTATAAAAACACCCCAAACTTTGAGAGTCATGGTGATATTATTGAGAAACGTCTCTATAAGAATATTTTTGCTTTGCACTTCGGATATTAGTAATCATTTTTCTGTAGACTTTCGGACAAAGAAACGTAATCTTGAGACATATTTTGAGATCAAGATTTTGCATACATTCTTTTAACAATTGTTTTAGCATTATAATCGTTTTGCATACGTTCTTTTAAGAATTGTTTTAGAGTTACAAAATAAAAATTACTAGACATATTTTAAAGGGAAATACCCATGTAGTAACCAATTCTTTTTTTCCCAATTCAAGATAAATTCACGAGGAAGTGGTATCTCTAATAAAACAACATTATGAGTAAAGAGGGATAATTATAGCCAATAAAAGAAAGAAAATTACACAAAAAAAAATTTTGGGCCCGGGCCCGGCCCTAAATGTTGGGCCTAGGGCCTGGGCTTGGACTGGGCCCAGATATCCCCAGAATCTGGCCCGGCCCTACCAGTTTGGCAGCCCCCTTGGCCCGGCCCTGGCCTGTTTTGCTGGAGGCCCGATGGGCTTGGGCTGGATCGGCCCAAGCCCGGCCCATTTGACACCTCTAAGCTCAAGTGGCTGAGTTGCTCTCACAGCCTTTCCAAAAGGCTTCATGCATGCTTTACTGGCCAAAAAAGTCTCGCATGTTTATAGATTGACTCTTGTGAGTGGGCCCAAAGGCCTTCTCTAGCCAAACGAGTCATTCTATCTTGGCCTATGTGGCTCAGTCTTGCATGCCAGGTGGTAGAATCATTCACAATATTATCATTCACCACATAAGAATAAGAGGACTGAAAATTAATTAAATCCAATTGAAAAAGACTATCCATGTGAAAACCATGTCCGAACAAAACATCATCCAAAAAGATGTCCAACTTATTACCCTTAAAAATAAAAGAAAAATCACTGTCTAATAAAGCAGTAACTGAAAGTAGATTAAGCCGAATAGTGAGTGCATATCGCACATCCTCAAGAATCAATGTGCGCCCAGTGCGCAACTTGAGCTGGTAAGAACCAACCCCTAGCACCTATTCGGAGTTATTGTTTCCCATGAAGATATGTTTGCTACCCGCTGGAATCCGGTGATAATCTACGAACCCCTCTCGATCACGTGCTACATGTTTTGTTGCACATGTATCCACAAATCACATAGGTTGGGAATGAGCAACCATCACATGTGAGGAAACATATAACTGAGAGAGAGATTCTGAAAGTACCTTCTTCGGCTTAGTGCAATCACGAGCGAAGTGTCCTTTCTGTTGACAGTTGAAGCATTTGACTTTAGACAAATCCTTTTTCCCACCACGTTTTCCTCTCTTTCGTTTCTTCATTTTTCCTTCCTTTGGCGCAGAAGTGCTAGCCTTGCCTTTCTTACCTCTCTTACTTTGTCTTCCGCGCTTGCCATTTGCATTGCGCGATCCCCCTTGGGCGACATAAGTAAAGGTCTTGTCAGCATCTCGAGTCTCGTCCTCAAGGATGACATGCTGTGAAACATCAGAAAAGTTCTTGATGTTTTCACTGTGGGTCAATATCTGTTTCATATTGGCCCATGAGGTAGGAAGGGGCCTTATGACAGCTCTGACTTGCTGCTCATCTGTGAGCGCATGGCCAATATCCCTTAACTTACCAATCATATTGGACATCATCCTTAAATGTTCACTCATGGTATGTTTAAGGTCTTTTGTGTACTCAAACTTAATCACAAGGCTACGAAACCGCGTAGTTGAGGTTCCACCAAAAAAGAACTTGAGCTGATCCCATAAAGCTTTGCAAGTTGGAAGTTCATCATACTGCCCGATTAGATCATTTTGCAAGCTGCTCAACAAGATGTAGCGCGCACTACGATCTTTCTGATTCCATTTCTGGTAGGCAGTGTGGTCTCTTAGGGGTTGCCCTTCAGTGGGCGCGACCATCTCTTTGGTCAAGTGTCCTTCGAGCTCTTGTTCGTTTAACATGAATTTCATCTTTTTGTGTCAAACGTCATAATTATCTCCGTTAAGTTTCTCACCCTTAACGAGATCAGCTATGATATTCTTGAAGGTCATTCTATTCACTACATTAGTTTGCGCAAAGAAAAAGACATTAATTATACATTCTTCTTTTTATTTCAAAAAATTCAAATAAAAAATATAATCCTTCCTCACATCATGAAATCGAAAATTTGCTAAGTTCGTAATCATCTCCCATGTATGTGAGTTAGGAAAATATTTTCCAAGTAATTTTTAGCAATAAATTTCATCATCACCTAGAAAGGTAGTATTGTTTACCTTTCACATGCACTTTTGGTTTTGATCGAATTGTGCGGCTGGTATTTGGAATTCAAGCCAATTTCAACATTCTCCTTTTTTGCTTTGATTCTTTAGCTGTCTTCACCTTTCCCCCCTCGGGACTTCTACCCATGAGCTTGGTCGAGAGATCAAATTTAAAACAAGTGTGCACCTCTCAGATGATAAAGGTTAAAACCCTTTTTAACACTTCAGTCCACAGATCAGTCTGCCCGCGATGTTTCAGAATTGCCATGGCCACATTCTTTGGGATTTCACTTTTTAGAGCATCTCCGCCGCCACTGATGCATCTCTATTAAAGATTGGAGCACAATTGTTTGACTGCATAACAGCAAGTGATGCTAACATCTTATCCCAACTTCACCACTGTCAAAACCAATTTGCTTCGACACAATCAGCTACCAATAATCCACGCACGAACAAGAACCATTTTTAAAGTGATGAAAGCGATGCCGGTCCCTCACCACAATTTCACGATTAAAAGCTTTGGAGATGAGCTTTGCCGCAGCATGACAGTCATTACATATTCGTAAGTTCTTCATTATCCTTATTGGGGTTGGTGGACTAGTAGCGATAAGCCCAAAGGCAATTGCAAGCTTCTCACTATGTCTAAACAGAGTTGTTTCCTTGTCCTCTTCATCAATGTCAAAGGAAACATCATTTGTATTGGGGGAATAACCCTGCATTTGTAATCTCCTTGCCATTTCATCCAGCACATCGTCAATCTCATCTATCCGAGGATGCGTCCTATCACCTGCTAGGAATTCATGAACAACACCACCGGCTTCGATTATGCTGCAGCCCGGGATTTTAACCACGCCATGTTGCATCATCAGCCCTCTGACGTCCATAGCATCATCCCAATTACCTTTTGAAGCATACACATTGGATAATAGAACGTGAAACCCATCATGGTTAGGCTGAAGCTCAATGAGTTTTCTGCCTACCCTCTCTCCCATTTCAGTGTCCCCATGTTTTTTACAAGCTCCGAGCAAGGCACCCAAAGTAGCAACATCTGGGACCATGGGCATACTGCCAATTAGTTCCTCTGCTTCTTTAAGCAACCCAGCACGTCCAAAAAGATCAACCATGCATCCGTAGTGTTTCACATTGGGCTCAATATGGTGTGTTCTAAGCATGCAATCAAAGTGGTGGCGACCCTCATCGACTAAACCCATGTGCCGACAAGCACCAAGCACTGCAACAAAAGTTATCCCGTTAGGCACTACACCAGTTTTCTTCATCTCTGAAAACATTTCAAGTGACCTGTCTACCATGCCATTCATGGCGAAGCCAAGAATTAGAGCATTCCAAGAAGAAACTCCCTTTTCCTCCATTCCATAAAAGGCATCCACTGCATTGTCCACACAACCACATTTCATGTACATGTCTATAAGTGTTGTACCAAGAATGACATCTACCTTTAGTCCATTCTTCCTTATGTAGGCATGCATCCATCTGCCTTGGTCAAGCGCTGCTAAGTGCGTGCAAGCAGAGATCACACTGACCAAAATGGTTTCATCGGGCCTAATGTCTTCAAGAAGCATTTCCTGGAATAATTCTAAGGTCTCAGAGGAACGACCAAGTTGAGCATAACCGGATATCATTGCACTCCATGACACGATATCCTTTTCGGGCATTGAATTAAATAATGTCCTCGCTTTTTCAGCTGAATCACATTTCAAGTAACCAGAAACCATAGAGTTCCACGATATCTGGTCAAAGTGATAACTAGCATCAAAAAGTTTCTGAGCAGCTATTATGTAGCCGCAATTTGCGTACATGTGAATCAAGGCATTTTGAAGGTTAACATAAGAGTCAATTCCAATCCTCAAAGCCAACCCATGGATCATCGCCCCAGTCTTAACAACCAGCAGGTTTGCACACGCGGAAAGAACACTAATTATCAGAACCTCGTCCACCGTAATTCCTCTAGCATACATTTCTGCAAACGTAGCTAAAGCCTCTTCATATGTCTCATTCTGGTCATAACAGGAAATCAACGCAGTCCACGAAACCAAATCTCGTTCATCCATTTCATCAAACAACTGGCGAGCTTCACTTACACGAGTGACCTACCAAACAAGACAATCATAGAATTCGAAGCAATAACATTCTTTCTAGGCATCTGATCAAACATCAGCTTCGCCTCTTCTACATCTCCCATCTGAACATATCCCGCCAAAATGGAGTTCCAAGAAACCAAGTCTAGTACAGGCATTTCATCAAAAACTTTCCGCGCGTCACTTATATCCCCACAAACAGCATACATACTTATCAGTGTGTTTCCAACATAAACATCCGAATCAAAACCCATCTTCAGCACATGACTGTGTATCTCTTTGCCCTCCAATGCGTCCACTCGAGTGGATACAGCTTGAACTACAACAGGATAGGTGTACTTATCAGGACAAACATTCTTTTCCACCATTAATTTGTATAACAAGATGGCCTTTTGTGGGTGGTTTCTCTGTGAATAAGCTCTCATCATGGCGTTCCAGATAAACCCGTTTGACCTTTCGAGGTGATTAAAAATCTTATAAGAGTAATAAACGTGAATGAAGTTTGAGTCAGTTGAGAACTTAAGGAGTCTACTAGCAGCGAATGTGTCTTTGATGTATCCAGTGAGTATCATTTGAGATAGGATCTGATTGAATCGCTTGTGGGTTCTGCATTGGAGCAAATGGGAATCCAAGATTGAGAGATTTATGGTGGTTTTTAAGGTGGGTTTGGGGTACAATGTTGATTTAGTAGCTGCGGAAACACTCTGCTTTGCTAAATTCATAGATATAGAGACACAGAGAGAGAAAGCAAAAGTGATTAGCGGAGTAGTACAAGGACGCTTGACAGGGATTGGACAGATGCTCTTAGTATGAATGCGGACTTCGGAGAAATCGGGCACCAGTTTGTCATCGCCTGTCCGCCCCCAGGGTTCACATTGGCTCAAATGAGGCGCCGGGTGGAGTGGTATATATATTACGAGTAATTTTCGAGTTGGTAAAAGTTTTTCCCTTTCCCTTGCTGCCGCTCTCGATACAAACTTTTCAACTATTTTTTAATTAAATTAAATTAAATTTTACTTTCGCTATCACTCTTGCTTAGTAAACGGATAGCTTAAGTTAATAGCACCACATAATTAATTTAACAATAAGCTGAGGAAGTGGCGGTAAAAAGCTCTCTCTGAGAGAGCAAAAATAGCGCTCACCTATCGCCTCTGTTACAACTCGTCTCTTCTCCGTCTCCATCACCACCGCCGATTTTCCGGCGAATGGTGATGAGGTACTCTAGTTCATGTTTCGTTTAGGTTTGTGGGGGATCTTGATGGTGAAGGTGAGCTGGACGGTGTTGTTACCAGATTGCACTAGATCCAGTTGATCTCCTCGTTTTTTCCGGCGCCGATCGTGGGTTGGGGTTTGCTGTGGAATTACTCTGTTGGACTCATTAGGGGCTCTTCGATTGGTTCGTGGTGAGATTAGGTCAAGGTGTTTCATCTAGGGTTTATCCCCCCCCCCCCCCCTAATGCCCCCCTTCTCCATTAATCTAGAAAGGTTGGTGGTTGAGTTTGTAGGTGTATGTTAGTTGCACTGATGGTGGGTACAACTGACGGAGGTCTTCTTCTGACTGCAGTTGATGGTGAAGGGCTAGGTTGCTGCCTGTGAGACTCTTCGATTACAGTCGATGATGGGGTTTTTCTGTTGAATCCTGGGGGTTGATCGGGGGTCTTGAAGAGCTTCTTCAGGGGTTTCAATTTCGGGGATTCGGTTGAATTTGAGGGGTTTTCGACAGACAAGGGAAGGCCGAGAAAGGTCGTTTCTGGAGCCGGAATAGGGCACGAGGATCGAGGACTGGTTGCAGCGGCGGGACACGTGTCTCGAGTTAGGAGTGCGGTTGCCTGTGTTGGTTAGTTTGTTTGTTTTTTTTTAGCTGCTTACCCGGACCGGACGTAGATGTCATCAAGTATTTATCGTTTACTTTCTGATTACTTCATGTATATTCGGTCTTAGAAAACAAATCCTAGTATATATTTCTAACTTGTATAAAAAAAATAAAAAAAATAAAAAAATAGCAAACAATAGATCATTAAAATAGCTATGTGTTATCTTGTGATGAGTTTTCATTGAACATTCCAAAAATAACGTGTTTAGGGCTATTTGCTCAAAAACCTCCTCTCATTCAATATACTCAAAACATACCATGTTATCCAACTTATAATGTGCATTTGAGTTTCTATATGTTCTTTGCTGAGGGTAATCCTAATGTCACTTCTTCTTCTTTTTTTTTTTAATGATGCTCCTTCTGTGAACTTACAAGTGACTCTATCTATGCATAAGTTAGTTTACACTAAGGGTACGTTTGAAACCCTTTTTGTTTTTAGTTTTTTTGTTGTACTTTGAAAAGTTATGAAAATCCAAGCTTTTTTGGGCTGTTTGATTTAGTTCTGCTTTTCAAGAAATAGACAAGAGTTTTGAAAACTAGGCCCATTTTCAATAACCCATTTTTATAGTTTTGTCCAATTTATAAAACTGGTTTTCACGCGTTTCTGAGAGGCTCTTTTAATGAGGTCGAGGCATCGAGGCATCGAGCCTCACCAGCAACAAAAGAAGCGAATTTTCTGACCAAGTATATAAGCCATCTAATTAGGGGTGCCTTTCTTTTCTAATTTGCTCATCTCCACTGCCGCTTGCTCAACTCCATTCCCTCCATCTCCCAAGCTATCTCACCGCCTCCACTGCCCATCGCCTCTTTTCTCCGACGGAACTACAACTCCAAAGGCGTACATCTTCTTCTCAACCACGAACGGGTTCTAGTTGCATTTTACGAGGTAAACGCCTTGGTAGTGGTTTTCATAGCCTTGCGATTGGATTGCAAAATCAAAATTCGATTGAAGCGATTCCAGCTGGTTTTTGAGAACGTTAGGGAACCTGACTGTTAGAAAAGAAGATATTATTATTGTATATCACATAATATGTACAAAAGAGTCTTTATATAGGCATGGATGTAGTATCCTACAAGGACTAAGAAACCCTAAAGAATATTCTAGATTAGGGAAAATAACAATACTACCCCTTGACTACATACAATTTTACAAATAATATTAACACCCCCCCCCCACCCCCCTCAAACTCAAGGTGGGAGAGAACGAGCTAGCTGGAGTTTGGAAACTAACTCTTAAAGTCGCCCTGGAGGATGTGATTTGGTGAAAATGTCTGTAGTTTGATTGAGAGAAGTGACCGAATGTAAGAAAACAGTGTCACGAACAACATGCTGACGCACAAAATGACAATCAATCTCAATGTGTTTGGTGCGCTCATGAAACACATCATTGTGAGCAATCTCAATGGCACTTCGATTATCACAATATAAAGGTGTAGCAGTAGAATTTTTAACTCCCATGTCCTCAAGTAGCCAACACAACCATAAAAGCTCTTGGGTTGTATCAGCCAATGCTCGGTATTCAGCTTCTGTACTAGAACGTGCTACGAGGGTCTGTTTCTTACTTCTCCAGGAAATAAGAGAGGTACCAAGAAAGAAGAAAAAACCAGTAGTGGAGCGTCGATTGATAGGATCCCCAGCCCAATCAGCATCAGAATATGCATGTAGCTTAAGAGAAGAATGAGATGAAAAGTGTGAGCCATGAAATAAGGTACCCTTGATGTATCGAAGAATATGAAGGACTGCGGCAAAATGAGTCGTACGTAGAGCAGAGAGAAAATTGGCTAACCAAGTGCACAGCATAGGCCATATCAGGGCAAGTGACGGTCAAGTACACAAGACTATCATCCAATGTACGATGCAAAGTAGGATCACGAAGAGGTGTACCATCAAGAGGAGTAAACCTTACATTAGGCTCAAGAGGAGTAGAGGCGGTTTTACTATCAGTCAAACCAGCACGAGAAAGGAGATCATAAGCTTATTTAGCTTGAGAAAGATAATATCCGTCAGAGGCAGTGGAAACTTCAAGCCCAAGAAAGTAACTGAGTGTACCAAGATCTTTCATCTCGAAGTGGTGATTAAGATCTTGCTTGAGAATATAAATGCCATCAAGATCACTGCCTGTGATAATCATATCATCCACATAAAGGACCACAAGTATGATACCCTGGGTAGATTTCCGAATAAAGAGTGCATAATCATATGCACTTAATGCAAAATCAAATTGCTGTAAAGTGGAACTGAACTTGGAAAACTAGGCACAAGGAGCTTGTTTGAGACCATATATTGCACGACGAAGCCGACAAACTTTGTTTAGAGGATGAGAGTATCCTGAAGGAGGCAGCATATAGACTTCCTCAATAAGATCACCATTAAGAAAGGCATTCTTGAAATCCATCTAAAATAAAAGGCCATTTGCGAACAACAGCAACTGTAAGTAAACTACAAACAGAGGTAAGGCGAGCTACAGGAGCAAATATTTCTTCGTTGTCAATACCATATTCTTATGTAAAACCCTTTGCTACCAAATGTGCCTTATGACGCTCAATGGAGCCATCAGAGTGGGTCTTAATTTTATAGACCCATTTGCATCTAACGGTTGTTTTCAAGGAGAAAGATCAACTAGATCCCAAGTATGGACTTTAGCCAGTGCCTGTAATTCATCGTGCATCGCTTGCTACCAAGCAGAATCAAAACTAGCCTCGCGATAAGGCTGAGGCTCATGTAAAGAAATAATAGCAAAAAACAATTAAAGTCCTAAAGATATGCTGGAGGTTTTCGTGCCTGCTATGGATGATCATGAAGGGAATGTGTAGGTTCAGTAACCTCAGAGACAGATGGTAAACCTTGATCAAGTGTAACAGGATTAGCAGGGCGGGCAGACATCTTAGGAGGGGCCGTAAAGTCATCAGATGATGGTATGTGGGTTTCATCAGAGTCATAAAATAGCAAAACAAATGAATTGATACAAAATAGAACATTGGATGAAGGAGGTAAATGAAAAGAAGAGATAGAGGAGAACATCTTATGTTCCCAGAAAACAACATGACGAGAAATACGTAAATGATTAGAGACGGGATCCCAACACCGATACCCCTAATGTTTAATACCATACCTATGAAACAGCAAAGATGTGCACGAGGTTCTAATTTTGTACGCTCGTGGGGTTGGAGAAGAACGAAACAAGCACAACCAAAGACTTTAAGCATACTATAGTCGGGAGAGTACCCATATAGACGATCACAAGGAGTCTAATTACCAATTGTGGGAGATGGAACACGATTGATGGTATAGACAGCTGTAAGAGCAGCTTCCCCCAAAAAATTTCAGGACATGAGGCAAAAATAAGCAAAGCACGAACATTGTCTAGAATATGTCGATGTTTGCGTTCAGCATGCCCATTCTGTTGAGAAATGCTGGGACACAATCTATGAGTAACGGTTCCATCCTTTTGAAGAAGCTGGAGAAACTCTTATGATTTGTATTCCATGGCATTATCAATACGAAAAAGCTTAATATTGAGAAAAATTGAGTTTTGACCATGGTAACAAAAGTATGATATATTTGAGATAATTCAGACTGATTTCGCATCAAATATAACCATGTAAAACGAGAAAAATCATCAATAAAAATAACAAAATATTTGGATCCTCCCATAGTAGTGTTTGGAGAAGGCCCCCAAATATTTAAGTGAGTAAGATCAAATAGAGTAGAAGAAAATTAAGTACTTAAATAAAATGGAAGTATATTTTGTTTAGCAAGCTGACATGGTAAACAATCAAAATTTTTAGAACTGACGACACCTAACAAACCACTAGATACTAAAGGATGTAGTCGAGAAAATGAAACATGACCTAAACACGAGTGGTGAAGCAACAGAGGCAACAGACTGAGGCTGAATGGTAGGACGATGAGGGGATGGATAAATTGATGAGCTCAAACAATTGTCCAACTTTACGTCTGATCCCAATAGTTTGGCCTGTATTTGGATCCTGCACATGACAACCAATACAAGAAAAGTGTAAGTCAAAACAAAGATCATAAAGATGACCAACAGATATAAGGTTTAACTTAAGAGACGGGATAAAGTAAGTATCAGAAAGAGACGAGTTAGATGTAGAGACATAACCAACATGATTAACAGGCATATGAGAACCATCGGCAGTATGAATAAGTGGATAGTGGGATATATGTTGCTTAGAGACAAAAGAAAAAGAATCAGATGTCATATGATTGCAACACCCAGAATCAAAATACCAAGAGGAATTACCTGAAGTAACTGAAAGAGCAGAGGAAGACTGAGTACCAGAATTAGACGTGATTTGTTTTACTACTTCAGCAGCATCATTAACTGAGAGAGCGGAAGACGAGGAATCGTTCAATACATCATCAGCAGCAACAGCAGATTGGGAAAGAGGCTTGAACCTATGTTGAATCCCTGGTTTTGGTGGAGCACTTGTTGAGCTGGTATTCTTGGACCATTTTTTAGGGTTACGAGGACATTCTTGTGGGAAGTGACCAGCGCCAATCTTAAGACATAGTCTGCAAGGGCGTACATGGCAATCAAGAGCCTTATGCCAAACTCATGTCAGTACCGGCATTCCTGTTGAAAGGAAGAAGATGACGAACGTCTCGAAGCTGATGAGGGTGAATAGAAATGTAAAGGTCAAGAAGGAGTAGCAAGAACGGTATCAGGATGACGGGTCTGCAGAAGGCCACGACCACTTTCTTTAGAAAAAAGTTCAGTAACGACACTGTCTAAGGTTGGTAATGGACTCTGATGCAAAAGGGAGCTTCGGACAGATTCATAAGCATTAGTAAGAGACATAAGAAACTGGATAAGGCGAAGGTGGTCACGGTAAACAATAAAATGAGTTGAATCCTCAGAACAAGTCCATGATGGTTCTGAAAGTTTCAATTGATCCCAAATCCTTTGCATTTGAGAAAGGAAGCTATTGATAGACTGACCAGGCTCTTGTTTCATCCGGTGAAGGGAATCATGAAGCTGATACTGATGAGCAAGATCTACAGTAGTGTATCGCTGAACCAAAAGGTCCCAAATTTCTTTCGCAGTATTATAACGGACAAACTGTTGATAGACAGACAGAACAGAGGTATTGCAGAACCAGGTGATTATCTGATGATTTTTGTTATACCAATCGTCAAGTCTTTTATCAAATTTTAGTTGAGGTTCACCTGCAGTTTGGACGGATATAGTAACATCACCAATAAGGTAGCGCCACAATTTTTTACTTTTGATGAAGCTATACATAGCTTGGGCCCACAAAATATAATTAGAACCATCAAGGATGATAGTAATAGGCTGAGCAGGATCCATTGCAGTCACCAAGCAAAGAGACGGAGTAAGAGATAATAAAGGAACCGAATGTGAGGCTAAAAAATAAAGGATATGAACAGAATTTGAGCAAACGGATGGCGGGATTGAGTTTAGAATGATAAAAATGGTGGGAACTGGTCTGGGACCTGAGAAAATCGGGTCAAAGGCAGGGTCGGGTCTGGCAGGCAGGCCGTGAGTTCGAAATATGGGTCAGACGGGTAAGCCGTGGGTTAGCTCAGAAGGTTTCTGGAAATTCAGGCGCGTGGGAGCACGTGGGGGCGTGTGTAGATGCATGGATTGCTGGTGGCGCGTGGATCTGACGGCAGAAACTTGGGGTGGCGTGTGGAGGAGCATGATGATGAATCTGGTGGCGTGGTTGGAGGCGTTTTGATCTGTGAAGAAAAAAGAGTCTTATGGTGTTTGGCTTAGGGTTTGGGCTAAAAGAATTTGACATGATTAGGGTTTGGGCAAAAGGAATTCAACAGAGGTAACAAGAAGGGGGAAACAAAAAAAAATGAGCAGAAATGGTTGATGAATAATAACCATGGGCGGTGGTTTGGGCAGCAGATAGTTGGTCAGATTGGCACGACTCTGGTACCATGTTAAAAGAGAAGCTATTATTCTTGTATATCACATAATATGTATAAAGAGTCTTTATATAGGCATGGATGTAGTATCCTACAAGGACTAGGAAACCCTAAAGAATATTCTAGATTAGGACAAATAACAATATAACCCTTTGACTACATACAACCTTACAAATAATATTAACACGGACAATCAGAGAGAGCTGTAACCCTAGCTCACTAGAAGATTTGGGGTCCAAAACCTTCATCGAATTAATCTCTTGGTGAGACATGGTGCCCGTTCCATATAGACGAGTTGATGGAAAAGTAAGGAGCGCCCTGTCTGTCGATCTTATAGAGGGACGAGAAGAGTGATGGGGCGCTCTTACTTTTTTGTAAACTCCTTGTCCATAGCGCCCCATCCAGCGGCGGTAGTTATAGTGGTGGTGGTGTTTGTCAGTGAAGGTATGCTGGAGAATGGCTCCAACGCGGGAAGAGAGTAATCCTAAGCAAAGGCGGCGGCGGCAGAGGCAGAGCTGGGAGGATGAGAAATGACGGCATTAGTGCAAAATGCCAGGCCTGGCATCTCTTTCCCGATCTGTTTATCGAATTGAGAAAAGAATGAAAGAATGTTTTAGAAGGGTCTGTTTATCTCGTTTACTACTACTTGAGTCTTATGATATACGAAAATTATTAGACTTGAAAAATGTTACATGTTTCAATTGTTCAAATATGTAAGTCACGATATATATGGGAGAGTTACCCCACGCTATGTGACTCAAAATTAGTGCTTTAAATAAAACTCTTCTGGTTTTTCAAAAAAAAATATTTGAATTTTATCGTTTACTATTTGAGTTTTGACACATTTTTTTGTAATATTTATTTAAATGATAATGTATCAAAAAAAAATTCAAAGAGATGTTATGTCAAACATTTTTGGTTTTAATTTTTAAAAACTGAAACTATATCAAACGTCTAACATTTTTTTTAACTGGAGGAAGAAAAAATCCTTTCATTTTTTAAAAAAGCAAAAAGTGAAAATTACAAATTATGTCAAGCACTACCCAATTGTAGTTAAAGGGGAAAAAAAAGTGCCAATGGACCCTTTCGTTGGGTGAAAATAAAAATGATCAAATGGAACAAGGGGGAGGTGGGACTGAACATTGTGGTGCCTACTAATTTTTCAAACATGTTAGATTTGGGATATGTGTTGTTTTAACTTTTTAGCTATGAAGCCTCTTGGTTGCTAATTATCACTTTTGATATCACATAACTATCTATTTACAATATTGACAATTAATGTCATAAGAAAATTGTTATAGATTGACGCTATATAAAAACCTAAATAGTAAATAACTACCTTCAATTCAAGATTTGTTAAAAATGTTATTAAAATCTAAAGATCAAGTTTGGTATTATTAAAATATCATATTACTAACTTCAATTTTGCACATACATCGCATGTGGCTTGATAATTAGTATTGCATATGTCCCACATAATTTAATCAACTTTTTTTTACACGTAGATTAAGGATTTTAGTGATATATTTTGTGTGTTTTTCATTTTACCTTTTAGAGAAAAGAGGAAAAGAAAGTGAGACAGTAGAGAGAAAATGAGTTAGTACAGTATGAAATGTGGAAAGTGAAATTAATAAAAAAAGTATAAGAAAATGAGCGATGAGAGATAAAATGAGGTGATAGTGATTTAAATATGGAGAGAGAAAAATAAAATGAAAAAAAATTATAGATATGATAAATATGTAAAAGTACTTACATAATTTTTTTAATTTAAAAATGAACAATTTTTGTAGAACGGATAAAAAAATTGATTAAATTACGTAGGACAGAGGAGTACTACTTACAAAGGGAATAGCCCTTTTAGTGTAACATCAATTTTTTGTTTATTATGTTGTATAATTACTTATTTAAAATGTTAACACTTAGCATTATAAAAAAAAAATTAGTAAAAATAACATCATATAAAAAATTATATAATAAATAACTACCTATGTGGGACATATTGGTTAAAACTGTAGCTAAGATAAAATTTAAAGGGTAAGCTCGATATGATAAAGTTATCGCGTTAATTACCGACTTCATTCTTACACACGCCATTTCGTTTACTCTTCTTACGCACAAAACGCCATAAACAATTATATTCACACCTGTCCATCTTCCCGCCATTTCTCTCCAACAATGGAGCACTTTCCGAAGGGCGCCGAAGTGGAGATCAGCAGCAACGAGGAGGGCTTCCGCGGCTCCTGGTACGCAGGCACCGTGATCCGCCCCTCGAAGCCCAAGAACAAGATCCTGGTCCAGTACAGAACCCTGACCGCCGGCTCGCGGCCCCTCAGGGAGGTGTTCGACGCGGTGCAGCTCCGCCCCCCGCCGCCACGAGAGCGCCACCGGAGCTTCGAGTTCAGCGATGAGGTGGACGCGTACAACCGCGACGGGTGGTGGGAGGGGGTGGTGACCAGGGTGCTCGCCGGCGGCAGTTACGCCGTGTACTTCAGAGCCACGAGGGAGGAGATGGAGTTCGGGGAGTCGGAGCTCCGGCTCCACCGCGAGTGGGTCAAGGGCTCGTGGGTTCCGCCTCTCGAAGAAGAGGTATTTGTATTTCAGTTGTTTTTAAATGCCTTTGCGGATGAGGGTTTTGTACGATGTAAGCGGTTAGATCTGCATGCGTCTGAAATGTGTTGATTTATGTAATTGATGTTAGTCTCCCTCATTTACATTGGATTTGACATTTTACAAACGCCTAGGATAAGTTTAGTGCAGGTAAATGTTGGCTTCCTTCATTGTGTTTACCTAGCTTGACTTGTCAAATGATATCGATGGGTTTCTTTCACTGTTTACATGGTACTACATCTACCTTAGAAACTTGTAAAATATCAAAATAAAAAATTCAATGGAATGGAGGTACTACTAGTTATGTACTTATAAGGTATACTCCCCTTGTTTCATAAGATTTTTCCCCTCCGACTTTTTGCTAGTTTTTAGGGTAGATGTCTTGTATACTTATGTTGACTTTTTTGTGAATCATCAAATGACATGGACGGCAAAAGGAGAAAATCCAATGGAACAGAGCGAGTACGAAATCTGATCTCTCTCCATTTTGCTTTTCCTTGAGCAAGTGTAAGGTTGCTCCATTGTGATCTATGGGACACCTGTTTGAATCACGGAAACCTCTCTTGCACTTACTGCCCCAAGCTCCTTCATAGTGGTAGCCTTGTGCGTTGGGCTTTGTCTTGATCACGAATGAGCTGGTTAGAACATTTGTGATGAGGTCCTTTGGTTGTTATATCCACATCATCTTTTTCTTATTGATGTAGTAGAACTATGATGGAATTCAGATTAATTGCACGTAAAACCTTATGGTTTGGGACTTTGGATCCATGCCTCGCCTAGCACCTTACAACTTCTATTTTTTGGCACCGAGCACTTTGATCATCTTATGAGGTGCACAATTCACCAATTGACTGATTCCTGTCCAATTAATCAAACAGGAACCTGAAAACAAAAAAAATTTGAACCCTTAACTTGTACATCTAGTTTTTAAGTTATACCACTTGATAGATTTTGGCTGTTTCACTGTTTCAAACCAGCAGGGGCAGGGTCAAGCATTGGAATTCACTGCTATTCTATTGTAGCAAATGACCATAAATTAGCGAATTGTGCACCAAATCAGAAGTTCAAGGTGATTGTGCAAAAATCAAAATTTGAAGGTGCTAGACGCACATGAAACCGTGCTACAATTTCAATCTCCATGATATTCAAATGGAGATTGAAGTCCAAAAGTTTAGTCTTCAGATTAAGGGACAAAGTGGCAATGATGTTGCTCAGGGTATTAAAGTGAAGTGGTTTTGGTGGAGATGTGTGTTTGGCGTGACGTGTGATCAACATACCCCTGAGAAGTTGGTGCGGTAAAGTTAATAGGATGGCAAAAGATTGTTAGTGAACTAAGAGGCAACTAATTCTAGGAGTTAACTTGGGTGGAGTGCATCCGATGAGATGGATGTGAAAATCGACTTTCTTTGAGTTTTCTGCCTCGGAAGAGGCAGTCGGAAGCTTCAGGAGGTAACATGTCACTTCACATGATCTTCGTAATCGTCGTCATTACCACCTTTTAGGAGCTCATGTGTAAAGTCGATGGTCCATAACGAGATGATGTGTAAATTGCAAACCCGCAGAGCATGGCGGGTAGGAGTGATTATTGTCCACATCAGAGGTGTAAATTTAAATGGTCATCATGAATCTTCAGTTGCTTTTCAAAGTCATTGGATTGTTTTGGTGGTGGTTAGTTAGAAAGTTATGACTTACCTTACCAAGTTCACCTTATAAGAAATTAGCTTGGCCATAGTTTAGGGTATGGATTTACTCATGCCCCTCTATGGTACATCTTTTCAACGTATCCCGTTCCTTGTTCTCCAAAAACTTGTAGGTTGCTCCATTGTGACCTCAAATGAAGAAGATAAACAGAAGACAGCTAGCTAACAGCAAAAATTGAAGACATTCTCATAGCACTCTGTCCTATGGTGTTTTGTAAGCAGTGGTTTTACACATATTTCTGGCAAATGAGCATTTTTTTTGGACAGGAGTTTTTCAGCTTGAGAAGATTCGACTCTTTGAAACTATTGTATATAGCTTATATCCCATTTAGACAGTTTCCTCAACCAGTGAGGAAACCTCTGCATAATAACTACTCTGAGCATGATTTATCCATTGGTACAACAAGAACAAAATACCGTCTTAACGAAAGCAATCATGTCAAGCAAGAGGACTTGTTATACAATTACTACACTATCAAAAGCCCTATGTTTCCCCATAATCTAGGAGTATTACTTAATATCACCGTGCTCCCTTTAATTAGAGGCTATTATTGTCTTCAATGGTTCTCTCTCACCCCGCCTCCCACCACCCTCCCCATCCCACCGAAAGGAAGAGGCACCTGGGAAATTACCTTATAAGTAATACACGCATAGTAATAGTGGAAGTACGGAAAGATTCTGTGTTTGTACAAACTATTTGAATGCAAGCTCCTGCATCTTGCTTATTTCATATGATATCTTGTTTGTGTTTTGATTAGATATTTTAATTTATCGTGCAGGATGTGGGTGTTCTCATCCTCTGGTTCAAGTTCAGGCACTTGCTAATGTTTTCAATCTTTTCTGCAGAAAGTTTTAAATTCAACTGAAGTGAAGTCTAGCATAGAGACAGTAGAGGAGATATTCAGCAAAGGAGCAATAGTTGAAATTAGCAGTGACGAGGATGGTTTTCAAGGTGCCTGGTTTGGTGCAACTGTTATTGAAGCATTAGGTAATAGTAAATTCCTGATCGAGTACCAGAGCCTGAGAAATGACGATGATACTGAGTTACTGAAAGAAGAGGTTGATCATTTGCACATAAGGCCCTGTCCACCTGACACCCTTGTGATTGACCAATTCAGTCGGCATGAAGAAGTTGACGCTCTATACAATGATGGGTGGTGGGTTGGTGTGATTGCCAAAGTTCTTAAGGGCCAAAGGTACGTTGTCTACTTTAGGGGAACCAATGAGGAAATGGAGTTCAAACACTCTGATTTAAGGCTACATCAGGACTGGATTAATGGCAAATGGGTTATGGCTTCTCAGGTATGACCTCTAGATTTTGTTAAAAATATCCTGATGTACAGTGATCACCATTCAAAACTCTTACAAATGGGGTGGTCAAATTAATTTGAGAATGAACTTGGTGGATTAGAAAATGTGGTTGTAAATTGCAGGAAGAGTATGAGAGCAGTGTATGAACACCCTTTACAAAATGCGTGAAAGTACATATATGGCTTGATAGAACTGTTCAGTTACTTTCTGCTTTAGATAAAATCATAGGAAGATTGAAATGCCCTTTTCATAGAGAGGGATGGAAAGGAATTTGGGTGGGTGCATGAGATTTGAAATGCACTTTCTGCTCTAGATATCACCATCGGAAAAATGAAATGCCCTTTTCATAGAGTGATGGAGAAGAACTGGATGGGTGCACGCATCCAGGGTTTTGAATGTGCACGGTACATGTAGTCAAGATTTAGTAAAATGAAGTCTGGGGTGTTTTAGACCTGTGCTTGAAAATGATACTTAGACGGCGTATTTTGGAAATGCAAGGAATTGGACAAGAAGAATATCCAAATATAGCTGACTATTGTATCTTTTGAAACTCCTGATTATTCTTCCAAAAATGTTAAGACAATTAATTCATGAATTTTCACTTATTTGGGTCGCATTTTAGCTCTTAGCATGCCAAGATAACTCAAAACAATTTAAATAGCACAATTGCACGTGATTATATGAATAAGGTGTCTGATTAAGCTTTTACCCTTCTTTTTATTCCGACTCTCTCTTTCTTTAATTTACCTCGAGTTTAAGCAGTCATCCTGAGTTATACCTGATATGTGGCAGGCTTTAAAGTTGTTATCATCGAGGAAAGCTGTAACTAATACTAGAGGCCCCGGAAGTTGCACCGTGGATCCACGCTAGTCTTTCTCAATGTGTGGAGTTTCATCTAGAGGTCAATACATACTTGTACCTCAAAGCTTCAGATGATGGTAGTGGTGTCATAGTCGTGCTGCCATGGTAAGTTGTGGTGGTTTAGTCTAATGAACTGTCTCTTAGTTTTAAAGTAACTTGAAGCAACACCGAAAGAATATACGGCAGGTGCCAAGTTTACAACTTCTTTTGTAAGAGATTCCTACATTACTTCTTTATGGCATCACCACTTATTTCCTTTCTAAAGATTGCATCTGGAGAAGGCATTGCCGATGCAGCCACTGTCACGCTATAGATAGACCGGCAGCAAGTGAACCGTAAAAGCGCGTTGAATGACTACCCGTAAAACTGTGGGAAAATTTAACATGTACCCGTTTTACCCGCACCCTTGTCAGTTGGACCCGTTCCTGTCGGGTTTACCGCTTGCCAGGCCAAGTGTTCGAGGTGCAACTTGGACCTGGGTAGCCTGAAGAGCTGGTGCCGCAAAATTAGCTCTCACATGGAACTAAACCGGCCTTGCTCGGATTAGGTTCTTCTGGTGGCCCATAGAGAGTCCAACTTACTGACCTGGGTGCATGTGCTGTCACTTTCTACATGGCGGCACGTAAAGTCTTCGTTATAGGTATGATGTTGGTTTATCCCTCGGATGGAGACATTTAACTTCTCGTGATAGCTAACACCATTTGGCTTTTAATGTCAAAAGAAATCACATTAGGTGGCAACGTAGAGAGGCAAACGTTACTTTTGTGATCTTTTTGTGGATTCAAGCTGTGATTATCAGTTACTTGTGAGAGTGTCCATCACACGCATACTCAACACTGCCTTTTCCGAGGACCTCTGTCTGAAGTCAATTGATCAGCCACCCTTCTTCCCCAGCCAAATGAAATGACCAAAATATGAAAAAACAATGAAGGCTTATTCTCTGGGTTTATCTTTTTCCTTACTTGTAAGCTCCACGCTTTGTCTCTCTCGTGTGAGACTCCCAGGCTCTCCTAAAATTTTCAAGTGGACTGTGCACCCCATGACTATCGCAGGCGAAAGGACGTCATTAACATCACACCGTTTTCCTCTACCCAGCGAGTCCTGGCACCAGCAGACAGCAATCACTGGTCTCTACCACCTAGCTAATGACTTTTTCCGATTCTTCTGTTGCATGAGATTATCCATCTCGCAACAAGTTCATCCGCAACTGCTCTTATTAAGTGCTTGCAACGATATTCTGAAATGTAATCTGTTAATTTTGCCCTAAAAAAAAAGGAAAAAGAGAATGGGGTCGATAGTACTAAAACCTATTGTTGGAGCACAAATTAGTTGTGGAGTCGCAATGTAGAAGATGTGTCTCAAACACACTTGCTGTGGCAAAATTGTGACTAGTATTCCTCCACAATTGACAAACCCCATGAAGAAGACATGAGTAATGCTCCATCCTTGCGCTGCTACAAAGATTCCTTACCAAAGGTTGCAATTACGTTTGACCACCTTCACCTCTGTCTAATCCCTAGAATCACAAGGTCGCGATTATACACTTGGATGGAAAATGAGCAAAAGAGACTCACAAAATTTACGTGCTTCAAGTATTGTTTAAAAAAAAATCCGGTGTAAGAGTAAATTTAACATACCTATCAACATTTCTTGAATTATTTGTTGAATCTCAGTCAACTTGTCAATTCAGAACCAATCGACAATGGAAGAAACGGTCACGATCATGTATTGATGTATAGCTGTATCTTTTTCTGATAAGGAATTTATCAAATTTCTTGACAATCTTTTTTTAAACTTATTATTATTATCATCAAACTCTGATGTAACCATAGAGCACCAAAATACAACCATAGTAGTTCTTCCTAGCCTTGTGGGTGAGGCCTTGGGGTGCGAGTACTGATAAAAAAAAAATTAAAAAAAAAAGGGAGAAAAGATAATCGAGCTCTACTCAATACTTTTTAGCAACGACATAAATGCCTTCTTAGCGACAGTTATGATGTTTCCGACGAGCTCAATTATTGCTTCCCATAGTAACTCACACCTCCTTCACTTCCACTTCCTTAGAGGCGGCAGCGCCACCCGCCCCATTGACCTCCTTCACCTCCTTGGCCGGCTCCTCCACCTCAAACGCCGACACCGGAAAGGTCCTGAACAGCCCCGTGGGGGTCTTGAACGTGATCTTTCCGGTGGGCGGGTCGTCCACGTAGATGTCACCGAGAGTGATCCACATGAGCAGCTCCTTGGTCTTGACCCCGGTCAGCTTCTTGATCTTGTTCTGCTCCACGTACGCCGTCACCTCCGGCGCGTACGACACCAGCTTCCCGATCTCCTCGAACCTGTGCTCCGTCTTCTTCTTCTGCTTGAGCCAAACAAAGCCCGTGTCCTTCACGTACCCGCATTCTTCAATGTCTTGCAAGGGCAGCAGCCCGTTGGGCAGACCCACTTCGGTGAGCAGCTGCTTTGATTTTACTTGGCAGATTTCGTTCCCTTTGTAGTATTCCGATGCGCTGGATCGGATTTCTTCGGTCACGAGAGACATTCTTTGGTCTCTTTTGATTTTGCCTGCCAAGTGTTTGATCTTTTGTCTAGCCGAGATGGGGTGAAGTGGGGGAAGGGGTGTTGATATATTGTTGTGTAGGTATAAGTTTGCCCCTGCAGTTTAGATAAATGTGCTGAAGTGCCCCTCACAGTCACAGATGCCCCATACAAACAGTGGAGGTCTTTGTGGTAAAGGAATTTCTGGATTGCAGCTTTGTTAGAAATGAGGTTGGCCTCATTTAATGCATAATAATATGTATGACCCAAAGGCAATACACCATCAAGGTTTGATGTTATTGCAAATATGCCATTATTATCACATTAATTAATTTTCCAGTTCATCCGTTTCTCGCAACATTTTCGTCGTTCTTATCCCCTAATTGAATTTTTCTTTCCGACTTTTGCTTGCATGTTATCCGATTTTTTAAAATCGTTTGATGGGGAGGGATTTCACACTTTACTTTTCTACTCTGATACGGCTTCAGAACTAATCTAAAGGAATTGTGTTGTCAAGTGCAAATAATTCTCGGAATATGACAATAACAATTTTTTTTTTATCAAAAAACTGAAGTGGCCGTTTTTAAGCGTGAAAATATGAAACGCGGATGTCTCTCTTTTCGAGCGAAGTCCACAGACATAAAATTTGTACAATTTGAGAAACACGACGACTCAGCCAGTACACTTTACTTGTTGCGGGGTGCTGTGAAACGCGTCACTTCAATTATGGCGATAATCACAATACAACGAACCTCATTAACTCCACTTTCTCCCCTCGTTATAGAGTACACCTTGTAGTTGTATCTCACCACCGTCTCCCTCATTCCTTAGCTATATAATATATGTACCGCTACAGCTACTACAGCACTTTGAAATCTTTTCCCAATTTAAGGGGGGGGGGGGGGGGCTTGGAAATCTTTCCAAGAGAGGCGGGCAGTAGTGCAATATGTCTCAAGTAGGGCGGGGTACGTCGGATAGCTTCGGTGTAAAAAGACAATAAACAGTTGATCATTTAAGGCGGAATTTAAGGTGAGGGGGAAGGGGTAGTTGGAGCTTGGAAGGAAGAACGAATCACCAGATCCCATGTGGGGATGTAGGTGGGGAGATGAACCCCAATTTAGTGGGGTGACTCAGGCTAGTCTATACGAAGACGAAGTGACCCAATTTCTGCTGCAGACTCTTGAATGCGACGCTTCAATTGGGATGTACTAACGCAACCCACCTAAACACCTGAGGTAGGCTTTCGTCGTGTGTTCTAACGTAGGAAGGAAGCTGTCTATTTTTACGTGCTTTTTTTTCTTATTTGTATTTGTCATTAAGCAACTTATTGTTTGTCGCTAATGCATTTTTTTTTTATCATTGAAGTAAAAAGTAAAACAATATTTTGATATGTAGAATCTGAAATAAGCTCTCTATCTTTTATAGACCTTCGTCTTCCCATAAACTATTGTTTAGTTTCTCAATTATACAAAAAAATGTTGGCACTAGACATAATTGAAGATAAAAACAGTTGGAAGTCATAATAATTGCAGTCATGTGCTTTTAGTAAACAAGGGGAAAAAAAGTATCAATACTGTTATTAAGGGAGAGAACCCTTGGATGATGTCCTTTTTGAAATTTTGAATGTACCTCCTCATAATATACTAATTTCAAATTAGAAAAAAAAAACTAATCAAGATATTGCTAGCTCATCCTGGTTACATACTTCTGGACAGCTCTTGGCTGGCTCCCGCTCTCGCTGTTTAACGGTCAAAAGTTCAACAGTACCAAATCAGTCAACCCAAAGCGCACGCTCAAGTCACGTAATGCGCCTCCAACATAAAAATATTTTAGGTGTTGGAGTTTACGTAAACGGGCTGCGCCTCAAAATTATTCCAAGTACTAAAATTGACATCACGTGTCGCGCCCAAAAAATATTCTAAGTATTGGAATTGATTGGTGCGCCTTCCCCATAGGGGTTGACCCTTCGCCTTCCCCAAGGGGAGAAGGCTGGGGTCGGCCTAAGCTCCCTCACTTCATCCTTTAAGGATTCGTCTCTTTACCCCTTAGGGACCCCGTTCCTCACCCCTTGAGAGCTCCCTTGCCTCAGCCCTTGTTCTCTACTCCCTTTGGGAGCTCCATGCTCAAAAAACACTCGTCGCCTCACCCTTCATGTGAGGGCACCCTAGCGCTGTCTTCGCATCACATGCCTCGGGTATGATGCCCATCTCTGTAACACCATCGTCGCACCCGAGCACTGTATACGCATCAATTACTTCAAGCCCCATACCTATCTCCACGACACCCATTGCTGCGCCCAGCGCTATTTTCACATCACGTGCCTCGGGCACGACGTCCCTCACTCTTCAACCCGCCCTTGCACCGTGTCCGCGTAACATGCTCTGGCACAACATCCCTTTTGATGACACTCGTCCGAGCCCCCTAGCCGTTTTCATTGATTGTGCCCCCGGCACCGCACACACCCGTCATGCCACTTATACAGTCACCACATCATGCACACTTTTGCCTTGGTTGTGGAACATCCTTCGACCCATGTACCAGAATGTGCAGTATTCCTCAAGGTAAGAGACTCCTCTAGAAGACTACCTTGGTGCGTTCCAAGTGCTCCGGCACAAGGACTCACCCAAAGGGATAAGCGACTCCTCTGAGACACTATCTCCCTTAGGGAGATCCAAGTGCTCTGACATGAGGACTCCCCTACCGCCAAGTAGACGACTCCTCTAGGACACTACCTAGGCCCGACAGGTAGGCGACTCCTTCAGGACACTATCTGCGTGCTCCCAGTGGTCCAACACAAAGACTCATCTCTGTGATAGATGACTCCTCAAGGACATTATCTCCTTCAGGGAGCTCCAAGTGTTCTGCCATGCTGACTCCCCTTCTGCTAGCTAGGCGAATCGTTCAAGACACTGCCTCGACCCATCTGCTAGATGACTCCTAACGGACATTACCCTGGAGCACTTTAAATGTTCCTCTAAAAAGACTCACTCGCGAAATAGGCGACTCTTCTGGGACATTATCACCGTCAGGGAGTATGTGTGGCAAGTCTACATGCTCTGGCACTGAGAACTCTTCATCGGTACCCATAAGGACCATGATCTCATGTCACTCTTAGACGTAAGCAGGTCTCCAAAAGGCATGACGCCTACTCCATCTGACAATCAGGCGTAGTGACCCTCCCCCACCATTATAAGGTTCGTTGTGTCTCTCAACATTTTTGTAGGACTCCGCAAGGGCTTTGGACTGGTGGCTAGATCAAGGGGTTCTCTCTCCACACTGACACTGTGTAGTCAGTCTTTTTAGACAGATAGAGCAAAAATTGTGCAGTACAGGCCTGGTGAATATGCTATCCAATAGTCTGCGGAGCATCGATACAAGTCGCCCATTACGAGATTTTACTCTTAGCGAACGCCTATGTCGCTTGATGACATCACCATCTCAACCCCTATATATTAGAAGTGCAAGTTGGGTTGGGCAACCCAGGTCAACCCGTAGAAATATGGGCTTGAGCTTAGGCTTAGGATAGAAACGAAACCGTGACGTGGGCACAAAATTTTGAGCCCGTCAAAACTATGGGCTAAGCATCTGCAAAGGTTTTTAAAAGTCAGCTCGGCCCATGAGAAACCTAGCCCGTCCCACTTTTATGTAATGTGAATTGAAATTTTACGTATATAAGATACGTGTGTTTTTTTCATTTAGTCATTAAAGTCCTCTAACCATATGGGTTTATAAACCTTTGGAGACTTCCTTTTTTTTTCCTCCTTTGTTTCTTATTGTTGAACTAAACTTCATGAGATCGTTTCGAGACTCTTGTCTTTTTTTAAAAAAAATTTATTTTATTTTAAAATTTTATTTTCATGCTTATATTTAAATCCACTTTAAGACTTCACTCTCATTTTCTTCATTATCATGACTACTTAGTAGACTTAGATGATAATTGATATGCTTACATGTAAAAAAGTAAATAAAAGCTTATGACTAATTAGTAAACTTGGATAATAGTTGATAAAAATTAAGTAAACAAAAACTAATTTATAACCATGGATAACTCATGAACAGCAGGTGTCCAACCCGTACTCACCAAAACTTTCATGGGCTGGGCATGGACGAATATTATTCACGTCATAGATGGGCTGGATTGGGCACTAATACAAGTTCCTAAGAGTTGGTAGGGCACGATCTAGCCCTTGGGCCCTTCTAACCCGTCCTAATGGCAACCCTATTATAAATAGGAAACCTGAAAATTCATTTTCATGACTTCTGAACTTCATAACTCATGCCACTTTCTCACTCTAGAATTCTAGAGCTAGAGAATTCTTAAGAAAGAAACATATAAGACCCTGACACTGGACCTAAACATATTGGACTTTAACTATCGTTGTTTATTCAGTCTGCGCCTTAGCCCTCATAGCACTACTACTCTTCAGGCTCTATTTGGAAAGCTTTGATTTCTACCCTTATTATGTCCTTACTCTATCCCATACGAGCATACTTAGCATTTGACTCGATGTGCACTCCTTGTGGCACCTTCGCGTCTACTGCGAATCCACTTCCTTAGCATCACAAGGTTAGTGTTAAAGATTTCTTAATATTTTGATGAATAACCACTTCATTCCACCATATATAAAACTTCTTCTTCATCTCCATTATCCTAATCTCTCCACCCAAATATTCAACTGTCAACATTTTTACTTCAGCTTTGCTGGTACTTCTCTCTCGGTCTCCACTTTCATGGTAAACTCATTTTCATTCTTATGCATATTATATTAGCTAAATTTGCATATGTTTGTGAAAAAAATTTGGCTGCTACCCGATTGGAGAAATTTTCTTCATATCCCCTATATAGCGACAATCAATTGTTTCTAAATGTTTTTAGTGACTTTTATTTAGTGACACTAGAAAAGTGCTGCTAATAACTATCGCTAAAAATATTAGAAGAAAAGTTACGAGAAACATTTAGCGACTATTAATTGTCATTATACACGGGGTTGGAGGAATCTTCCTCCAACCCAGGTAAGAGCCAAAGTTTGTTCTATGTTTGTTACCATTGCACATGCATTTCATGTGCCAATAACCCTTGATAGTTTATAAATTCATGGCGCAGAGAGAGAGAGAGAGAGAGAGAGAGAGAGAGAGTGTGTGTGTGTGTCTAACCAATTGGCCTACTATTTTGCTATTGAATTGCTCGTCATCTTTTCGGTAATGTTCTGAATTTCTCTTTTCTTCCACCGATGATAATGAGCCTTTTATATGACTTCACTCGCACCGATGATTTTCTTTTCTTATTTAGGGTTCATCACTTCATTTGGAAAGTTTTTGTGAACGAAATAGTACTTATCGCAAAATTAACAACAACCGATAAGAGATAAAGATACATAGGGGCGTACATTTATTTTATTATGTTTTCATTTTTGTAATGATGATGAAAAAAATACTTTTTTCGTGTACTTTTACTTTTTTCAGTTTCGTTTTGGGTAAAAAAAATCCAAACAGTACCAAAAAAATGTGTTCGCAACTTGTATTCTCCTTGTCAGAGAAAACCATTCCTCTATCTCTAGATTTCACGCTTTTCTATGCCGCCTGCATCCTCTCTCTCTCTTTCTCATACACGATTTTCTTTGCCGCCTAAGAAGACCACCATGCAGAAGCCAAATCTCTTGAACAGAGGGTCCTCAAAAAACTGAGGAATGCCGCTCCGCAGGAAAGCAAAGCGCAGGCGTAGCCTCAGAGTACGCCAAACGGTGAGGAGAAGAGGGGGACGTTTGCAATCGCGCTCACGCACGAGGAAATTGAGGAAGACGTGTTTGCGATGACCGGAGTGAGGCCGTCAAGGACGGGTTTGCAAAGTTCAATGGTGATTGTCTTAGAGTTCTATGGGATAACCTAAAAATAGTAGCGGCTTCTCATACCTTGGCTTGGAGACTTTAATGAAATTCTTGAACCCAATGATAAGCTAGGAGGCAGACAAATGAATTGGAGTAGAGCCACAGAATAGTTGGATTGTATGGACCTTTGTAATATGCTTGACCTGTTTACCAAGACCATTACTACCATTAAGTCTTTTAATTCCAACTAGGTGTTCCTTTTTGCTTTGGTGTTTGTTGTGATTTTGCAGAAGGGGAAGGGGAAAGGGAAATGGGGACACAGACGTGGGAACAGGGAAGGGGGAAGGGAAAGGAAACTCGTGAAGGGAAAATGGAAGGGAAAGGAGGACACAACGGACATGGGCCTACAAAAAAAGAAGTGTAGAAAATATTAAAAAAACTACAAGAATGTATCCAAAAAAGTCGATAAAAATAGAAATGAAAATGGTAAACGTACAAAAAAAGTGAAAAAAAAAAAGTAAATCCGGAAAAAACTAAAAGTACAAGATTCAATTTTAGAACTGAATACTAAAATTTAAAAAACAGAAACAGAATACAAAACGCAAAAATAAATTGCGTAAACGTACTGCCCCGTAACATTCTCCATAATTTCTGCATTTAAACAAAAACCTTATACAATTTGATATCTATTTTCACAAAGCAATCTTTTATCTGGAAACTTTTTTTTTGGTCCGTCAAAGGCGTCTCTGCCCTAGGCTACACAATATGGGATCGCCCTTCCTTTACTTCTCCTTCGATCCCCAATGCGTGCGAGGCCGAGAATAAATCCAAGCCTCTCGATATTCACAGAATGACTTAATATCCTTAAAATTTGGTGGTCGAAAATATGAAGATTATCCGCATTAGGATGAGCAACAAATGCATAGTTGAAACTCGAAAATCCCAATATGTGTACATGTACACATACTCAATTTCCGAGTCTAACAGAAGGGGCAGAATTTGTGACGTTTGTGTGCTTGAAAACCACATTGAATGGGGGAAGCTAATGGTCCTAAAGCCAGTGTACGTATATGCATGGCATCGCAATCAATAAGGTCAAATTACGCTCACCCACATGTGTTGGGTGTTTGGAAAGATTCAATGTTGCTTTTTGGCCAGAAGCTAGTTAAGCTACAACTTAAAATCCTTTTTGGCAAAAAATTTTGCAACTGTACTGACCCCCTTATGTAGGCTTTTCCTTTGAAGGCTCTGTACAAACATTGTCTCTGTAATTTTGGTCGTTGCCCTGAGTTTGTCCAGGGGTCGCGTTCCGTTGATTTACCGAAGCAACAGGAACCACAATTGTTACTAGCACGACACGACCCCTTTATTTAACGACAAGATATCATCGCGTTAGTTTCATGGGCGACATGTTTATGCTTTAATCACCAAAGAGTCGCTAAACACGCCAGTAAAAGCGTGTTAAGCGACAGCCGTGGATGAAAAGGATTCTAGCGCTAGCGCTTGTAAGGTTAACCTTGTACTGATTTGTGTTCTTATATGTTCTGCTGCCACCAAAGCAGTAAAAGCCAGACAAGAACAGAACAGAGGACTTGGCGTAGAGTTCACACCACGACCACAATCCTGCCGAGATCTTTTTTTATGTTTACTGGTGACTAATACAACCTGGTTAGACCAACGCCCGCCTCCCATCAGGGGAGTACTTGGTAAGCCAATGCAGCCACAAATTTTGTTCTTTTGTCTACATTTCTGTGTCCGTGTTTGCTGCCGTAGGGTTTACTGCGTGTTGCGGATAAACCTACTTTCTTGTATTATAAAAACATTGCAATCCTAAGTTTGACCCGAGGTACGGTTCCGCACAAATGGATTGCAATCTCATCCAAAACGCAACTTCCACCAAAAAATGTCAACTAAGTGGTAAGCGGCAAAAAATTTCGTTATTAGTTCACTTGACATCCACTTCGAGAAAATTTAGATGAAGAATTTTAAAGTATTAAGAAGTTTAGGGACTATTCGTCTACCGTGTCTTGGGAGGAAATCGCAGGTGAAATATAGTGAACCATGCAAGGTTACCTACCTCTTATATTTAAATTGTGATCCCCTTGATTGCCGAGTTCATCTTTGATTTTCGTCCGGCTTCAGTTGCCTTTCTCATTGTAATAGTTGTGTTATTTAGATTTATAGTGTTTCATTTTTAATTTACTACGTGTTGTTTATATCCTTTAGGCCTTCACTTATTACTTAAAGTTAATCTAAAGTGTAAGATATGCTCTGCTTTAATTTAATTGTAATTTATTTTGGGTCTATAAGTTCGTTGTTAATTTCTGACCTTTGTGGTCGTGTATACACAGAGTAACGGGAATGTCGTACCTTTACTCACTATTGGGCAAATCTATAATCCTTTTAATTATCAATGCTATTATCTTACTAACAAAAAAAAAGTGTTCACAGTTTTCCAATCGGTTCCAACTTTGTCAGAAAGAAAGAAAAAAAATCATTGTTCCCTCTGTTTTCCGACAGAATTGCCAGTCAACAACGCCCATCCTCAACCACCATTCGCGACCTGTGACTGCCGTTGAACTACCCCAACACCATCCTCAACCACCACCATCACAGCCTCATTTACAACCCTTAGATTCAATAGTTACCACCAATCACCAACCACGACCACCATAGCCCACCATCCTCACCACTCCTAGCCACCCACACCAACCACAAAAATCATCGCCACATGGATTCCAACCTCACCTCTCCTAGCCACCCACACCAACCACAAAAATCATCGTCGCACGGATTCCAACCACCAAATTGCCACATAATAGCCGCTGAAAGACCACAACACCATCCTCAACCACTGATTCAGCCTCTCGATGGCATTTAATGGTAGTGGATATGGAGGTTTCGGACCGTGGTGGTTGAAAAAAAAAAAGAATGAGTGAGGTTTGCGTCACAAAATGAGAAATGAGTTGGTCAGCCTCTTAAAAGATGCTAATTTATGGGCCTTGATATTCAGAATTTTATAGAGATTTTAGGGGTATTGTGCTAGCTTGACACGTCAATGGCAAATACATTTTGCTAACTCACAGTAAGAAACATATATGAAAAGTGTAACGAACAAGATTATGTGAAAAAAGTAACATGAAAATACGTTTTAAAAAACCTATAAACGAACAAGATAGTATTTTTTGTTTTAATTTGTTTTCAAAACAAAAATTCACAATACAAAAAATTAAAAATTAAAACATAAACGACCAACCCCCTAGATTCCATTCATTTCAAACTTCAAAGTCCCTACATTTTGAAATCTCAGAGTTTACAAAATTTAACGCTTGGCAACTTTTACAGATAAGTAACGGAGAATTATAATTAGTCATGAAATAAAGATACTATTACTAAATTGCTGAAACAAAAGATAAAAGACAAATGATTGGTATAAAAAAGGGAGAAAGGAATACAGCGATGAACGGTTGAAAAAGTAGAATGAAAATGTCGCACTAAAAAAAGGCTTGAATCGTGTAAGGTAGTTGTCCAGTGGATTTAACAAAAAACCAGTTTAGAATAATAATATCAACTGAGAATTTTGACCCCACAAATCCCTCTTTAAAGCCCTTCTAGATTTCCACAAATTCTCTTTTGTAATTACCACTACCCTTGGTTTTTGTTGCACAAAGTTTCTAAATTAATAGAGGGGAGCTTTGATCTAAACTCAAAAAGATATACAAGACAATTCGATTTTTGTGTCGGCCATAACTGGCATCTAGTTGCAAATTGGGCCAATAAACCAATCGAAAGAGGGACGTACATAATGTACACTAGCTGTTTATAAAATCTAATGTAGCCTTGATAGCAGAAAAGCTATGCAAGAGCTTCATTATAAGTGAAATTAGAGGGTATAAACCAATGTTACCACCAACTAGAAAAATGAAATCAACTAATGCTATAAAATAGTGACACTTTTTTTTGACTATATACCTGGTTTTGATTTCTCTCTCTTTGACTACTGTTGGTTTTTGAAGATTCCGAGTGCTAACTAACTGGATGCAGCTTTCATGATGTTATGTGTGTCCATCTCCATTCCATGGCTGTGGTTGTTCAACAAGGACTCAATGTGTTCGATTTCTTTTGGCAATGACCCAGTAAGGACCTGTTGATACAGAACAGTATTATGAGACCATCAAAAAATGATCCAAGCACTGTCATTAAAGAGTAAATCATGGAATTGCAATAAGTACTTATAGATAGAAGACTAATATTCACGAGAAATATATACGAGGAATAACTGATATTTTCTGTACCTCATAACCTGAATCTGTAATGAGGACTTCATCTTCAATCCTTATCCCAATGCCCTGATACCTGCATCAAATACATTCTAAATGTATTACAAACCCAGCAGTGAACAGATGATACAAGACAGAGATTTGCCTATCCGGTTTGATTCTCATTTCCTTTTTCATATGTACTATTCAACCATTGGCTGCTTAAAATACATTCTTCAGGAACTTACAAACTTGGCCTAGTATGAGACAGACATAATTCATCCAGTGATGCGTACGTTTCACATTCTTTAATATGAAAGCCAAAAAAAATAAAATTAAATGCCATTATTAGTACCTCCCTGGACAAGGAAAATGAGATGGAATGTAAACTCCTGGTTCAATTGTTATGACCTGGCAGGTAAAGTACTGCAAGATTAGTTTAGTTAAGATACAATAGAAACAGCAATTTCATAGCCATAATTTATTTCAAAAATAATGCTAAGCTATAGAGGATCCTTGTCAAATTGCTCCCAATAGAATGAAGAAAGAAAAGAAGAGTGCCTTGTGTTTCTCCTCTTCACGACTTAGTCTTGTAAGAAATGAAAATAAGCACGTGCAACTGCAGAGTATACACCATTATGAACGAGCCCATAAATATATACTCAGTCTAGATATACAATTACTGCTTTTCCTAATACAAGTAACAAGCGACTCTGCCATTAGGAAATCCCATTGACTAGCATGCACTACACTAACCAGATTGCATCAAATAAG
The DNA here is from genome assembly GCA_033070095.1 of Escallonia herrerae. Taxonomy (NCBI): domain Eukaryota; kingdom Viridiplantae; phylum Streptophyta; class Magnoliopsida; order Escalloniales; family Escalloniaceae; genus Escallonia; species Escallonia herrerae. The sequence continues at coordinate 191,878 of JAVXUP010000662.1, read as the reverse complement.
CCTATAATTCTGATAGTTTTTTTCTCCATAGTACAAGGCTAGAAGCTAACTAGGGACTCTCCACTTGGGAGATCCCATACGCTAACAAGCATTACACTAACCAGATTGCATCAATAATCTCAAATACCTACGCAGCTACATCATCAAGCTTCTTCCATCTTCATCTGATAGTCCATACTCCATAGTCATGTACAGTTGATATGCTTCGAGTTCCAGCACCAAAGCACAAGAAATATAAATATTTTGGTAAAACTTCTTTTTACGGAACTTTAGAAACTAATGTTTGACTTTTCATTCCAACTTTCTAAGCATACAACATCCCTCAGGCCTCAGTAAATCTAGTGCCCGTATGCATGGACACGCAAATTTCTCTATTACACAGTTTGGGGAAATAGTGTTGCTCAGAACTGTGTTTGGGGCAGAAGCACCACCTGGGATGCTTTTGTACCACAAAGTTCCACGACCTGCATTTGTGCAGCCTTCCAAAACGCACACAAACTAAACCTTAAAACTTCTTAATGACGGGGGAATATCAATACAAATTGATATTCTAATTTTCTAGCTTTTCAATTTTCCAAAGTGAGCAAACAAATTGACGAGGGAATAAATGAATCTCTCTCTCTCTCTCTCTGTCACCTACCATCAACTTCAAAGATTCCCAAGTCCAACAATACATATGCATGCCGGCTCTTTGAACTGTGCCAATAACTAGGTATATGGCCTCGATTTTCTGATTGAAGTTCCCTCTGTCCCTTAAAGGAGACCATATTATATGGGCAACTTTGTATTCATATTTGTCTTTTCCATTTGTACTCTTCAACACTGAGAGGCATCACATGGAACATTATGTGACTTCATCACTTACATTTACAATATATTTCTAGGGACACACCAAAAAGGAAAGAAAGTCTCCTTTTTTTAAGGGATAAAGGGAGTGATTACCAAGTCTACAAAATTAGTGTTCAGGACTAACACAACTTTCATGAACCATGTAAACAAATGAACCAAACAATAAGAAAACACAAAGCAGTCATGATGCAGAAATTTTGAGACTTAGGAGCATATCTATATCTATACTACATATAAAAGTATGGATCCTTGAAAATCATGTTTTGGACCACAATATCCTTCTTATATTTAAAATTTACTCCCTTGCCATTCAAAACATAATTAATATGCCTTGAATTTAGATTCTTTGAACAAATTCATTTTTTCTGCTACTCATAAATGCTGTAATTAACACTAGATGTCTCGCCCATTTTCATTAAACTTATGAGTAACATGATAGATGTATCTTCATTGTCATCCATAAGTTGATGATCTATATAAGTTAGGACATGCAAGACCTTGACGATGATAATATTTTATGTCATAAGTAGAACAATTAACTTTTCTCAAATAACTATTGTAATGCTTTTCTCTAAAGACTGATGAATTTTACTCTTATGTTCTCTTACAGATAACTGTTCAGCATTTTACATTCGCAATTAAAATCTGGTAATATGGTTCAACAAACAAATAACAATTAAAACGAGACATGATTAAGCTTTCATTTTACTTGCACTCTTAGATTCAGTTGAATTACCATGTATATTTGAACCATAGGATATTGATTGTCATAGTCTAGAGAATACATAGGGTCATAACTTTTTTATACCATAATCTTATTACGATACATGTTATTGGTTCACGTGCATCGCACGTGTATCCTACTAGTAAGGTAAAAACACCAGTCAGTCACCAAGTAGAAAGAGCCACTCTTTGAGTTAGAGGGACAACTTACAACACCTGGCTTCAGGGTACGGTCATAGCCAATCGAAGAACAATCATGAACATCCATCCCTAAATAGTGACCTGGATATTACAAAGATGTCAGATGTGATCATAACAACATGCTAATAGATATGTTATTAGCCAACTAAAAGGCTGGATGATTGCGGAAACACCCATAATACACATTAGCACAAGGGAATCTGGAAGATCAGAGGTGTTTACAATACCTATACAAGTTGGGTTAAGCCTATGATAACTTTGAGGCCTATCATCCTTTAGTATCCCAATCTCCTTCAATCCTCTGTGTAGCTTATCAACCTATTTCATGTAGCATCAAAAATTAAGCAAATATGCATTATCATCTAAATACTCTTGTAGATTGGCCAAAAAAAAAAAATCAAGATGGAAATTTGAGTAGAGAATGCATATTTCGGGTAAAGCAAGTTAGACAGATCTTCCGGCTAGATCATACCCATGCCAAGAACTTGAAATAACATGAAAAATTTTGGCGGTTAGAAATTACGATAGGCATCATTACGGTATTTGGATTGATGAAAAGTTTGTTTCTTGCTGAATGCTCTTTATATATGTGTTGGTGAATTGCTACTTAGCCAACAAGAAAACTGTAGTTCCAGGTGAGTAAAATAGCAAATTCATGTTTTCTAGATGATCCATAAAAAAACCATTAATCAATGTTCTCACGCAAAAGAATACTTCAAGTGCAGGAATTATCACATATCAAATGAAAAAGTCATGATTGGCAAAAAATAAGGATATGAAAAAGTAAACACAAACATAGAAGTAAGCTTACATATAATTTTGAGGCTGAAGTTGGGAGGGTGGGGCGGGGTGCAGTGGGGTGGGGTGATAGGAGTAACACAATTAAGCAGGGTAAAACTTGACTAAGAACGAAAACTACAAGAGTAAGAACAATAATTTGTACGATAAGCTGAAGCAAGGAGCGCATGCATGCAAATTTAAATTGTCACATTAATTAAACTTAAACCATCAAACCAAATAGACTAATAACCAGGATAGTAAAGCATGATATCATGGAGAGAAATAATATTACTTGCTTCTATTAGAGTAGGACTAAACGCCGAGTTAGAAGTTAAGGAGAAGTGCTTCAGAATCAAAGGGTAAGCAGGAATAAGACAGAATACTTGGAATGCAACTTTAGTAAAACTAAGAGGATGTTTGGTCAAGAAGTACCTAAGAGAGATATCTTTAGGTATCTTGGATCAATAATGCACAAGAGGGGGGAGATTGACGAGGATATTGTCCATAGGATAAAAGCATGTTGGCTAAAGTGGATGTCTGCTTCTGGTATGTTGTGGGATCGCAACATTCGTCTTAAGTTGAAGGGAAAATTTCTTAGGATTGCAGTGGGGCCAACAATGTTGTACGGTTCAAAATGTTAGGGAACTAAGAAACACCATACAATTAGACGAGTGTAGACGAGATGAAATTCTTAAGTAGATATGCGGCTGCACAACAAGGGACAGAATAAGAAATGAGGATATCCAAAACAGGGGGGGTGGCGCCGATTAAGGAAAAGATGAGAGAGAATTTGTTGAGACGATTTGGTCTTAACCAATGTAGGCCTTTAGATATCCCTATAAGAAGAAATAATTTGTGCCAAGTTGATGGGATAAGACAAGGTAGGGGTAGACAGAGGATAAATTGGGACGAAGTAGTGAGAAGAAACTTGATTGCTAGGAACTTAATCAGAAAAACATGTGCTCTGATAGGGGTGAATGGAAGAAAAGGATACATGTAGCCAACCCCAACTAGTTTGGCCAAAGGCTTGGATAATGATGATGTTTCTACTAAACATGAACGAGCATGATGTCATGGAGAGAAGTAATATAACTCGTTTATACTGAACATGAGTTTGAGATCCTGACTCGCTTGTTCTAAATCAAGATTTTCCAAGAACATGCATTACCAACACAATGCGTGCCGAGTCCAAATAGAAATTTAAATAGGAGAGCTCAGGCTACTACTATATCGACAACAAATCATCCAAGGAAACTAGCCCAGCAACCCAGGCCCCATATTAGAGATAAGTTTATCATACTTAGGGCCAGATAATGGTGTTTATGCCAATATCATGACGACAATGCACTCTCTTCGGCTCCTGATAAAAAATAATCACAAAACAGAATTGAAATAGGTACTCTAATGCACAAAACCAACTGTGTTTCTGCAGATTCATGTCCTTCCTATAATATCTAATCACACAACACAACCATTCATCTGCATTTTCCACATTAATTTCAATAGTATTATTATTAACTAGGCGTTGAATCAAGTTTCAAAAAGTTGACCAATACAGTGTTGCTTATGCAAGATGAGAAAAAAAAAATACCGAGTAGTTGTGGATATGTCGAATGCTTGTGCCAGGTCTGCATAGCTTCACACATTCCTTGTTCATCTCTAAAATAAGGTCATAAAGTTCTGCCTGAGAAAAAGAGCACATCCGAGTTGTACCCTCATTTAAAATGCTATTTCCCAAACAACCGTGAAGAAATCATAATAAAGCAAAAAATATTGAGCCCGACATGACTATATAGCAATATTTGCGTATTACACATGGATTTCTTAAGATGTGTACATAGTTGAGAGATTAACTAGGTAGCAAGTCAAACTGCAGAAAATTTTTCAAACATAATACAAAGAATGGCACAAAGATTAATGCATTATGTTCAATTGATATGATACTTGAAAACCTTTTCTACATTGTGGGGTGTGTCTACTTGCACACCAAAAACCAGTAGCAATAAGGGACTATCTGTCATTTTCTTAATGCTGCCTCTCATTTTTTGGTCGAGAAGATAATGAGACAAGGACTGCCCAGAGCGAATACAGAGATGAGAGGCCCACGAACCTCCCTCTTCCACAGAGCTCTCCCAAGTGTTATGGAGGAATTATATTTGAGATTGTGAAGGCAACACAATGTTCGAAAACATGATCATAATACCGATATTGAATTTTTTTGGTTAGAATATCTATAACATGGAATTTAAAGAATTGAGAAGAAGTGGATTTTTCTCAATAATATCCAAAGTTGGTTTGCACCTGAGAGAACTATTGGCAGGCATGGAGATCAGACTACGGAAAATATCCCACAGGTACAATTGGAGAGGTAAAAATCTTGATGTGGATGGGGAAGAAATGCACTACACTTCCGATGAAGCTTTCACCCACCCATCCCACTCCCTAATTGTTGGTTCCACTGTACTGCAAGAGTAGCTGCCAGACTATTTCGGGTATTCTCATTTATGGGGTTAAGCTGATTTTAGATTCCTCTCGGCAATCTAAAGTTGTACTCTTTTCTGAGGTTGCAATCAAATAATTTGGAAACAACGAACAACTCAGTTAAGATAGACACTCAATCAAATTATCTTTCAACGACTATTCACTACAAACTTTCAGGAGGCTTTAGTTTCTGTACAGTGCTTCTCAAATTACTGAAGTCATGGAACAATTCTAAGGTTGGTGAATTAGCATGATTATAGACGGTGCCAGCTTCTCTGTAGGAGAAATGATCAAAAGGATTTTCTCAAGGATGAGCGACTTCAAGTTGCAGTGCACACTCAGTTCTGCCCTCTCTTTCTTCATAAATTGTGTACTTGCAATAGATAAACCAACTCATATTTCGTTTTTGACAAACCATATGAAATGTACAACAAAGTGGAAGACCTATATGGACAAGAGAGAAGTATTCACAGGGTGGCCAGGTATGACCAAAATTATTTAAGGAATGACATACATGAACATCAGAAAATTTGCAGCAGGGTGGCCAGGTGCGAGTAAGACCACTAACATAGCCATGCAATTCACAACCAATGTCCATTAGAACAAGGTCCCCATCCTTGATCAGTAAATACAGATAACAAGATCGATCATACAAGTGGATCATTTGAATTGATGGAATGTGATTTTAAGTATGCAATCAATAAACTAACTTTCTGGTCGTTTCAGGCATAATGTACAACACTACCATTAGGCCCACCACCAACCACAGGGTTAAACCTGGTGTAAGAGAAAAAAGATTTGTTAGTAATCATCAACCCTTTTTCAGCTTAGTAACTTTACAGTAAGCAGATAGCAACCACTATAACCCTACCCCTGAGCCATCACCTATCCGTGACTTAATCCAAAAGTAGTTAGGTTTGCAGCGTCATTAGGATTGAACTATCACGGAAACGCAGGATCTTGATTAAAGCTTCTTTTTAAAAAAAAAATATTCCAACACCTTCAAGTGGGTGAAGGGGCTAGGGAGTACAGTTCAGTCAAAGAAAAGATGCTCACGCCATTCTTTGGGCACCTCTACTTCTGCATTCGTATTCAACCTTAGCTGATAGAATATTCTCATAAGGATGTGTCTTCGAATGCAACATTGTCCATAAAAGAGCCTATCAATACAAAGTTGTTTACTATTAGTCTTAAGGGACTACTCGATTAAACAAAAATCATTTAGTACTCGGAGTAATATATAATGTGAAGTTTTTATTTCGAGTACATTTTAGCAAAAGCCATATAGTGAAGTTAAGAAAAAAGTCTGCATGACCACATTATAGCATGGATAGAGAACAGGGATCCATTTTAGGAAGGTCGTGTGACATAGTTGGTTTCTTAATTAGCTCAACTATATAAAACATGATCATAGTAGAAACCATAATTTAACAATGATATTTGGGGTGGAGCTTTTTTGAGTTTCGCAAATGTTAAAGTACAACTCGAAACATTAGATTTAGTATAGACGAGACTGATCAAGCAATGTGTTTTTCCTTTCTTGTTTTGTGGGTTGTTGGGGGGGGGGGGGGGGTGAGGCGAAGTTCAGTGATTGCTTTAGTAATCGATTCAAATAAGGTACGGATATGGGGCTCAGGACAGATGATTAAGCCTATCCATTTTATATCATCTGTGCCCATGAATGTATCTCATATGTAAAAAGTTGAAAGTCTGGTAAGTACTCAAATTCAATCTTCAGGAACGTAACTCATCGGCCGAGTTTCTTTGGTGTTTAAGGTGAATTAAATCAGAAACACATCATTTTAAAATGACAACTAGTAAAACCAATAAAGTCAATGGGCCTTAACATGCTTTTGATGCAAACAGGGGCAATATCCAAGTCAAGGAACACATGTCCTCACAAGCCCCAAAACATTCCCATGCCTAGCCCATCTAGGACAGCATAATTCACCTCTATTAAAAGCCTTGGGTCTCTGCAAGGGGCTACTGACCCCTCAGACACGGCCTACTAATGAGATGGCTCTGATACCAATCATTGCAAACAGGGGCAATGGAAGAACTCAACCTGAAAAGCTAGCTTTCAAGTGAGGGAGCCCAAGCTCTTATAAGCCCCAGTACATCATCATGCCCAGTGTATGTGGCGCTCAGTAGCAAATGTGAATTGACAATTTTCTCAAAAATTAGAAAATGAAATCCACATTATAGAAACACCTGATACAGCAGTATTATACATCGCAACAATATAAATACACGAGTACCTGGCAACCTACTGATGCAGAGTCTCTCATTAATTGTAGCTCAGCTGGTGACTTTATCCATCGTGCTTCATGGGTGTAAACAGAAAAATCTTTTACTGTGTTATTGTTAGCTGCTTTTTGAAAGGCCTCCAAGTCCATATAAGCTGGTGTCGCTGTGTTGACACTATGAAACAATTTGGTAGAATTTCCTATCATTTCGGAGAGGATCTGCGGGCCACAAAAAAGATAAAGGAACATGAAGACATAGCAATTAACAACCTAACATATGACGACATGAAAGCCCCTAATACTTCTTCACTTATTTATTCTCTATAAGTGACTCCTAATATGTTTTCGACTTGGAAATAGATGTAATTCTTAAAAAAGCAGGGAAATTGGTTCCAAACTTAGCAGTTGCCAAATTAAGATTGACTGGAACGTTAACCAAACACTGTACCAAAGTAGCCAATTACGAGAATCACATTTTCCGTCTTAATAAAATAATGCCAAAACCTAATAAAAAAAATCAATTTTTGCATGTTGCATTATGTCTAGAAGTACTGTAAGGTGAAGAAAGATGGAAATGATGCACATAGCCCGTAACCATGTACTGGGCTGCAAACAAACCGGACCTAAACAAGATTGTGAACATGCTGTACGACTTGGCAGATCATGGTACTCAAGCTTCAATCACTTTTCTGTGAAATATGTCAGCTCAACTTTTAATGTATCTTGTTCGAAACAGCTGTATACTGTACATGGCTACATGTAAAATATTCACACATGAAAGGGAAAAAGGATGTCTGATGGATGCAACTCCTTACTGGCCACTAACGCTCCTTTTGGACACCACATTCTTTTTTTTCATTTTCATGCTTTAGAAAAGACTGTCTGTTTACAATCTTCAAACTAAGTTTTCAAAATTACCAAAGTGGGGCACTATTCACCAACTCGCAATTATAATCTGGAATTTACCCCACTCATTTTGACGTACGTTAAAAGTGATATTCAACTAACTGTAATCGTCTTTGTAATGTTGAAAATTGTATCCAAACAAGTTAATACGTGCTTTTCTGAAAAGAAATCTTTTCCATATTTTCAAAGATATCAAAAGGAAAACCCCATATAATGGTAAACAAACAACCCGTAAAGGTCCTGGAGACCTTTCAAAAGCAGCTTCTAAGATACAACAGCCAGTTCTGCAAATTATAACACATGCTAAACTGTGAGGCTGGAAATAATGTGTTGTTTTATCAGAGTTGGAATTTGACTGTAAGATAGCTTAAAGAAGCCTTCATGCAAGTTTTAATGGCACGAAGACTTGAGAGCCACACTTGAGACTTGATGGTACAAAGACTGTTCAAACTTATTGATCAATAAAAAGCAAGTCAAGAAGATGGAGAAGTGAAAAGCGAATTTGCCAAATCAAGAAGGGAAGACGGTGCACAAACCTTAATCAGAGATAGAGAAATGCATCAGGGCATGAAGCAATTCATTTAAGATAAAGATGCTCAAATTTTCCGGATCAATTTAAAGCCAAAATTCATAGTTCTCAGGAACGATTAAAATGCCAGGCCAACAGATACTGAAGTAAATCTTTTCTTCCTTTCCCAGAGCAAAAAATAGTGCACATATCCAACAATTCTAGAATGAGTAATTCCCCAAATCAAAAGGAGAGCAGAACTGCCCAAACCAGTTTACCAACGAGGAGCAACGACTTATACAACTGATGTCTTCAAAAGTGGAATGCTACATTTACAGGATCATAAAGCTTTTGGCTGTTTCCCTTGGCCTCGTTAAACAAGGCAGATAGTTATGGGAGGAATTATAACGTGGAAGTAGGAAGGATTTAAACCACTGGTGTCTCATGTGTCTCTACATCAATAGTATCCTGTTTATCACTTGCAGTAATAGAAGTTTATGTACCTAGTGCATATGAGTTAAGTAGCTTAGCTTGTGTGAACTGTTAGCTTAGCTAGATTAGATAGCCATTGAGGATGCATGTATCATCAGATTGAATCACACTAAATTATCGTACTTATTGATTGCACCTTAAATGTTTCACAGAATGCCTAGCCGAGCTCATTCGTGCATTAACTTGCTAGATTCCTCCTCTAGAATATAGCTCATTGCAAGTTATCTACTTGCATTACCAAATAAAACTTGAGTAGAAGAATAAGAGCTCACCGTCCTTAATCTGCTCATTGGATACGATTCATCAGCCTTGAATGTGTTTAAAGCTGCACTAACTCCAGCTATTTGTCCTTGCCAAGTAACTTCCTAAAATATATTTCACAAAGAATAAGCTGAGAAAATGCAGCAGCGCCTGTGCCACATATTGAACATGTAATTGATTAAAGATTTTCCAATAAAAAAGAAAAACAAAAGATTGAAAGAGTACACTATTCAAGTTTCACATTAAATGCTACTTAGTGTTTCACTAAGAAAACAAACTCTCAAGCGTTAACTACAGAATTACTAAGGCAAAACCATAATGCAAGAACACAACCGAACAAATTTCTAGCATACATGAGGGCTTGCTTCTGGCATGAACATGCATAATCCAAAATCATGACCCAGGACTGCTATGCCACGAGGTTGTTGGCAGCCAGTAATATAGGAGTAGTCAGCATCTTGCCGAAAAGTGTATGGTACAACATCAGTCATCATTTTTACAGGGGCAGACGCAATTATAGCCACGCTTTTCTCCGGAAGAAGTTCCAATAATCTCTTCCTCCTTGAAGAATACTCTTCACTGGTAATTCCAGGCGTAATCTCCCCTTCCTTTAGTAACTACAATCACAAATGCAGACTTTGTGTTTGTCTTCAAGAACAAGATGCAATAATAGATGTTGGGTAGCAATAAACCAATACCTGAGGTTGAGTGGCAGCAGTAGGCTGCCCCACATCGGAAACTCATTTCGTAGAATACGCATGTTTTTTGGCTACCTAATGAGTGAATATTACACGAAATCAGTTCAAATGAATGTGAGTGACTGACAAATCAGAATATGTAATACAAATTAAGACCCAAAGTTGCATAAAAAGACTACTTGACACGAACCCACCAAAGACTACTAAGAATTCAAGAAAAACTAAAACTGTAAAAAGTACGGAACTTCATTTCTTTGGAGGCAGCAGTTAACACGCAATCATTTACATTAGCAAACTTAAAATCACAAAGAAACCGGAAAAAAGAAAGAACCAATCGTGACACTCTTAAGAACAATTGCAGTTCTTGAATCAGGAAGGCATGAGGAGATTATCGATATAAGTCGAAAATATCCAAGAAAAAAATTCGAGTTTTTGCAAGTTCAACAACGCGTAAGAATATATGCATTCAGGGATACATGATAGAAGTAAAAACCTGATTGAATAAAATGGAGGAGGGCCTCTGCAGTAGCTTTCTTCGAAGAACCTGCATCCCTTTGATGTAGTATATATCTTTCTATTTTTGTAACGTGTATGTGTGTAATCAGTAACTCTAAATTCCTAGCCTAGGGTTTTAGGCCTTCAATGGGCGGAGTGTTTGCAGCAAGAGTAAATACATTTTCTTTTTCGTCTTCCACCACTGCTTCTTTTTATTTCTCTTTTTCGTGGCTAAAGAGAGAGTTTAAAAATGCTTTGACTTAGAAAATCAAATAGCAAGTTAATACGGTAAAGTGGGGTATGGGATTTGTGAAAGTAGCATTGGAATTCTCTAAAAAAAAGTTTCCACGTTTCATCAATTTGTTTGTCGAGTAACACAAGTGAAGGTAAATTGGTAAAGTAGTTATTTATATTTAGGTTAGGAGTGCGAGAGCGTAAGCAGAAGTTGAAATAAGTGCGAGAATCGAGAACAAGGAGTTTCATGCAATTTAAAAAAATTGTATAGCACTTTGATGTTATCACCTCTAATCTAATGTACATTTATTTTATTTTTTTTCACAAGGATGTGAGACATTTCACGGATTGATCATACGACCACTATGGCTCTTTTCATCTAACAAAATAGAACAGTTATTACATCTAACTCCACTCTCTCCTACTCCAAGATTGAGTCGGCGTCAAGTCGAGAATTAATAGATTTGTAGTAATCTGATCCATATCAAATTTGTAGTAGTCTAGTAACGCTAAATTTTTATTTTTTAGAAAATCAGAGATATTTTATTTATTTAAACAAGAGTTTGAACCATGGGATGACCCTCCCACAACTATCTAAATACAGGAGGTTTTGCCAAAAAAAAAAAAACAACAACAACACTCCATCCCAAAGTTGGTATCCTTGTGTCTGATTTCTTGTTTGTTTTGCTGTGAAATTAGCAAAAGTTTGTCTTCTGACATATGTGACTAACGGAAACCTGCTACGAATGCCTAAGGCGAGCTCGGCAGTCCACAACCAAAGTTTTAATATAAGGGGGAGAGAGGTTGTTTTCAGTTAACAGTAGTTGGACAATACTGGGATCATCCATCTCAACCAAAATTCTTCTAAAGTTTTTTGTCCAAGCTAGATGGAATTCATCCCTAACCGCCCACCATTCAGCGATATGATTATCACCTAAATGGAGTTGACGCATACATCTTGTCACCCCCCTTCACCAAAGGTCTTGATCTAAGGCAGTCGCGCCATTTTGATGTAATTTTTTTTCTCATGCTACCATCTGTATTTAGTTTAACCCAAGTCTTGGCGGCGATGTCCAACTTACGAGGGTAATCCCTTGTCTGAACAGTGGCTTCCTTGATGATATCTGAGTACAAGAGGAGATTGATATTTAGGAGCGCTAGTTGGTTACGATGTTTCCAAATAGGGCTGTAAATGAACCGAGCCCCTTCACGTACGGCTTGTGGTTCGTTCTCCATAAAACTCGTTCACATTCATTCGTATAATATACGAACCAGATATGAATAAGTTTTTAGAGCTTATTTATTAAACAAGCCGAACATGAACGCTCTAAATGTTCACAAACGTATTCACGAACAGCTTGTTTGAATAATAAATTAATTATAATATATTTAAAAACATTTACATAAACTATATAAATTAATGCTTAAACCTGGAGGCCCTAAAGTCAATTAGCTCAAAATCCCAAGCCCGTTTATAAACATAGAGCCGATAGGATTACATAAGCATAAGTCCAACCCCTTAATAGCCCAATATATGAAGCCCAACATATAAGAAACCCTAACTATCTAAACTAAAATCTAAACCAAAGCACTCACAAATCATAAACAGGCAAATAGCTGCACTCTGCTCCCCCCCCCCCCCCCCTCTCTCTCTCTCTCTCTCTCTCTCTCTCTCTCACACGTGCGCGCGCGCTTGTGCGCTCACATCATGGCTTCAACGTCATCTACAATGTCGTCATTGCATGTCTTCGACGTCGTCATCTCCCCGTCACCGGCGCATGCATCGTCCCCTTCTTCTATGTCTTTATCGCCAATCGATCAAGATTCCTTTTGTAGTGTTTTTTATTCTGCATCCCTCTTTGTATTTTCTATAATATCATTTTTATTTTTTATAGCTTGATTAGATTGAATGATTTGAGAATTTTTAAAATTTAGGGATTTGTTGGAAGTTGAACACGAACACGAGCCGAAATTCTGAATTCGAGTTCGGCTCATATTATTAAAAGAGTTAAATGAGTCGAGCCTGAGTTTTACAGTCACGAACTCAAGCGAAGTTCGAACATTGATGTTTTGGCTCTTGATGGACTTGAGTTGAGCTTGAATATACCAAAACTTAAAAGAATTGAGTTCAAAAACACTCATGTTCAGCTCGAACTCAGTTTGTATACATCTCTATTTCTAGATTGTTACAAGGAGGAAAGGGAACAAAGTATACCGGGGGTATAGGGGGTGCCCGTATTCTTCTATCAATCAGAATTAAGTTTACACCAATTTTTTGAACAGATATTTAGAATAATGGCAGAAAGTGAGTTGCTTGACAACTTGCAAAATCTCGTTAACTACTTGACAGCTACAAAGACTGTGATACATCGTCTCCCGTTGGCTGCAGCCATGTGGACAGGTTTTATCGAGGACCCAATGGAGTTTTGTTCGAACAAAAAGAGCAAGGTGAACTCATTTATAAAGAAAACTTTGGAGTTGATGAGGGTAGGATGCCTTCCATGACCAGTTCCAGTCTTGTTTGGCAGAGAGGGAGTTATGCTGGATCATATTATAGACAGAGATCAAAGTACATTCCTTTCCCCGAAAGGCTAAGTGATAGATCATGTTTATCATGGCACACAAGGATGGGTATCGCAACAATATAGTTTATGAGTTCGTTGGGCATTGGAGTTTTAACTTGTCAATGTCTAAGAAGCGCAAACCCAGATTGTCTCATTTTCCTGTTTAAAAGGTCCCACAAATAACTCTCTAAGAATTCCCACCAGGACTTAGTGGTGATACCAGAAGGATATGTATGTCCCATCTCCCACACGTCACTGTCTGACATTTGGAATGGTGTAGCAAGCGCATACTATGTGTTTCCAGAATAAAGAACCATCTGCTTTGGGCTTAGGTTCCCAGATGGTATTCCGGGGGTGGTATTTATCCTAATATTTTTTGCCCAAAGGTGATTAGGGAATTTTCACAATCTCCATACAAAATTCATCAACATAGCCTGATTTGCCTCCATCGATTGATGGATGCCAAGACCTCCATGGGATTTAGGCTGAGTGATAGTTTTTCTATTCAAAGGATGTCATTTCTGTTTCATTTCCAAGTGCCGTAGAGAAAGTTACTACTTAATTTGTCAATCTGAGTAGTAATGGAGTGCGGAGGCACGTAGGTCTATATAGACTAGTAAGGGATATCATTTAGAACGGCCTTGACCAGGGTGGTGGCCCACAAAGGATAAAGAGGAGGAACTCTAAGTAGCCAATTTCCTATGGATTTGCCCATGAGGTACAAAAAAGTGGCATATCTTTGCCGGCCTTTGGCCAGGGGGATCCCAAGATATCTACAAATTCATCGGGGACCATGATGCCCGAAGTTTAGTATAAAAAAAAAACATATCCAATATCCCTTTGGTGCTTTTTTAAAAAAAGATTTTTGATTTTGAAACCCACTTAGGTACTGAATACATGGAAAATGTTCAAGAAAGTGTCACAACTTTTCCTGGTGGCCCTACCAAAAGGGAGGATGTTATCTGCAAATATTAGGCTGGATATGCCTAGTCCGAAATGGGTGACTTCGATAGGTCGTAAAGTTTGTATCTTCTGATTGGGTTAGTTTGATTGACAACTCATTTAAGCACAAGATGAACAGATAAGGAGATAACGGGTCACCCTGACGGATCCCACAAGTGGACTGAAAGAACATCATAGGTGTTCCATTCCAGAGGATGCCATAGTGCACTCAAGACACACAGCTCGTCACATGCTTGATAGGGGTGGAATTTATGCTTCAACAACGTTAAGAGTAAAAATTCCCAGTTAAGATGATCATATGCCTTTTCCAAATCCAGTTTTGCCATAAAAAGCCGCCCTTGCCCTTTATAGTTTGAATGGTGTGTAACAGCTCATTTGTAATGATTATGTTATAGGCAGTCCGTTGGCCTCGTAGGAAACTCATTTGATAGGGTGGATAATGAGATCCACTATTTGTCTAAGGCGAATAACTCTAATGTGGGAAATCATTTTGTAATTAATATTACACAAACTAGTTTGGTAACAGTGATTATATAGTCTGATATATACTGGGTAAGATATTATTTTTTAGTGGTTTGTTGTAGTTCGATTTGTATTGGATTAAAATCAATTGGTGGTGGTCAATTCAAAGTGGGTTTTGTAATGGTAAATATTACGTTCTTTTACATGAATGAGTTCTAACCAGTTGGTTGTGCTGGTGCTTTGAAGTTGGGCTCCATGGGTCCATCGGTAATTGGTGGTTCACGATGGCAATAAAAGAGCGACCAAAAGGAGATGAAGGGTTTTGTCGGCATGGTAGTACTTTAGGGAATAAAATTATTTATAGATTTGCAGATTTCAACCCAACATACGAAATTCCACTCTCCTCTGTCTCACTCATGTCAATTGGTTTCGAGAGCATTCTGCTGGTTTTTAGCAACTTTCACTTTCAACCTGATTCATCGCCTTCGTGCCCTTTATGCCCAGTCATTTTGAAGAACACTTACCCCCTCACCTGCCCTGACAAATCACCCTGACAGATCTTGCACGTTGGTGAAAGAATCTGATGATACGGAAAAGAGTTCGATGCTACTGGAGGTGAAGACATGCAGTCTGATCACATTTTGATAGGCAAGAGGGAGACAGCAAGGCGGCAACAACGGCTGGAGGGCAAGGCTCCCCAGACAGGTCGTGAGGGCTGGCAGCGCCGCGCAGGCAGGGGGACGACGAACAGGGGCGACAGTCGACGGTCCGTGCAACTGAGGCGCAGCGTCGAGGGTTCAGTGGACGTGAGCCTTGTAGGTTTCTCTTTGGTATTCTGGATGAGAGATCCACTTTTAGAGTCTAAGGTGAAGAACCAAAATGTGGGAAAGATCCTTGAAAAAGCTACACAAACTAGTTTAGTCATGATGACTTTATAGTCTGATGTGTCACTGGATAGCATATTATTTCCTGGGATTTGTTGTAGTACGATTTGTATGGGATTAAAATCAATTGGTGACCGTCAATCCAAAGTGTGTTTTGTTGTGCCCTTGCAAGAATGAGTTCTAACTTGGTTCTGCTAGTGCTTTGAGGTGGGGCTCTATGGGTCCATTGATAGTTAGTGGTTCACGGTGGCAATAGAAGAGCGACCAAAAGGACATGGAACTTTCATTGGCATGGTAGGAATCCAGGAAAAGAAACAAAAAATGTAAATATAAAATTATTCGTAGATTTGCGGATTTCAACCATGCATATGAAATTCCACTCTCCTCTGTGTCACTCATGTATTGATTTTGAAGCATTCCACCAGTGCAACTTTCACGTCAACCCATTCACCACCTCCATGCCCCCGGATGATAGTCATTCTGAAGAACACTTAACACCCCACCCCTTCCCTCCTTACTGTGGCTGCTGCATGAAGCTACCCACGGCTTCTTCTCCGAGTCTTGTCATGATCGCGCACTCGGGAGAAGAACTTAGCAAAGTTCCCCTTCTATAAGGCGCGTATGGTTAGTTGTCTAAGTCAGTCTCGCTAGCACCTTTTCAATGGGAAGGATGGATAGTTCATTTCTAGGGTACTTTCTCAGCCGACAAGCCAACCTTCTTGCGTTGACCATTTTCAAAAGGAGACGGTCGTCATCGATTCACCGGCCAAAAGCGGTCCTGTGTCCCCACGAGCGAAACTCAAGGATAACGGAGCAATATTGAACTTTTGGTTACATACAGATGGTTGGCGCAATTTTAGCGAAGTTATGAGTGTACAACCGTGAACCTCATGCAGCGTAATTAACTAAAACAAAATACGGTCAAACGAGCGACGGTAATCACAACTATTACGAGCGAAAACAAGAAATTACTTTGCGCCAGTCTTGGACAAAGTGCCAAAACAAACACGCACGTACACAATTCCCTCGGCACTCTGGTAGTAGGGCAGAAGTGAGAAAATCTCGAAGATGGGCAAAGGAAAAACCGGGTACTTTTCAAGCTTGGAGTCATGCGCCAAAGCTCAAACTAGATAAAGCGCTTCGAAAATGTTTAATCTGACCGATATATGGAGGCCGTG
Source organism: Escallonia herrerae (assembly GCA_033070095.1). Lineage (NCBI taxonomy): Eukaryota > Viridiplantae > Streptophyta > Magnoliopsida > Escalloniales > Escalloniaceae > Escallonia > Escallonia herrerae. The sequence continues at coordinate 174,953 of JAVXUP010000662.1, read as the reverse complement.
TAGGAATTATATGACCGAGTCATGCTCGATGCCACAGAGGAACCCCCTTCAAATAAAGATCCTAGGTCTCTGCTGACTTGGCTTGAGATCTGCCTGTCTTTGCCCCGGTCATTGCCAAATGTATGAAGCGCAAGGGCAGTGGAATTGGCTTATGCATGTTCAACAAAGTCTGGAGTAAAAATTCCAAATTAAGGTAATCATGGGTGCTTCAGGTTCTAGTTTTGCCTTAAAAAGTCTGCCCTTGCCCTTTTTAGTTTGAAAGGTGTGTAACAACTCATTTGCAATGATTATGTTGTCAGCCGTCATTAGCCTTGTAGGAAACTATTTGGTATGGGTGGATGATGAGATCCACTATTGGTCTAAGGCGATTAACGAGAATGTGGGAAATCATTTTGTAATTAGTGTTACACAAACTAGTTTAGTCATGATGACTTTATAGTCTGATGTGTACTGGATAGCATATTATTTCCTGGTGATTTGTTGTAGTACGATTTGTATGGGATTAAAATCAATTGGTGACCGTCAATCCAAAGTGTGTTTTGTTGTGGTTATTGCAAGAATGAGTTCTAACTTGGTTCTGCTAGTGCTTTGAGGTGGGGCTCTATGGGTCCATTGATAGTTAGTGGTTCACGGTGGCAATAGAAGAGCGACCAAAAGGACATGGAGGCTTTCATTGGCATGGTAGGAATCCAGGAAAAGAAACAAAAAATGTAAATATAAAATTATTCGTAGATTTGCGGATTTCAACCATGCATATGAAATTCCACTCTCCTCTGTGTCACTCATGTGAATTGATTTTGAAAGCATTCCACCAGTTTTTAGCAACTTTCACTTTCAACCCTATTCACCACCTCCATGCCCCCTTATGCCTAGTCATTCTGAAGAACACTTAACACCCCACCCCTTCCCTCTTCTTACTGTGGCTGCTGCATGAAGCTACCCACGGCTTCTTCTCCGAGTCTTGTCATGATCGCGCACTCGGGAGAAGAACTTCACAAAGTTCCCCTTCTATAAGGCTAGTATAGGTTAGTTGTCTAAGTCAGTCTCGCTAGCACCTTTTCAATGGGAAGGATGGATAGTTCATTTCTAGGGTAAGCTTTCTCAGCCGACAAGCCAACCTTCTTTCATTGACCATTTTCAAAAGGAGAAGTTCTGTACATCGATTCACCGGCCAAAAGCGGTCCTGTGTCCCCATTTAGGAAACTCAAGGATAATATTATCAATATTTAACTTTTGGTTACATACAGATGGTTGGCGCAATTTTAGAGAAGTTATGAGTGTACTAACCGTGAACCTCATGCAGCGTAATTAACCTAAAACAAAATACTTGCCAAACACCGACAAATAACCACAACCATTACAAAGATAAAACAAGAAATTACTTTACGCCAGTCTTGGACAAAGTGCCAAAACAAACACGCACGTACACAATTCCCTCGGCACTCTGGTAGTAGGGCAGAAGTGAGAAAATCTCGAAGATGGGCAAAGGAAAAACCGGTGTACTTTTCAAGCTTGGAGTCAATGCGCCAAAGCTCAAACTAGATAAAGCGCTTCAGAAAATGTTTAATCTCATCGATATATGGAGGCCGTGTAGGAATTATATGACCAGAGTCATGCTCGATGACCACAGAGGAACCCCCTTCAAATAAAGATGCTAGGTCTCTGCTGACTTGGCTTGAGATCTGCCTGTCTTTGCCCCGGTCATTGCCAAAAATATGAAGCGAAGGGCAGTGGATCGATTGCTGCTCATATTCCGCCATGTTAACAGCAAAGCCCGAGCACAGAATTGCAAATCTAAAATCTATCTCGCCCTTTAGGCTTGCCTTTCGAGCACAAACAGCAGCAGTCATTGCGGCTCCCTGTGAGAATCCCAAGATCCCATCAAATGGGCCTGCTTGAGAAAATACCTTTTTCAGATATACAAGTGACTCATCAAAGCCCTCTTTTTGCTGCTGATACTGCAGGGAATCAAATGGACTATCTGCAACTTTCCAATCATCACCACCTTTCCCATTGAAATCTGGATCAACCAACCATGCAAACCTTTTATTACAACTCTTTGATAATGGAGCAGAATTTGATTCAGGAGACAGTGATATGTGATTTGGATTTGGATCTGCTTGACTAGATAGGTAGATGAATGCCAACTCGTGTGGTGCATCGATGAAAACAAGCTCAGCAATGGTTTTGAGTTTTTTAGCAAATGATGCCGTTCTTCCTTTAAAATTAGAGGCATTTTGCCGAAATCCATGCAAGCACAAAATCCTCAGCTTTCTCAAAGTCATGGTACCTGTTGTTTACAATTTGAAAAGGGTAAAGGAAAGATACGTCAAGTTAGTGTGTTCAGAAAATTGATGACTCTACCAGAAGCAACTGTCAAAAACAAATGCAGTAACTGTTAGTAAGGAATTGGTACTATCACTGGCTCATCAAACATAAAAGGGTTACTAAAGCAATATAAGGGTTACCACTCATTTTCTGAAACCAGTATCTTTTAAAATGAGGCAGTACAGACCTTACCATTCCTTCTAAGTGAATGAGGTGAGTGGGCTGAATGATCCCAGGTAGAAACAGCCTCAAGATCAGTGCATGTCAGTGTTTCCTGCAATTCTCCATTTTCATACGATCGACCTGATCCCACACCCTTGCCACTAGTTTGGCATAGCTCGCAAACGTAAAGGGAAGTCATTACCTGGCCAAACAGAGGAAATATTTAGAAGCAACAGAATTGGAAGTTTACAGTTAGAATCAAAGAAGGCCTTTGATAGTCCACTACTGAGTTGGCTAAAACTAACAAGCTTGGTAAAAATAAGGCTACATTGCGAAATTCGTGCTCAACCGTCAATATTTATTATAGTCAGTGCATACCCGACAACCATCACAGACTAACACAAGCATTCTACAGTAAGTGCATCGGCTCCGTGAAGAATAATCATCATATGAAGAGCTACATAGGATGCAGGCACCAAGGACAGTTCCATCTGAGCTGCCGACCGAAACCCTACAACCACATTCCAAAGAGTTTAGAATTACCTCAGTAAAAAAACAAAGAAAACAAATAAAAAGAAGAGCAGTAAGAATGAAACATCAATGCCCAGAGAAACCAGGAACGCCAACAGTTTTTACTCTTTTTAGAATCTGCAAAACTTTTTCGAGTTCCATTATCCCATCCTCTATTTCGTAAAAGCTTGACAAAGGTTGCCCAAGCCTTCAAGCACATCGCCTCTGTCCCACATAAATCAATAGCTTTCTTTTTTGCACGCAGATTAAGGATTTAGGTCATATATTTTGTGTTTCCATTCTACCCTTTAGAGAGAGGAGAGGAAGAAAGTGGGTTAGGAGAGAAAATGAGTTAGCGGAGTATTAAATGTGGAGATAAAGATAGAATAAAGAAGTATAAGAAAGTGGGCCAGGACAGAGAAAATAAGTTGGTGGAGAGTTAAATGTAGAGAGAGAAATAGAATTAAAAAAGTGTAAAAAGGATAAATATGTAAAAATACCTACAAAATCTTTCTTAAATTGGAAAGTGATCATTTTTGTGAGACAACCCAAAAATAAAATATGATCAATTTTTATAGGGCGGAGGGAGTAAGAAAAAGCAGGCCAAGTCACCGCATGGCCAATCTTCACCTTCATCCTTGCGCGCGGATCACTCGGTTGACAATTCATCACCAACACACCTGCAAAAGCCTAGAGCTTCCAGCACTACCCAACAATGCAACACTCCAAGGCCACCAATCTTAGCATCGCTAATTTGGAGAATGATCATGCTCCAAGGCCTCCATCGCAGACTGCCCACCTCCTTGGCCATAACACCATCTGACAAATGGCTTCGACGAACCTCCTCCTTCCTTTTTGACTCTCCATTTTCTCAAAGTGAGTCCAATCCCAAACACAGTCAAATATCATGCTTCGGCAAGATATCTAAGATGAAATGGCAAACGGCTAGGGTTGTAAGAGCTTCTCTTGAACAAGTATGATGCACCAAACTTCATTTATAGGGTCAACTAGAAAAAGTTGGGTAAACACAAGAATGCTCATTAATTCTTCATCCAAACAAGAACTTAGCTTTATGTGCCTAAAAACAAGCCAAAACCTGTAAAGTTCCGTACTTTACAAAAGTGGGTGAAGGGTAAGCAAAAACAATGTTCCAACGGAATCAAAAGAAAATAAGACTGTAAGAGAACATAGTGACCAGTATTGTTTGGTGATTCAAATTGGTTGGAGGGAATATATGTTCCAGCAAATACATTAGGCATGAACAAAAAACTGCACCCCAGTTCTCTGCGGCTGGTGATGGAAACCTTTATGTTTTGGACTTGGATGGCCCAAGCATTTCAGCAACCTTGCCCTGTCCTCAAAGTTGTTTCACTGGGTATGATAGACCTGGCAATTTTCTGCCCATACCCGCGGGTCAAACCGTACCCGGTCAAAAACCCCGGGTGACCGGGTACGGGTACATATATGTGCTACCCGCTGAAAATAGACCCGTACTCGAACCAAACCATAATTTTCGGGTCAGCCTGGATCGACCGACATGTTACCCGGTTTACCCATTTTTCCAAAGTATATATAAACACACATTTGTGCCCTAACCCTTCACTTTCATTTTTCCTTTTAGACCCTCCTTCTCACTTCTCATAAACATTTGTGCCGCCGCCGCCGCTTGTTCTTCTCTGCCGCCGCCCCTGTCCTGTTCTTCTCTGCGTTCGAGTAAGTGACCAACCGTTCCCTTCGTCTCTTCGTCGCCACTCCGTCGCCGATCATCACTCTGTCCTCCGTCGTCCTTCGTCTCTCTGTCGCCGAACAGAACAGATCTACTGATCGTCGTTCGTCTCTCCATCGCCACTCTGTTGCCACCAGATCTATTGTTGACAGCCGCTGACTAGATCTACTGATCTTGAAATTCTTTTGGTTCTATTTTGTTACTAGAAGCCTGATCTTGATATTCTTTTGGTTCTATTTTTTTACTAGAAGCCTGATCTTGATTTTCAGTGTTGTGTAGAACGGTGATTGTTGTGTAATGGATCTTAATGGAGATCTAGATCTACTGTTCATCGTCGCCGACTAGATCCACTGATTTTGATTTTTTTTTTTATTTTGTTACTAGAAGCTTGATCTTGATATCTTGATTTTCAGTGTTGTGTAGACCCGTGATTGTTGTGTAATGGATCTTAATGGATAATGATTATTGTAATGTAGAATTTTCAAGTTCTGGAAAAAAAACATTCAAGAAAGGAAGGAATATTTGTTAAAAAAAAATTGTAAAAACTAATGTTTTACCCGCACGTAATACCCTACTTGCATGGGTAGGGTACGGATGCAGGAAAAGTCTACCCAGGGGAAAGCAGTAAAATTTACCCGACCTGTTTTTACCCGGACCCGGCGGGTATACCCGTTTGCCAAGTCTAGGGTACGAGTACAATCTGTTACTCTTGCTTCTTGTGTAACTTTTCCAAGCATAATTTTGGTTGCACAAATCATTGCTGATTCTTTTTTGTTGAACTTACCCATCTCTAGAAATAACATGAGGTGTGAACATTACCTATGGTCAAAAACAAAATTCTTCCCTTTGAAGAAGCCACCGTCTGGAAATTGTTCTAGGTACCGCTGAATCCCACCAAACAACTGCAAAAAAGCCAATGTTACGCATCAGTTAACGAGTATCATTTATATCTTCAGGGCCGTATTGTAAACACATAGAAAAGCCAATGTGCATAGGAACAAACAAAATAGACATGAAAGTATTTCTATGGCTAGCCTTACTGCTGGTCCCTTGTTTATGTTTCCAAACAATAAAAAGGGTTATTAAGTAACCATAAAGCAAAATCATTAGAGTTCCATGTACAGCATTCTGCTGAGAACACATCCAACACTTTTTGCCAATCTAGTAAAGATTGAAATCTAAATATGGGAAACCAAGTTTAAGCGCCATATTTCACCAGGTTCTATTCGACAGGAAACAGCCAATAAGAAAACTTATGTTTGGGAAATCCTTTGGGAAACGTAGAAGATTGGACCAATTACAAATTTGAGCACTTCCTAAGGATATATCTCTGTAAAATCATACATGAAACTTTGGGTTGGCAGGCATGAAGCAATGGGTAAAATTGGAACTGTCTACTTTAGAAATCTCAGAATAGAACTGCCTTCCCTCTTTTGAAACAGAAACCACAGAATATACCTAACAAAAAGTGCTATTGGCACCCTTCTTTTGCTAATGGCAGCTGTATATTATGCAGCAATTGGCTAGAAGGGAGGGAATAAGTGGATTACATTGATCAATCATTGATTCAAACCGCAACTGTGCTGCTTGAAAGCAAAAGGATTCGCCGAGTAAATTAAAAGAATATCAAAGTACTCTAAAAAAGACGTTGCTAGTTACTGATATATCCGAACGGAACGCCTTGCTTGGGCACATGTTTATGAACTAACCCATGTCCTTCCCAATTCTCTGACCTTCAACACAGGAACAATATTTCCATCAGTATGTAAGGAAGTCACGGAGCCTTACCTGAAATACATTCTCAAAACCTGCACCTTTAGACCTAACATAAGCTGATGCCATCTCACACCTAATTCCTCCAGTACAATACCTTTGACAAAAACCAACAAACAAAGAATTAAGAGCCAATGTAAAGCATGCATGTCAATGAACAACCCTCTAAGACACACATGATCAAAAAACTGTCTGATTTTTATGACACTTAATGTACAATAGGCGAGGCATTTAGGCAGTACTATAACCCCTTGTAACTACATCCAATTCTGGACTTTTTAACTTTCTTTCAAAAATCATGAAGTTAAACCAAATCATGCAAACAACATATGCGGCACAAGGCACATCAATACGACACAGCCTAAAGTGCTAGGATCATACTAAAGCTAGGAAACGAAAAAATGGCAAGGCTTTGCATCAGAAAGTCTCGTATGAATGTCACGTTGGTGTAAAAAATGACGCGTTATATACTCAAGGAGCGTAGAGAAAATTGCTGAATACGAATCATAGTCTTTCCCAGACACAGTCCCTAGCCTTCAACACTTAGTTGCACAGAGAGGGGGCGGAGGCGGCAGCGGGAACGGGGGCGGGGGTTGGGAGTGGCTTGAATAAATAAATGCGTAAAGAATATTATCATTTGTTTAGTATAGTTTACATAGCCAACAACAGCAGACAAGGAGGCTTTAAAGACTTGAAGGAGGAGAGAAACAAGGAATTGAGTTGAAAAGGGCTTGATTTTCAGATATTCTTTCACTTGTTCCTTGCATCTCTATCCAGCTAATAGGATCGAATTCCCATATTAGCTTGGGATGAGATCTCAAGGAGCTCCTAACTTGGGATTGCAAAAGCGAGTTTCCGAGAGAGAAACGTCACCTTATTAGGAGTTTCCTGCAACTAAGCTTCAACACAAGCTTAGTGTGATGTGAACTTCACCACAGTGGTGATGAAAAGAATTTGAACAAACATGATGGATCACAAAGATAGGGAACGTTAAATGAAGCAAATACCTTGCATCAAGCAGTAACCACATTACATTTCCAATCCTCCAAAAAGGAAGATGAAACAAACTTGAGAGCGAAGATACAAGCAATAAAAAGGTACTTACATGAGAATGGAATTCCCACGCAGTTTGTCAGAGTTCTTATCAATCCAAGAGGGAAGATCACTGTACTGCCGGATCTCTGGATCCAATGTCTCCACACTTGGAGTATGAAACTTCCCAATTCTTGTCTCATATAAGTTCCTTGCATCCAAGAGAATGACTCTTTTTGAACTATTTTCTTCCACATGTTTTCCTGGTATAAACAATCAAAATTGGCAGACAAGTTATAGAAAGTCCAAGAAACCATTTTTTTCCCCTTCTCCATATTTATTATCCAAAATACCTGTACTCATTCCAAGATATAAAATAGACAATAAACTTCTTTCTGAAAAAGAGATTCAAGAAGACAACGTACCAGCACTCCGTAGAGCAGAGTGGAATTCAATTGCAGACAAATGTTTCCCAGCATTAGAAATTTCAGGAGAGTCTGAAAGAGGATGAGAACTAAAAGTAACCAATTCCTGAGGACAGAACGGTGCTACAAACATCAATATAACAGGAAAGTCACACTGGAATGTTGTGGATACAGATAAACCAAGTAATTAATACAAGAAAGTCAAAAGCATAATCAAATCTGAATCTTCGTGAAGTGCAAAAGTAGCACCATGTGGCAAAATCTTCACTTTCTTCTCACAATAGAACTGCATATCCACCATCTAATAAAATGTAACATGAAAATGAATTGATTTCCATGGTTTTAATTAAGCACATTGCACAACCTTTACTACTCGGATCGAGAGAGAAGTGAATCCACATTCCTGTGCCACCCTGTCGTTCGACGGCTTATGGCAGGAAGCGAGCTTGAAGTCCGTCCCTTCGAATAAACTAATCAGCTTCACGGCATCAATGTGTTTCTCCACATTCGATAACTTCCCACCAACCTAATCACCAACCGATGTATTTCAATACTGACATTGCACACACACCCGAAAATTACAACCTTATTACTAAATCAAGAATCACAATTCATCAGAGTCGTGTGTGTGAGTTTATTGTTAGGTTTAATTCACGAGGGCAGGGGTGATTACAGTGACGTTAACGCCGTGACGAGCGAGACGAACGCGGCCGAGGAGGTGGAGTGAGTGGCAGTTTGACTCGTAGAACGACAGGAGCTGTTCAAGGTCTGGGATAGGGGTGAACTTGTAATACAGAAGGACGCCGTACAGTTCGCTCTCGCTGCAACTATCGGCCATTGATGAGAGAAGAGTAAACCCTAACCTGGTATGGGGGTGACGAGAATTCTGTGCGGGGTTTTAGCAGCAAAGCCTAAATTACAATTTTGGTCCTTCAATTTCCTTGATTTATCAATTTTTTATTCATTAAAGCACTTCCTAGTTTCACGAGAAAAAATTAAAAAGGAGGCTAATACTCCTTTCGTATTATTAAATTGTTATCATTTCATTTTTCTTATAAATTTTTGGACAAACAGTACGGATTTACTTGTTTTTAACCTAATTAGGGTCTTGAAATGATATTTGATTAATCTGTAATTGTTATATAAGATCAGTTCAATGCTAATACTGTATCTAATCTTTTTTAATTTTATCACAAGATATGAGAAACAAAAGTAGTTATAACATTATTAGTACTGCTCTGGTGAAAAGTTGCCAGGTCAACAACATGTATCGTTGGACCTCATTGTAGTGTCTCTAATGTAATGCGACAATATCGTTTTTCTTGCAATAATACAACTTCCGAGAACATACATCAGCAACAAAAAATTGGTAGCATTTTGGATGCGAATGAGCAGATAGACTTTGAGTAGACTCATTCCTTCATAGACTTGACTATCCAGTTATGCTTGTTGAACATAACAACGCAGTGCTATTTACTCATTTTCCAATATAATAATGTAATTCATTCATAAACTTGGTAGCAGTCCCATTGAGCAATATAATGGGATTGTGCACTTGCTAAGAACACAATTCGTGTCTCAACTTGAATTAAAATTCAACGGAATATTGCCCTTTAAATGTAGAAAATGAAAAGCAGAAAATAAAGCCTTACACTTCTATTCGACAAAAGAACACCGACCCTCGGCAACGGAAGCTAAATAACAGCAGAGTCCAAAATTCTTCATCCAAACACATGAAGGGGGGCTATAAGACAAATGCACTCGATGTTGAAACTCTACCTCTATCCAAAGTTGAATCCACCGGAGGGAAAGTTGGGCTGGCTATTACCGAAATTGAAAACTTGCTGATTTCCATTTGAACTAATAGGAAGATTCTGTTCTTCTTCTTCGTCTTCCTCGGCCCAATATCTCTCTAAGATCTTCACAGCCTTCTCATAAATCTCATTGTTGTCGTGAGATTGGAGAGCCTCGATCTTGTCCAATCCTTCACAGTCATCAACCATTTGAGCATAGAGATTGATTCCACCATTCATCCCCATTTCTTTGTCCGCCTCTCCCACCTTTAGAATGTTCTCGAGTCCCTCAAGGCACACTGTCACAATCCTTGGGTCCGGAGACACTAGAAGATCACACAGTGGCTTGATGCAGCCTCCTTCGGTTGCCAAGAACCTAAAAGGACAGATAACATGTGAGTGATCGAGTCCAATGCACTTTTCGAACACGTAAGTTATGTCGGTAAATGAGAGGATACGAGAGGGTAACTAGTAAGCTGAAGCCCATCGATAGGTTAAGATCAAGAGAAGTACAAGAGGTAATCATGCATCCTGCTAGCTATGACCGCCACCAAGGTCCAATATGGCGCATTTTGACCAACACGGTAAAGAAATGGAGAGGGAACTTAAAAAAGAGACAACAAACAAGTAACTGTGGACATGGGTCTGCTCACAAACACATAAAACAGTAAAACACACCGGATCTGCTCATGGGCTCCTCCAGATGTGGCATTTGACGTTGCCCAGGCAGCCTCTTTCTTGATCTCAAATTCTGCATTTTGAAGAATGTGCACCAAAGGCGGGATGATATTGGCCTCGATAACAGCCTGTTATACGGTGTAATGGAAAATCTTAACACTACTGAAGTAAAATAAGTAAGCACCGCTAACATTCTTCCCGTAATACCAATTCAACACAAAAAGTTGACATTTTACTGTGCGACTGTCAAATTATATCTGATTAGCATTAATTTCTTTCCCTAATAAGTGGTATTCAGGTTTAGCCAGTTTCTCCATCTTAGTCACCCAGTAATATTAAATAAGATACTTCCTCCCGATTACTGTGAAAATCAGCACACAGGCAGGGCAGTGGGAATAGTTGAGAATTCAGATTGGTCTCTGCATAGGCGGACCTACATGGTGACAAGGGGGGCCGAAGCACCCCGATTTTTGAATTTTTTTTTTTGGGAATCGCACCGAGACGCTGTTCCCCGATACCCCGTTCCCCGAGACCCACACTCGGCAGTCACCTCTCTCTCTCTCTCTCTCTCTCTCTCTCTCTCTCTCTCTCTTACCATGACTCCGTGAGGACCGTGAGTGACCGCCGGTGGACTGAGCTCAAGCCGTGACGAGGCTACTCTGACCAGATCTGGCTCCTGCCGGCGACCGCGAGTCCGCGACTGAAGCCGCTTAGGCGACGCGCCGACGCCGCGACGAGCTTTGCTCTTCGACTGCTACTCCGAAGTCAGACCAGATCTGGCCCCTCACCCCTGCTGGCAACCGCAACTGAAGCCACTCAGGCGACGCCGCGACGACGCCGACGAGGCTCCTTGCTGCCTGCTGTCTGCTTGACTTGCTGCTGCTTTGACTGCTTGTGGAGTTGTGGTCTGTCTCGGTGGACAGTGTGCCTTGTGATTTGTGAATGTGAGTCCATGTTATCAGTGATAACATATTGAATTGTGCAATGCATGTGATATATTGTGCCTTGTAAATTGTAATTTATCATTCAACCGGATATAGTGTGCAATGCATGTGATATATTGAATTGTTTGACAAATATATAAATGGATAACTGGATAAGGGTCTCGGTTTTAATTAACTTTGAATAATTAAGGGTTGGTTTGACAAAACTTTTTTTTTGGTTTTCAGTTTTTAAAGAGCAGTTTAATTTTTTTTTTTTACAAAAACAAGTGGGTGTCTTATAACCCTTGTTTTTTTTTTTTTTTTTGGTGTTTGGTAACCCTTTTTATTTTGACTTTTTTTTTGGGTGGTTTGCGGTGGCGTTGGTGGGACGTAGCGGTGGTCGACGGTGGTGGTGGCCGGCGGTGGCTGGTGGCTGCCGGCGGTGGTCGCCGGCGGCCAGAGGTGGCTGCCGGCGGGTGGCTACCGACAGTGGTCCCCGGCGGCCGGAGGTGGCTGCCGGTGGTCGCCAGCGGCCGGCGGTGGGAGGGTGGTGGTGGTGGTCTAAAAAAAAAAACCAGTTTTTAAAGTTTTTTTTTATACTCTTCAGTTTAAAAACTGGTTTTTTAAATTGGAGAAGGAAAAAAAAAATGGTTACCAAACGCACTTTTTTTTTTTCCAATTTTCAAAACTGAAAAAAAAAACCGCGTCAAACGTGGTCTAAGATTGACGGAAAAAATTATCGAAGTATCTTACTATAAATCGTTATTATATACATCGTATTAATCATACATTATTTGGACAATTTGTCATACTAGTCCTTTGAAAAAATTATCGAAATGCACTTTGTTTTTAATATTATTTTAATAGAATTTTTTGGTGAATTCGATATAATTTTTGCACTCCCTAAAAAAAATTCCTGGTTCCGCCCCTGGGTCTCTGACTTTCTGTTGGCAAATAAACTACTAACAGGGCGTACTGAAAGCTTCCTAAATAAAATACATAATGCGTCATGGTAAAACAGTCAAGCGATTTAAAGGAGACTACTTCATAAACAGAGAGGAGTGTGAGTGTGAGTGTAGGAGTGATACTGACGATGGTCTTTGTGGTTTAGAAAAAGAAAAAAGTCTTAAAATTATCACGACATCCAAAAACCTGTGGACACGTGTAATGGAATGGATCGCGGACTACTCTAAAGTACTTTTCATATTTAAAGTCGGCAGAAATCCAGAAGGGGAAGGAACTAGATACCTGTATCTGACTTTTATTCCCAGCAGTGATATTTGAGATCGTCCAACAAGCTTCTTTTTTTATGCTCTTCTTGTGATTTTGTATGAGAAGTTGATATAGACGAGGGAGGACTTGGTTATCAATTACAAACTGAACCATAAAAAAAGGTTAATTTCTAGCCATTAGATGGGCCATTGAAACATAAATATATACACGAACACATACATGTGTATGTATACCACAGAAAAGTTTATCATGGCATGGCTGTAAACTACGTAGTTTTGATCAAATCACCCTAAAAGTACTTTTGTCATTTCACGCCCAAAATCAATCCTGATTACATCGTTTTGGCGCCATAGAAATTTTCTATGGCATAGCAACATATTATTATCCCTACATAGAATAGAGAGGGAGAGGGAGGGAGAGGGAGGGAGGGGGGGGGGGGGGGGGCGAGAGAGAGAGTCAAATAGATATTTCAATATCTCAGCATTGAAGTAGTACACACCGCTCCCCCTCAAGAGTCCTCTATTAGTAATTACGATGTAAGGTAATCCTAGCCTTGTTGTATTGGTGGGTCTATATAAACCCTCTTATCTAGTGCAAGTATTGATCGTCTCTCAATCCTTGCAATATTGTTAGAGTTTGTAAGTAACATTCATTAAAATAAAGTTTTAGAAAATAGAATTTTATTAAAACCTACAAATGTCAAAGGGAAAAAAAATCTTCTTTTTCAATTATCAATTTGTCATTATCTAGATTTTACTTGGATAAAAAAATGAGCCTTTTCTGTTACACAGACCAGGGTGGACGATAAAACTTTTTCAAATTTGTTGCAAAACAAATTATACTACTTAGGTATGGCCGTATGGTGCACCTAGATATTTCATTAAACATGACAATGGGTACATGGTCAACAGTGTCCAGCTTATGGATTGCATGCAATTAGGCAGCATAAATACCTGCGTTTGAGCATCATCACCAGTGACAATGTTTCCCACTGTTCGGAGAGCTGGTATGAGAACTGTAGGTGACGGATGCCTGTGTAACATAGTAACAAAATTCTGAAGGAACACGCAGAAAGCAAAACCTATGCTTAAACAAGGGTGACTTGTAGTGCACGGGAAAGACTACTGGTTCTGAAAAAGATGAATGACTGCATCTCACAGTTCATGCCAAAAAGCTGAAAGTATTGTAGAGAAATAGGAACATACATCAGAAGCTCCACTAGTCGTGGACAGACACCAGCCTCAATCACCGCCTGAATTTTGTCATTGGGACCATCAGAGAGATAAGAAAGGGCCCAGCAAGCATCTGTTAGAACTTCTTCATCATTCAAATGGATAAGCTGTCGAAGAACTGGCAATGCTGGTTTCACCTGCCAAGAACAAGGAGGAAGATGAAACTTACTACCCTAGTGGGACTAAACCCTAACATGTAACTTTGCATATCTGACCTGCTCAAACAATGTTGGTGGCTTGCCACGACAAAAGTTAGATAAGGTCCATGTAGCATTTCTCAGCATGGATAGTTTTGAATGCTCATTTAACTGAGCTAGCAGAGGCATGAGTGCACCATGACCAAGCACGAGATCCCTACAGTTTGGGGAGTCACCTGCAACATTGCCCAAAGCCCAGACTGCCTATTCAAAGGATGAAAAAGCGAGAAATGTAAATTCATTAGGAGTCGAATATATCACTGATCCGACCTTGGTGGGAAATGATTAGCGATGAAACTAATCGAACTAAAAAGACAAGACAGAGGATACAATCGGACCACATATTTACATTATAGCAAGTCATTACAAATTCTTTTATTGGGTGGTGAGAGGTAATAAAGGGCACGCGATATTAAAATCACCCAAAAAAACATCATGAAAATTCACGAGCTACTATACGTCGAGAAAACCACTGAAGTTCAAAGGGAAACGAACACAAATGAAGTTTATTTACTCAAGCAAAACGGCAGAAAAAATGATGAAAGTACTCCTTAAGTCTTTATAGTGTTTTGTGATAATAAGGGTAGCAAAAATCAACCTGCTCACGAACATCGTCACTTGCAGAACTAAGAAGTTGCACAAACTTAGGGACAGCACCATGCTGAATTACAACTTGTGTATGTTCTGATGTTCCAGAAGCAACATTAGTCAAAGCCCATGCTGCTTCAAACTGCCCAAAAACAAAGCAAGAGGAAAGAAGACACAAATCAATCCCACTACTAACTTGATTCCCTCATACTGAAGAAACAGGCTATGTGGGGGGAAAAAAGGAACTTTAGGGAACACTCTTACTTGCAGCTGAGGCAGGTCGTGCCTTCCAAGGGAGTCCACGAATCGAGGGATAACACCTGCTTTGATCACTTCATCAATTGGAGGACTGCGCTCTAAAAAGATTGCAACCAAAAGTTATCACCAGGTAGGGTTGCAAAGAAACAACAATAATTCAAGCATCAATATTTCAACATCAGACAACTACAATACAGTACCTATTGATAACAGCTTCCTAAACTGCGTGATTGCATCCACTTGTGAGCCAGGATCTTCAGACCATACTCCTTGGGCCATCAAAGAAATACTTTCCAACTGTTGGACAACACAACTGAAGTAACCACCAGTTTTGTTTTGAAGCAAATAGCACTGAATATAATTAGAAAATAATCTCATCATAAAGCATTATCCTGACTGTGAACCAATAAAACTGGACAATGGATCTAAGCCTTTGTTGCAAACTATATCCAATACATTCCTAGATGTCAACTCTTTCAGTACTTTTCATCATCTTATCCTAGGTCTAGTCCTACCTCGTCTTGCCTCCGTCAACTTGGCACAAATCACTTAATTCTTCCTTGCACATCTAAAGGCTAATATTGGGACCAAACCATCACTCCTCATATCCCCAATTGGTGTCAACCCCACTTTCTCACAGATATACCCATCTCTAAATCTAAGCTTCCTTTATTATGTGAATGGTGTTTCTCAGATGCCCATCATTGTGAATTATACATCATTGTTGGCCTCGCTCCCTCAAGAAAATTGTCAACTTTGGAGGAATATTATGATCACTGAACACTACAGAAGCAGACCTGCACTTCATCCAACCTGCTCTTATCATATGGACAACATGCTCGTGATTTATTTATTCAATAATATTAGATACTTGTTGCCCATCCATTTACTTCACAACAAGACCTCCTCCTAGCTATACTAAATTTGCACTTCAGATACTCCGTGCTTAATGATGTTTAGCCTAAAAACGTTTTATTCATTCTACAATGTAACAATCCTACTCGTCTCATTTATTACCACTATATTCTTTGTAAACTCATCCATACGCACGGCCAAAAGATATGGCCTTTGCCATACATTGCCCATAAAAAAGTTCTAATACTTTTGTATCGGCATAAAAAATCAGTTGTATCAGATCAATTCACTGTAGACTTTAGGGTGTCCAAAACACCCTAATCAACAGAATCAAACCAAAAGCACCATCAATCGGAGATCAGTTCACAAAAATCGGAAATATGAACAAGTGAATGAGGTCAAAGGAAAAGAACAATGCAGAACAGACCCTGTTTTCGATAGTGGTGGCCAGGGTTTGCGGAGCTTGAAGGAGCGGCTGAGGCGGGAAAGGCAGACCCTCGCGGCGCTTCTTCTGGAGGTTGGCGTCGCGGTTCTTCTTCCTGATGTCCACCACCACCTCCTCCCTCCGCCGCCGAGCCACCTCGGCATCGACCCCCATTTTGTAGGAATTCTTGCGGGAATTGGCGCGCAGAGACATTGCGTCTTCGTCTCTCCCTCTGCCTCTCTTCCTTCCCTAGGAGGAAGAAAAAAGCAGAAATGACAGCTCGAGATCGAAAGTGGGAAGAGAGAGATCGAAAATGCTTCAGTTGTCAGTGATACAGCATATATACGGGGACTGTGCAGCATAAAAATGGCGACAGTGGCGAACTTATGGGTCCCCCGCCGCCAATAAGGGCGCAAATTTGGGGCTCTGCGCGGGCCCTTTGTATTGGCAAGAGGATAAAAGCCTCACCTTTTGGGCCGAGGCCTTGTTGGTTGCCCCGGAAGGCCATTCTGGGCTAATTTGGGCTCGAGCTTCGTCCTTAATATTCCTCATAAGCTGAGAGAACGAACCCCGTTAAACGCTTGACTTACTTGGAGTGTGTTTGGAACTATAAAATTAATAAAATTTTATTTTAAATTCTTAAATTTTATTTTTGGAACATTAAAAAAAGGAATTAGAATTGAATTTCATGGGATTTAACTGCATTTGTTTCTATAGTATGAAATCTGATGAAAAATGGTCGGATTTCATGAGATTTCGAATTACTTGAATTAAAAGTAAATATTTACTTATCTTATCCTTTTTTTCTAGATCTCTCCAACAATGAACCAACCACCTCCATCTTCATTGTCGCTTCCTCCACACCACTTGCACCATTACTGCCATCACCACACCGCCACCATTACCAACGTCTCTACTGCCACAACCACCGCTAACACTACCGCCACCACTACTGTCACCACCACCACTGCCATCACTACGCCGCCACCATTACCACTGTTACTACCGCCACTACCACTGTCACTACATCCCCCACCATCACCACTGCCACCACCATCACCGCCGCCAGTACTGTCACAACCACCACCGTCGCCACCATTACTGCCACCACCGTCGCCATTATTACTACCACCACCGTCGCCGCCGCTATTACTACCACCACCGTCGCCACCACCATCGCCACAACTATTGCCACCACCACCATCACCACTGCCACCACTACTGCCACTACTACCGTCACCGCTACTACCACCACTGTTACTGTCGCCACCGCCAGCACGATTGTCGTCGCCACCACTATTGCCACCACCGTCACCATTACTGCAGTCGGCATCACTATTGACGTCAGTTAACGACCACCAGTTATACCATGTTACACCTCAATACCATCACTATCATCATTACCATCACTTGACTACCCTACCATTTTTATTGTCGATGTTGCTACCCTGTGCAGTGCTGCTGTCACCACCACCACCACCATATGGTGGCACTAGCACATTTACCGTAATTTATTTTTCATCGTAAGTCAAGAATATAATTGTCCAAAAATTTATTACTCTTTTCATTTTCTCTGTTCTCCAAACACAAAATTAAAATTCCGTGATTTGAATTCTTTTTCGTTTCAAACAAAAAAAAAGTGAATTGAATTCCAAATTTGAAATCCAAATCCTAAAAGAATTGGTTCCAAAAAGACTGTAAATAGTTCTTTTTCTCACATAAATTGATCATATTTTTCTTTGAGTTGTTTCACAAAAATTGATCACTTCAAAATCAATAAAGATTCTGTAGGTATTTTATATTTTTTTATTCTATTTCTCTTTTCACATTTAACTCTCAACCAACTCATTTTCTCTCTTCTAGTCCACCTTCAACTCTCAACCGACTCCAGTGGCGGAAATTTCATCCCAGGGGGTGCTAAAAATATATGGAAGTCAATAAATATTTTTATAAATAAAATAACACACAAAAACAAAGTACACTTTTTGATAATACACAAAACATACTAAAAACATCTAAAAGGTCTTATTAAGTTTCATAAGAGCCACTGAAGACTCTTTACAACACAAAAGAAGATAATACAAAATACACATTTCAGTATTTACAAACGAAAGTACTAAATAACTACTCGATGAGACGCCGAAGATTGGTAGCGCTTGATAATAGCCTCATTTGCAATAGTTTTGAAGACATTTTTCTTGATGTAACAAACCAAGCTATTATTCATCCATTCATCTTCCATGCGATTCCGAAGTCGAGTCTTTATTATCTTCATTATAGAGAAAGCTCTTTCTACAGTAGCAGTTGCAACAGGTCAAAAGCAAGAACACCAAAGGATATATCACATCCTTTTTCAACTCAACTAACTTTATAACAAGTTCACCAATTCCCTTGACTTCATAAAATTCTTCACAGGAGGGCACATCCATAATATAAGTCTCGAGCTGACTTTCAAGTACCTTAAGTTCTATCGGTGAAAAGTCATATGGATAAAACTGTGCAAGACATATCAACTTCTGCTTATTAAAAGCAGAAAAATTATCACTTGGATCGAGACATGTCATACAAATAAGCAACTCCGTGGTTACCTCACTGAAACGATTATTCAACTCACTAATTTGCAAATCAACAACCGTTAAAAAAGTATCAATACGATAGTGGTAAAAAATTATACATTTTTCAGCATTACGTCTTTGCCTCCCCGGGGCTACAAACCTTGCACTCGTGTCCAATATGTCAAGAACATGTTTTACACAAAATTGTGAGACCTCTTCCAACAAGTCTTCCAACCCATGATCTCTAAAGTTCTGCAATCGTTGCTTTGTTATTCTTACCAACTCATTGCATTCACAATGTTTTGATCTTTCTTTTGTAATGCTTGTGAAAGTTCATTCGTTATCCCCAAAATATTTTTCATCAAATGCATATTGAAGACAAAATCATAAGTTAACACCAAGTTCAAAAGACCCAATGCTTCACCTCTCTGTTCATAATCTGTAGCATCCTCAACAACCTTATTAAGCACACATATCACTGAAGTAAACATATGAATCAAATTCAATAATGCAGCGTAATGTGATCCCCAATGGGTCTCTCCTGCTCTTTTGATGCTAGTTTCTTAATTTAAATCTCGACCACTGACGATATCACCACTCTTAAGGTCATGACCAAGTCTAATGGCTTCACTTTCTCGAATAGCATCTCGGACGCAACCCAGGATCCGCAATAAGTTCGTCAGAGTTGAACTCATCGCTAACTCTGCTTGAATGTCCGGAATGAATATCACGATACACAATGGGAGTCTTGTCCCTTACTGTTAGAATCGGAGACTATTGAATAGTATAATAGTATCTTGATTTCTACACTCATTCTTATTAGACAACAATAATTCTTCCACCTTTGCTTTCTTTTTAAAGAACCTTTTCATTTTGAAAAAAATATATTTTATTTTAAGTATCAATCCATCAATTATCAATCAAATAACCTAGTTAGTTACAAATATTTTATTCTTTTACTTTTCCAGTCATGTTTCATTATTACGTTAACCTAATTAACCTAATTTCAACCCACCATTCAACTAAATAACATATCCGATATCTCAATCTAATTGGGTCCCATCCTCCATCAACAATCTCAATTCTCAAATGCTCAATGCACAATTAACAACTTATAATCAACAATTAATAATCTCAATTTTCAAATGCACAATTAACACAACCTAAAATTATCAATCAAATAATCAATGTTCAAATGGGGTAAAAATCCAATTAGGTCTCATCCTCCATCAACAATCTCAATTCTCAAGTGCTCAATGCACGATTAACAGCCATAAAGCATCAATTAATAATCTAAATTCTCAAATGCACAACTAAAAACATAAAATTATTAATCAAATAATCAATTCTCAATAGCAAAAGAAATTGTTCAAAATGTACACTGACCTCAGTCCTCAGAAATCAGAACGGCGTCGTTGTCGCAATGTCGCTGGCAGTGGGTTCTTCGCCGCCGGTGGAGTGAAGACTGAAGAAGATCCTTCATTACTTCGTCGGTTAAGGTGAGGTCATCACTTCATCAGTTCGTCCGGCTCGTAGGCGCGGAACCTTGATGTTCTGAAAGTGTTGTAGTGATAAACATCAGAGCTTACAAGTTACAGCCTTTAGTATTCTATTGATTTTTGAGTCTCCGACAAGAAGAAAGAAACAGATTACAGAAGTCTTAGAGTTAGACTAAAACTTTTAATTTGAAGTTCAAACCTTAGACGAGGCTAGATCTGGCAGTGGCCCGAGACCGGAGTTGGTGACTGGTGAGGCCGTGAGAGCGACTACCATCCGTGACCGGTGACTGAGGCTCATATCTGCATGAATTTCAGGCGCCGTGGCCGGTGAGGTTAGTCACTTCGTCCGTCGACTCGTAGATCTAGGCTAGATCTGGCCAGAGTTGGGGTGGAGAGGGCTTTTGGGGCTTCGACCACTGTCCGTGAGAATTAAGACCGTGACCGATGATCGGTGGGCGGTGACTGAGAGGCGCCGTGACCGATGAGTGGTGACTATGAGGTGAGGCGACTGCCGTGCCGTGGCCAGGAGACACTGAGAGGTCGACCGTCGACAGGAACTGAGAGAGTGACTGTGTGTAACACCCCGATATTTTAACGTATTATTAAAATAAAATTTAGCGGCAAATATATTTTTTAGCATCAATATTTTTATTAACGTTGACGTATATTTTTAGCGACAAATATTTCCTTAAATTAGCGTTGATATTTTATTTTGTAACTTTTAGCGGCGATATGCAAAGCGAGGTTATATAACAACATGTTAAAATTTTACTAACACGTAAATTATCGTCAGTAATTGTTTTGGGCCTTTTTGTAATAACAAAAAGGTTCGGGTAAATTTGAAATGACTAACAAAAGATTATGGGGGTTTTGGTAAATTTTCAATTTAGGGTTTTTAATATAAAGCTTCTTTAAGAGATAGCAGACGCATGCTCCCATCCCTATTTTTCTGAAAAGATACTTTGAAAGAGAGAGAGATCTCGAGAGAGAGAACAAAGGAAGGAGATGAAGAAGGGTTTTTCGGCGAGACTTTTTTCGGTAAGTCTCCTCTATTTTTATCTAGTGTTTATGGTAGCTGTAAGGGGGAGATCGTGAAGGGCTGTGGTCGGGATAGAGCCAGTCGTAACGGGGCTGCCGTGAAAGAAACTGTGGGTTTTAGGGCTACCGTGAAATGGGTAATACATGTGGTTTGTGTGTGCTGCGACATGTGCATGTGTGCCGTATGTGTGTAAAACAGAGTGCACGTAATTGGTGGAGTTAGAAAGCAATTTTGGTTCAAAGCAGATTGGGTTAGTCGTGTCTGGTTCTATCCCTTCTTAAGGCAGTACATTAACGGGAAAGGAGGCAAGCCTCCCAGCGTAGGAATATCTAGTGGCAGTGTGGGTTTATGTTGTTGGGTGAGTGTGGGTGTAATGGGCGAGAAAAAGGGGTGAAGGGAGAAGCAGTTCCCAGTTGAATGTGCACGTGTGACTGTGAAAATGGTGTAAGGCGTGCAAATAATGTGTATATAGTGTGTGAAAATTATGTACAGCGCGCATGGATTTGGAGTTGTGAACTTGTGTGTGTTTTGTGTTAACAGGTGTGTGTTTAGTGGGTGTGAGAGAGAAGTGAGATTGTGTTATTATATTTTTGTGTGTTAGTGTAGGTGTGTGAGTGTGTTAAAGAAATAAAGAGAGGAGAAGATGTGCAAAAATGTGTCTGTGCATGGTGATGCTGCCAAGAGGCAGCTCATGTTTGAGCTGGGTGCTCATGCGTGTGTGTGTGCGCGTGAGTCTGCCAAGAGGCAGCTGGCATAGATTTAGTGTATGTGTTGTGTGCTTGTGAGTGTGTGTTATTGCGTGGGTTGTTAGATGGCATGAAATGGGTATTGAATATGGGAGAGAAAGTGGGACAGAAAAGGCCTAAGTGTGTGTTGTGTGCGTGGGTGAATGTGTGTGAGGTGCAATGAGAGTATATGGTGAATATGTGAACTGTGTGTGTTGTTGTGTATATATATATATATATATATATATATATATATATATATATATGTAATTGTATGTGAGGGTGAAGAATGAAGTGGATGTTGGAAAAAGAAGAAGAAGAAGATGGAAGTTGGTAAAAAGGAATTATGTGTGTGTTAAAGGAGTGATGAGGGTGCGCAGTGAAGGAGAGTGTGTGCAATGGTCTGCTGTGTATCAGTATATGTTAGGGTGAGATTAGAGTTAGCACAGAAAGGGAAGAAAGAAGAGAAATACGGAACGGATAATTGGGTTAGCGTTAGGTCCGACGTGCATAGACTAACGTACACTTATCGTTAGTATGTGAAAATTTACAGTATAATACGTTAGACCATATTAGAATTCTTGGCAAAATTTTATAATTTTCTGAGATTGTATGAATTTATAGTATTTTCTATAAATTTTAGATTTGGAAAATTGTTTTAGAGCCTTTAAACCCTGCAAATGCCATGGGGAAAATTATAGTAGTGATTATATAGTATAGTAAAGACTCAGTATAAATTTAATGATTTTTGGAGTCGATTTGTTATCATTTTCAGTATCGCATTGAATTTAGCAAAATGAAAAATAAAGAAATAGTTTTTATGTCTTTTAAATTCTGGTTTCAATTTCTATAATTTTTATATATTTTTTTAAAGTTGTTATAAAATTATGGGACTTTATTTTCAGCTAAAAGAAATTTTGGCAATTTATGGGTTTCTAGTGTATTTAAAGAAATTATTTTTAATTCGAAAATATTCAAAATTTTAGAAAATTCATATTTTGACTCTCTACAATGTTTTAAGCTACGAATGTGTTTTATTGTAATTTATTACGAATCTCGGGATATCATTACGCATTAGAGAGCGTACAGTATTTTCGACTAGGTTGGCCGTGCGCGGGAACCGTTTTGAGTTGCGTCATTCTGGGGTTAGAAGTGAGCGCCGTTTGGATAGTTGATAATAGGGTTTATAGTATAGTAGTGCAGATTATTTTTCTAATAAATGAATTTGCCAATTTAGGTTAATTCAACGACTTTTGGATTGATGTCAATTAACATTGCATAGCGTGGATCGAGGTAAGGGATTTCTTCTGAAACCCAGTTTTCTCTATTTGTCCTCGAATATTTCTTTGAATTGTTATCGCTATTCTTTTGGATTCTGTTATTTTGATTAAGTCGCATTGTTTGCCTTAAAAACCTATCTTGAGCCTTAAGCGTTTATTGGAAATCATATTCGATGCACTGTATTTATTTCTCGTTGTGCATCGATTTAAGAATTGTATTATCCTTTGTTCTCATTCTGCATATTGACATGAGAGTTTGCACTGGTGTGTTTGGCGGGAGTTGGTGTATAGTGGAGGATATTGGTGTGGGCTAGTACCTTGATGGACTAGCCGGTGTATTGGTGTGGGCTAGTGCCTTGATGGACTAGCCGGTGGAAAGTGTTAATTAGCATCGCCTTTGTGGCTTTGCTAAGTGATTACCCTGCACTGCCTGTGTGGCTTTGCAATTGCTCATGTTATTGCATTCGTGATTGTTTGTATCGTGTCTGGAAATCGTATTGATATCTAATGAAACTAGTTATGATTCTTTTTTGAAAATCTATGAATTGCATCTGTAATTGTTTCGAAATTTCTATCTTTGAGCGACCTTACTGAGCTCTCAAAAGCTCACTCCCCTTTGACTTCTTTACCGCAGGTGATAACCAACAATAGATCGCATTGGGTGTGGACTAGATCTGAGCCGAGCGAAAGAGAACTTAAGTTTCAGTATTAGCCTTTAGAACCCCTGCGTGGGTCATTATTGTTATTTAGAATTGTTAGCTTAGATTTGATGTTTCAAGTATAATTGTACGCTAAGAGTATTACTTTACTCAACGGTTTAGTTGCTCTGACGGACTGATGGTTCTAAATTGCTTGAGTTGAGGTCGTAATTGTCTGAGTGTATCTGATCGAGCGAGTGTTAACGTTCCGAAAATTCTGGGATGTTACACTGTGTGTCAGTGAGAGCCGAGAGGAGAGAGAGAGAGAGAGTTGCAAGTGAAAAAAAATTATATATAATTTTATTTTTTTCAAAATTTCAGGGGGTTCATTAGCCCCTCCTTCGTACATATGTAGGTCCACCCTTGCCAACTCATTTTTTCATTCCTGGCCCATCTTCTTACACTTTTTTATTCTATTTATTTCTACAGATTTATCACTTCACTAACTAATTTTCTCTCTACTGACCTAATCTAAGCTAAATATTTAATATCCTTGCAAAGTCAAATTGATTGACTTATGGACGACGGAGGGAGTATTACTGCATGAGGAATAGGAGGAAGTTGCTACAAAATAAAAAAATTTCCTTGATACGAATACTTGAATGGCAACTTCGAGCTTCATAAGGACATTAAGGGTTGGTTTGACAAATTTTTTTTTTTGGTTTTCAGTTTTTAAAAAGCAGTTTTTTTTTTACAAAAATAAGTGGGTGTTTGATAACCTTTTTTTTTTTGAGTTTTTTTTTGGTGTTTGGTAACCCTTTTTTATTTTGACTTTTTTTTTGGGTGGTTTGCGGTGGTGGTGGTCGACGATAGTGGTGGCCAGCGGTGGCTGGTGGCTGCCGGAGGTGATCGCCGGTGGCCGGAGGTGGCTGCCGATGGTCGGCGATGGCTGTCGGAGGCCGGCGGTGGGAGGGTGGTGGTGGTGGTCTCAAAAAAAAACCAAAAGTGAAAAAAAAAAATCAGTTTCTGGAGTTTTTTTTTTTACTCTTCAGTTTAAAAACTGATTTTTTAAATTGGAGAAGGAAAAAAAAATGGTTACCAAACGCACTTTTTTTCCAATTTCCAAAACTGAAAAAAAAAATTGAAAAAAAAAACTGCGTCAAACGTGGCCTAAGTAAAAAAGAATGAGATCAAGGAAAGTCTGATCGATAAACCGCATTTCGTAATCAGGTGAGTTTGGTTGGTTAAAATCAAGATTATTGAGTGCAGTTTTATTCCCATAAATAATGCACCAGATAATCAAGTGCATAGTCTACAGAAACAAAAAGTCCCAAGTCGGACAAATTTTGACGAAGAAAACAAATCCACAAGCAAATTTAACCAACTGTCGTACTATGAGTGAGCAAAACAACATACAAGGCATTTATAGTTACTTATTTTTTTTGCTATGATTTGAATAGTTTATAAGACGGGTTGGATACAAGGCATTAAAACACAACAGATTATTGTGTCCTCAAAGTTTTAAAGCACTTTATTTAGGTAATGTATAAAACGTTTTGTGAAACTGAACAAGGCATATTTTGAAGTGATAAGTCCTCAGCAGTCACTTAGGCAAAAGGCTCTGCAAAAATTTTGTGCTCCTAATTCCCGATTACAGTACATGTACATACTTTTTGAATAGTAGAAACTTTGAATTAATTTTTGGTTTTATCTAAAACAGTCGCGGCCATTTAATAGTTTGTCAATCTAGAGTAATTAAAAAATTACGATCTATCCACATTAATAAAAGTAGATATGTTCATATCCAATTAGAGAGCATTCAATTTGTCGACTATCGAATCTTAGGTCCCGTTTGACAGGATTTTTTTCAATTTTTTTTTTAGTTTTAAAATTGAAAAAAAAACGGGTTTGGTAACCTTTTTTTTTTTCCATTAAGTTTAAAAAATCAGTTTTTAAACCAAAACTGTTTTTAAAAATGCCAAAAACGAGTTTTTTTTCAGTGTTATTTTTTTTTTAGACCACCACCACCCGCTCACCGCCAGCAGCCAGAGACTACTGCAGGCCACTGCCATCGCAAACCACCACGAAAAAAACTGGGTTATCAAACGTCCACTTATTTTTATAAAAAAAATAAATTTAACTGCTCTTTAATTTTTATTTTTTTTTTGTGAAACAGAACCCTAATCTTAATTTGCATAAGAAGCCAACAACTCCAAGTATATGTCAAAGATCTTAAAATCATGAATGCATGACATCGACCTGACCACATATCTCTATATTATCATGCCCGGGGGTGGTGCATTGATGTCATAAGTTACTTCAAGGTTCAACGGCAGACTAGAAATTGCTTGGATTTTCGGAGTATTCGTAGCACGTGGCATGCATCACTATCACATTTTAATCAGTAAGTCATACCAAACCCATCTGTCCAAATTAAGTGGGCAGTTTTTATGACGAAGGCTATCATCTATCTACTCATTACTGAGTAGTATTTTTCAATTATTATTATAAGTCAAAACAAATTTATTTCTAACGTCCTATAGTTATTCAAGTTTCATGTTATCACTAAAACGTTATCATGTAGTCATTAATACATTTTTGTAGATTACATTGCATATCAGAGTAAGGGAATAAATTTTGAGTGCCGTTAAACCGCCTTAGAGCACAGTACTCGAGCTAGGTTGACTGAACAACTTAAAATGCGATACCACTGGAAGATCCACTCTAAGACATCATAAATATAAGCAGTATACTTTAAGTGACACTTATTTTTTTAATGAAACTTAAAATTTTGCGTAACCATAAATTTTTGTGCCCTGGTAATATGACGCACTAAACATTGTGTAAGAAAAAAAGAGTAAATGTCTTATCGTACTAGGTTATATAATACAATAGGAGTTTAACCCGAACATGGTACGCTCGTGTCCAATTCGTGTAACTCTGTTTGTTAATCAAATATTTGGTTAGTTATACAAACCAAACTCTAGCTGTATGTTCACTTGTTCTTAAAACAAAAGTCGAATCCCAAATCTCAAATTACACCTCGTTGAATCTCAATCACTCAAAATAATTTTGTTGATACTAAGGCCCCGTTTGACAAAAAAATTTTCCCTCTTTTTTTTTCAGTTTTAAAAACTGAAAAAAAAGAGCGTTTGGTAACCATTTTTTTTTCAATTTAAAAAACCAGTTTTTAAACTGCAGAGTAAAAAAAAAACTCCAAAAACTGGTTTTTTTTTTCACTTTTGGTTTTTTTTTTTCGACCACCACCACCACCCTCCCACCGCCGGCAGCCACCTCAGGCGACCACCGCCGGAGACTGCCGGCCGCCGGCAGCCACCTCCGGCCGCCGGCGACCACCGCCGGAGACTGCCGACAACCACCTCCGGCCGCCGGCGACCGCCGGCGACCACCGCCGGAGACTGCCGGCAGCCACCTCCGGCCGCCGGCGACCACCGCCGGAGACTGCCGGCAGCCACCTCCGGCCGCCGGCGACCACCGCCAAAGACGGCCGGCAGCTACCTCCGGCCGCCGGCCACCACCGCCGGTGACTGCCGGCAGCCACCTCCGGCCATCGGCCACCACCACCACCACCGTCGACCACCGCTACGCCCCACCACCGCCACCGCTACGCCCCACCACCACCACCGCCACCGCAAACCACCAAAAAAAAAAAGTCAAAATAAAAAGGGTTACCAAACACCAAAAAAAAAAACCTCAAAAAAAAAAGGGGTTATCAAACACCCACTTGTTTTTATAAAAAAAAAAAATTAAGCTGCTCTTTAAAAAACTGCTCTTTAAAAACTGAAAACCAAAAAAAAAATTTGTCAAACGAAGCCTAAGACTAAGAACCAAGAAGGGTAGTTAAAGTCTACTGAAAATTCTACATGGCTCATTCGTGAATACACAGTGATTGACCTTGTGACCATGCCATCGCCTAAAATGACCAGACAGGTAAAGCTACCAATTACCAATCTTGACAAGCTTTTGGAGGTTGAGGAAGATTAATAACCATGTGAATGGAGAGCATGATCTACGATTGGAAATTTAGTATTGCCCACAGAAAAGCTTTGACATGGCTTGACGTGGTGTATGTGCGTGAGTATAGACCTATCAAAGCTTACCCGTTACTCGCGAGTAGATCCTGTCCAGGGCCAAAAAACTAAGGGGCCGTTTGACGGAGTTTTTTTTGCTCTTTTTTTTCAGTTTTAAAAATTGGGGAAAAATGGGGTGTTTGGTAACTCTTTTTTTTTTTCAATTTAAAAACTCACTTTTTAAATTGTAGTGTAAAAAAAAGAGAGGAAAAAGCTCTTTTTTTTTTCACTTTAAATTTTTTTTTTGAGACCTCCACCACAACGCACCCACCGCCGGCAGCCACCACCCACCGCTGCCCGGCAGCCACCGACAACCACCTCCGACCGTCGGCAGCCACCACCGCTGGCCGGAGGCCACCTCCGGCCACCACCGCCGCCAGACAGCAACCACCTCCGGCCGGCGGCAACCACCACCGGGCGGCCACCTCCAGCAGCCACCACCACAGCCACCTTCGACCGTCGGCAGCCACCACCGGGCAGCGGTGGGCGGTGGCCACTCCAGCCACCACCGCTGGCCGGAGGCCACTCCGGCCACCACCGCCGCCAGACAGCAACGACCGACGCCACCTCCGGCCGCCGGCAACCACTACCGGGCGGCCACCTCTGGCAGCCACCTCCGGCCACCACCGCCGCCGGCAACCACCTCCGGCCACCACCACCGACAGCGACTGCCGCGACAACCGCCGGCCACCACCACCGTCGACCACCGCTACGCCACACCACTGCCACCTCAAACCACCACAAAAAAAAAAGTCAAAATAAAAAGGGTTACCAAACACCCAAAAAAAAAAACTAAAAAAAAAAGAGTTATCAAACACTCACTTGTTTTTGTAAAAAAAAAAAATTAAGCTGCTCTTTAAAAACTGCTCTTTAAAAATTGACCATTGAAAAAAAAGCTGTGTCAAACAGACCCTAAATATAGGCACTCATTTTGTCTACCCTAAAGTCTGCAAGTAACTTTACCCATACACGATATTGGCCGGGTAAG
The DNA here is from genome assembly GCA_033070095.1 of Escallonia herrerae. Classification (NCBI taxonomy): domain Eukaryota; kingdom Viridiplantae; phylum Streptophyta; class Magnoliopsida; order Escalloniales; family Escalloniaceae; genus Escallonia; species Escallonia herrerae. The sequence goes on along the minus strand of JAVXUP010000662.1, from coordinate 146,001 downwards.
AGTGAGCTAGGTGCGGGCATAGCCGCGAGTAATTTATATTTAGAGTTTTGACTTTTAACTTGTAATCTCTCTCACTTATCTTTTTCTTTTTCACTCGGTCACAACTCAAACAGTTAACTCCATGCCTCCAACTTTGTTTTCTACTCTTGGTCGTGCCACTAGATAGACCACTGCTTTCTGCCACTATCCACTATCACTTCTAGATATATGATTGTGTCCATGTGTGTGCTAGATGTATGTCTGCTTTTATATGTTTTGTGTGTGAGAATGTGTTTGTGAGAGCACACACATGGACACAATCATATATCTAGAAGTGATAGTGGATAATGTGTTTGTGAGAGCACACACGCATACATGCGCGTCTGTGTGCGCGCGCGTCTATTACTCAATTGTGTATGTGCGTCTGTGTAACGCCCCCAGAAATTCGGAGCTCTGTCGCCCCGAACTCCTAGGTCGTCAAATCCTGTTCACTAACACATACTTCCAAAACAGTCAATCCGATATCAACTCATACTCTTCACATTCAGTATTACAAAACTGCTCAAACTTGAACTATTAAGATCTAGGTTATTTACAACCTCAAGTTCTTATAGAACGAGTTGACAAAACTGACCCACGTAGGGGTCTCCCTACACAGTAGCGATGGGCTCATCGAAATCTCACATAGACTCTAACCCATTCTCGAACTTGCTACATTTAATCATCACCTGCAGAAGGGAGCCAAACTAAGGGGGAGCTTTTGAGAGCCCAGTAAGGTCGTACGAGGACTACAAAAGAGATTATAACACGACTCCAAAAAATCCAACGGACGATGATTTTCAAAACACTTCGAAAGATCAAAATTCAATAATTACTCAAACTGAGCAAAGTTCATCAGAAATAGATGCCAAAATAAATATTAACAATCAGAACAAAATCCAAACCGATCAATAAAAGATCATTTTCAAGTCAGCATTTTCAAGTACCACGAAAATTTTCCTTACTCAAGGGATTTCAATCCGAGCAGAAATTCATTTAAAAAATACAGCAAGATTTCCCAAGGGATTTTAACCCAAGCAGAAATCAAATCAGATAATACGATAAAGGCTTGTCAAGGGATTTCAACCCAAGTATAAATCCTTCTAACTAAGTACAATGAATGTTTGTCAAGGGCTTTCAACCCAAGCGCAAATCATTCTAGCTAAAAAAAATCAAAAATCAATGTTGATCCTGGGCGATTGCAATGCCATTATGGCAAGCTCGTATAGTGTACACATGCATGATATACTAAAATAATTACTAGTCCACTTGGGTACTAGCCTGCGTTTCATGCAGGATTCAACCAGCCTTATACCGCCTCCCCACTAAACAGGTACCCAGGTCAACACATAAACTAACAATATCAATGAGCGTTAATATAAGCTCATATCCCCAAAATCAATTCGGGTTCTCATAACAATAATCATACTGACATAAGTCAGGATTCGGAATTTTCAGAAGAAATCGGATTTTCAGAAGAAATCAGAATTTCAGAAGAAAAATCACAGATAAACAACAAAACGACGGTGAATAATTATCGAATATAATCACAACAATTCGAAAGAATGGATACAGACAATTATCAAATTTGCTCAGTCAACAATAACATGACGTGGCCGATGGTCTTCCATTCCCTCGACGAACAATGCCGATCTATTCGAAGGGAAAGACTGAGGAGCATGAGCCCATCCCTGAATCGAAGAAAGACTCAGGGGTCTTCAGACTCAAAGAGTTGGCTTGAATCTAGACTGTAAATCTCTAGCCTTGACTTTGCTTTGTTTATACCTGTTATGAATGTGAGACCTTCATTTGGTAGTGCATCAAACCTAAGAGGCGCTTCTAATACACACACACACACACACACACACACACACACACACACATATATATATATATATATATGGGAGCCGATCCCTGTCTACCGGTAGAGAAATAACAATTTTTTCACCATAAATCTCGTCGTCCACGTGTACTCGTGGACAGCTCAGATGTGTTTTTTTCTTGAAAAAGTTGCAACCGCTGCTCTTTCATGCAGTTGCAAAATTTGACAAAAATGACCTGCGAAGCTGAAAGAACCCCAACCGCTACTTTCTTGTGGTTGGGAGCCCACGAGGAATTGAGAGCACACTCAACCGCAACAAAGTGTAGCGGTTGGTCTTCACCCACAAAACCCTCCAACCGCTACACTTTGTTGCGGTTGGTCATCATTGCAATAAAACCCCCCAACCGCCATACTTAGTGGCGGTTGGCATCATGTATTTTTTTTCCTCTGCCTTGTCCTGTCGTGTGATGTCCTTTTTCCCCCCGTGATGTCCTTTTTTAGAAATGCCATGTCAATGCAGCTCATAGCTCGGCCGGATAGTCCTCTGTAATTTTTTCTTTTACAACCTTTGACTACACTCATCTCACTGCTCACTCACGGATCTATTTTTTCTGTCTTCTTTCTTCTCTCTCCCTCACTTTTCTCTCTTTATAATTCGTTCTCCCCAATTCTTTCTCAACAGAGCCCTTTCTTCCGTTCTCCATCATCTTTACCAACTCTCTTCATACTCCATATCTCACCTACATAATCTCCACGACAATACAAACAAAAAAAATTTACGCTAGAAGATTAGTGAATTTTTCTTTAAATATATCAAGTTAAAACAAGTAAGTATTTTGAATTTTCTTATAATTCAATGTTAATTTCAAACTGTTCTTACCATAATTATTCTTACCAATGGATTGTTTAAATTGTGTTATGCTTAAATTGTTCTCTCCATATCTCATTTAGTTTGGGAATGTAAATATTATGGACGCTAATTTGGTTTACGATTATTTTTTGTTCTTAGAGATATGAATTTTAACCCGGACCTCATGATCCATCAATTCTATACGATGACGATGACCACGTCGCGAGGCACGTATTTGACGGTGTCGATAGAAGTGTTTTGAAAACAATTCAAATCACGAGTTACCTCGAAGAGTGGGTACTAAACGAGGAACAAATACAAATATTACACCGTCAAAATTTATCTATGTTCACCGATCTTTAGCATTGGTCTCGGCACGACGATTGTCTTATATCCGCTCTAGTTGAACGATGGAAGAGCGAGACGAACTCATTTCACTTCCGGTTTGGTGAAATGACTATTACATTAGAGGACGTCGGATTTATACTTGGAATTCCATGTCATGGCAGACCCATTACTTTCAGCAAAACGTCTGCATCCATAGCGAAGATGGCTAGGCAGTATTTTTCAAAAATTTCGAGGGAAGCTCTTACAACAAACGACATCAAACTCAAATGGCTGAGAGAAGTACAGCGTGCTACCGGATGAATACACTCCTCACGATTTGGTGACGTATACAAAGGCATTCCTTCTGTATATTATTGGATCTATATTACTTCCAACGCATTCAAAAAACACGGTGCATCTGAAGTACATGGTGTTCTTGGAGGACCTTGAGGAGGTATACTCGTATTCGTGGGGTTCAGCTGTCATTGCGCACCTATATCGAGCACTGCACAAAGCTACGAGAAAGGGTGCCAAGTCCATTGCAGCTTGCCTCACTCTATTACAGGTTTGAGCATTTTTTTCTTAGTTGACGTGTCAATATATTCGTGATTAATTACTAATTTCATAAAATGTTTGCATTCACAGGTTTTGTCTTATGAGAGGCTACCCACTGGTCGTCCACAGTCGTGGGATGATTCCGATGAGACGTGGCTTAGGGTGTGGGCCTGGGGCCTACCCACCGGTCGTCCACAGCCACGCTTATTTGTCGGTGTTGATGAATTTGACCAATCTTACTAGGGGTCATCAACTGATTATTATGGCTCAACTCCACTCCCGTCATAACTCAATAGTTTTCATTTTTCTGGTGTACTGCATACACATGGGCCTTGCAGCCGGTACCCGAAAATGTGTCCCTTTTTCTTTGTCTTGTTGGCCCTTTGTCACTGATCCGAACAACCGGGGGTACATGCGGTGCTCCTCTATGACACTCAAATAGTCGGGAACAAATTTGGTCTGTATTTGCCCATTTTCTAATCGTCTTAATTCTAATACCGAAACCTATCATTTTTGAATATGCTCTATAGTATGCTTCAACTTCATCCAGTGTTTGAAAAACTTGACCTTTGTAAGGTGGATCAGAATCTTCACAAAAATTATTTCCTCCAGTTGCATCCATATTTATATTGAAATCTAAAAAATAAAAATTATATCATTCTCAACAAGTCATAGAATTAAATAAAATTTTTTTGGGCAGAAACAGAAATAAAATGGAATAAAATAAATCGAATGAAAAAGGCAAAACTTACAATGTAGTTTTGTTGCTTTCAATTGCCTCCTCCTTCAAGATAATTGCTCCAATATCACCAAAATTAGATGAACTGATTTTAAGATAGTGCAAGCAAACACTAAAAGTCTGAGATGTTGGAAGAATTTTTGAGTGTTTGTTTGATGAAAAAATGGGACTTTGGGGGTTACAGAGGATGAAGAAATGGTTAGGGTTCGATAGTAAGTTAGTGGGGAAGAAATAGAAGAGAGATATAGCCAGAAAGAAAAAGACTGAGCGTGAAGTAAAGGGAAACCCCCCCAACCGCTACTCGGGGCATTAATTGCAGTAGCTCAGGGTAAGTGTGGGCAGCTGGGGTTTTATTAGAGTTTTTAATAGCATTTGTGGGGTAGTTGTGGGGTAGCTGGGGGTTTATTTACGGTAGGTGGGGCAATAATTTTTATCGGGTTCATATCCTTGTGTCACACGATACAACTGAAAAAAATTTGATGATTCTAACCGCTACACTTAGTAGCGGTTGTGTAGTGAGTGGTGGGCCAACCGCTACACTTAGTAGCGGTTGGGAGTGATATGCTGTCCTTTGGTCGCTCATCCGAAAAGCAATAAAAAAAATTGTGTGATGACATAGTGCGGGGTCAATTTAACAAAATCATCACCAACGACTACACTTAGTAGCGGTTGGGTGTGCGTGCCGTCCTTTTTAATATATATATATGAGAAGCAAAGAAGAGCGTAAAGAAGAGAAGCAAAAAAAAAAAATACCAACAGCTACACTTAGTGGCGGTTGGCATTAAAAAATGTGGGCCATGCTACGAAATGGAGAATGCTTAAAAACAAAAAAAATTGCAATGATGACCAACCGCAACAAAATGTAGCGGTTAGGGGGTTTTGTGGGTGATGACCAACTGCTACACTTTGTTGCGGTTGGGTGTGCTCTTAATTGCTCGTGGGCCCCTAACCGTAAGAAAGACTAGCGGTTGGGATCCTTTGGGGCATTTTTGTCAAATTTTGTAACCGCATGCAAGAGCAGCGGTTGCAACTTTTTCAAGAAAAAAAAACACATCTGAGCCGTCCACGAGTACACGTGGACGGCTAAATTTATGGTGAAAAAATTGTTATTTTTCACCGATAGACAGGGATCGACTCCCTATATATATATATCTCGAAGGCAATGTCGCTGTTCAATGCAACCTGTGCCATTATTATATAATAAAAAAATGAGTTACACCAATATGTGGAGCCATAAACCGCCCAAGAGGAGTAATTTGAATTTCAAGGAATTCAAAAGGGTTTTTTGGTGGGAAAGAAAACTTTGCCAAATGGAGTGTTGGTTCTTGAAAATTCAAAGTAATGAAAAGGAAAGATTGGCCTGTTATGTCCATTTGGTAAAAGCACAGGTAATAAGACAGCGATATTTGTCGGAGGGCTTTGTATTTTTGTTCCTCGCAACGACGGCTGTTCACCACCAATTCTCGGTTGGAAAACAAGGGGGCAATAATTTTAAACACCAATGTTTTTTTGTTTTAAACATTTTTTGGGAAACAATAAAAAAAAATCTCCAAATTACGCTCACGTTATTTACTTGTCCTTAGCATTATTTATTTCAAGGCTCATTGATCTCCCGTAGAAGAGAAAACTATTCATGAGCATTTTTATTTTAACTCTTTATACTTCTTTTCAGAATTAATTGTTTATGATTTGACATGGAAGGGAGTCACTACGAAGAAGTTTTTGAGGATCGACGAATCAAATGATATTTCTGTTCAAATGGTACACATGTTTAGGAAAGTTTATTCCCGCTCTTCCTCCACTAGCATGTTTTTTCGGAAAACTCTATTTTTGTTCAATAAGATACCAAAGTGGATGATTCACATCCAGATCACGAATGTTTGGAATCCAGCCATTGGAAGGTGCTTGTTCATCTTGCACGCTATAGTTAACTCAGCAAGCGGATCATCATGGAAGCACGCACATCACGAGGATTTCAACGATCATAGAAAAAAAAAAAAGGAGCTTGTTCGTGAGATTAAAAAAAATATCTTTATAAATTCTTCTATTTTTTATGGTGCAATACCTATTTGACCGCTCCTTTGCCCTATATTTGCACTCAAGTCCAGGTGCTTGAGTTCATTGGACAAAAAAAAAGAAAACAAAATTTCTAAAATCAATGATAAGTACCGGTGAATAGGATAGCATGAAAAAATGAACTCCCCTCAGAGGAAGGGCTAAGCAAGGCGGACCAACTTACTTCAAGCTAGATCCAAGCTTTCACTTTTCCTTGTTATATATGTTTATATGAGATATGATAACACAAAAGGGTAAGAGATCTCTAACTACAAACTATAGTTTGTTTATGAAATATAGACAATCTTGCATATGTTCAACAATAATACGGAGTAATATTTATTTTTGTGATTCCTTTATTGGTCATTTTCTTACATTAAAAGTATTCTTTTAAAAGCTTTTACTTAAACACCTTTAGCAAGATTTTTCGCAACTAATAGTTCCCAATTCTGCATAAATTTGATTAAAACCAATTTTGAAAATTATTTCATTTCAATTTGAAAAAAGTCTTTAAAAATTAACCTCAAACGAGCTCTTTTAATCTAATTAAGTATTACTATTAGCGCCGTGAGCGGAATTGGTAAATGCAGGCAACCCAAGAAATTATAGCACTGATTGAGAGCTTTTTCAAACAATTCTTTTCTCCTATTTTCGTAAGATAATAATAACCAAATTTAGAAAATCGTAATACTCTACCAACTTGGTGTAAAATTCCGGAATACGCCACCCCACAAAACCCTTTCCGCCGATCTGAAATGATTTAAAATTCGGCAAGAGTGGGACCATTTCTTCACTCCTCAACCACTTAAATCCGGGCTCAAATCTCAATCAAACGGCAGTCCAAATTCCAGCGCATTCTCCCAAGAACTTACGCACCACATCATAACAAAACCCCTCTAAAATCTTTGAAAAACGATTATATAAAGCCCCCCTTTACCACATGCCAGACCCAGCACCCCCCCGACACACGGAGAAAAGTTTGAGAGAGAGAGAAGAGAGGGTGAAAATGTCGTCGTGGGCTTCCCGGTGGGTCGAACTGAACTTCTCGCTGCCGACCTCGATATTCCGGTGGCCGAGGCTGATGTCCTCGTACTTCACGCCGGAGTGGTCCCCACGGGGACCCACGTGGGCCAGCGAGGGCTTCTGGGGATTCTCGCCGAGAGGGTTTAACGGGCGGAGCTTGCGCGGGTGGTGGCCTGAGCTGGACTTCTCGATCGTGGACACGGTGGTGTGGTCGTTCGTCACGGCCTTGGAGTCGGTTGCGCTGGTCTCGATGCTCTGCTTCTTCTTCGTCTTCTGTGGCTGCACTATCTAATCGGATGGCCGGGATCAGACGCCGGCGCTGCCGTCATGGGCTGAGTAGTGCTAGACATTATGAAGTATTGTGTAATGGTCCGGGCACGTGACCTCGTCACGTGGGATTTGGCATTGTGATTTATCGTTTGTTAGTTTTGTAAGTCGGTGCAAATTAGTCATTTTAAGGGTTTAAACTTTGAACCCTGACTACATTATTTTTCCTTTTTTTTTAATCTGAAGAATCACTCGGAAGAAATGATCAAATCTAGTATCATCGGTTCTGCGGCTGTATGATGACCTAATTTTATTGGGGTTAATTAATTCGGCATTTTTAAGGTTTCTATTTATCACACAGTTATGTCTAATTATTAAATAAAATAAGATTACCTTTTTTAACTTTTAAGTTCACTGAGAGTGTGACGCACCCACTTTGAAAAAATTTTAGGCTCTGGAAGGTCAAAGAAACGTAGAGTGTTATCACAAAAAGAGAAATAAGTAAAAACCCTATTGTGTCTCTGAGGTTGCATCTGAAAATCATTTAGGTTTGACGCAACTTTTTTTTCCCGTTTTTTTTTCAGTTTTGAAAACTGGAAAAAAAAAATGCGTTTGGTAATTATTTTTTTTTCCTTCTCCAATTTAAAAAACAAGTTTTTAATTGCAGAGTAAAAAAAAAAATTCCAGAAATTGGTTTTTTTTTTTTCACTTTTGGTTTTTTTTTTTGGAGACCACCACCAACACCCTCCCATCGCCGGCCGTCGACAGCCACCTCCGGCGGTCGGCGACCAACGCCGGCAGCCACCGGTGACTGTCGGCGCCACCTCCGGCCGCCGGCAGCCACCAGCCACCGCCACCGCAAACCACCCAAAAAAAAAAGTCAAAATAAAAGGGTTACCAAACACCAAAAAAAAAAAACTAAAAAAAAAAAAGGTTATCAAACACCCATTTGTTTTTGTAAAAAAAAAAAATTAAGCTGCTCTTTAAAAACTGAAAACCAAATTTTTTTTTTGTCAAACGAACCCTTAGTTTCGGATTTTTCAATAGTTTTGTAAATTGAAGAGAAAAAAACACGTTTGACGTACAGTTTTTTTTTTCTCTTCAGTTTTGAAAATCAGTTTTTAAAATAGGGTTATTTTTTAAAACTCCCATTTAGGAGTTTGCGTTTTTGTTTTGAGACTACCAACACCCTCCCACCGCCATAGCCACCGCTGGCCACAGCCGGCCACCAGAGGATTCCACCGTCAGCCATCGCAGCCTGCCGGTCCGCCACCCACCGCGGCCAGCCACCCCGCCGGTCACCGCAATAACCACTAAAGAAAAACTCAATAAAAACTACATAATCAAATAACCATTTATTTTTTTAAAAACAGAAAACCAAAACTGAAAGTAATTTCAAACAGACTTTAAATTGTCAACATAAACATCTAATCGAACAAAAACATAAATAATGAGTTCGAAAGCTAAGTTATAACAAGAAAGTTTTGTGAGCCCTGTTATATCTTAATGATTTTTGGGCTTTTTATATCTCAAAGAAAACAAACAATAAAATGTGCACAAAACAAAACTTAAACCAACCTAAAGTTTAATGTCAACCCAACATTGGAGGTCGAGTGACTTATGTATCCCGTCGGACAAACCAGAATCAAATATATGTTCTTCTGACAAAATTTTACGAGAGGTGACCTAGAACTGGGTCTTTGTTTTTTAAATGTACTCGACCTATTCTAGTCGAATGGACTTAAAACTCTAATTAACTCAGTCAGACAAACCAGAATCAAAATTATGTATCTCTGGGAGGACTCTACGGGGGCAACCTATATTTGGGTCTTTGCCTTTTAAATGGACTGGACCTATTCTAGTCGAATGCACATAAAACTCTGATTAACACTTCTAGCTGTCTGATAATTCTAAATGAAATCAAATTTTGAGTTTGATATAATTCCAGTGCTGCTTTCGAAACTCTATTTTTTTTATTTGTATATTTTGATGTTGTTTTTCCTTTTAACTAAGATCTGGTCGTGGGAAGGGGAAATAAGTCTAAGACTCTTAATCTAGACTCTAACTCAAAAATGAAAAAAAAAATGTAAACCAACTCTAATAGAAAACAATACCTCGAGATTTGGCTGTTTAGATTGCTTGGTACGTCGAGATGGATCCATGATGCAAAAAGACTAGCTAAGATATTATAAACGTAGATGGGACTGGAAAAGAAAATTTTCTTTCTCCTCACAGTTTTTACAGAATTTCTCCTCCAGAAACCGGTCCCATTTTGTTTTAACAGGACGGTTTAACCCATCAATTAGATACAATTTTATCTTAAATTTTGGAGGATAATCACCCCAAATTCAGATAAAATTTCCTAAAAATGTACGGGATACACCAGGTTTCAAAAGTAAATTGGAATCAATCCCAAGTCAACTATAATTCTAGGATATACCAGATTAGGAGAATTAATCCCAAGCCAACTCTAAATCAAGCCTAGTCTTTTTACCCTATCTACTTTAGGTTAAATCCAACTAAGTAGACTGTTTTAACCAACTAGACTGGACTATTGACCGGACTGGATCATTCATTGGACTGGACCTAATTAATTAAATTCTGCTCATTATATATTACTAGGCTTGAATTCAAAATATTAAACTTAATTAACAATGATGCTCAATAATCAACAAATAAAAAGGATAATATAGGTTACAAAAATCCGATGTCTACACAGAGTTAACAGAATAAATGGATAGATGGTTATTTTCCCCTTAAAGGACTCAAAGTTACATATTCGATTGTCTTTATCTCCTACCACCCCCACTTTGTTTAACCACCCACCACCAAACCCTATGGGTAGAGCTAAAAGGTTGATGTCCACGTGGGAGCCGCCATCTCCATATCTCGTTGCCTAACGTCGTGAGCTCCTAGTGGTCTAATTAAGAACTTGCACGCAAACACAAAAGCATAAAGAGAATTATGGGTTTAGGAGCAAGAAGTCTTCGCCATTGCCGGTCGCATTACTTAATCTAACAGCTTGAGGCTGCATGAGCTCCCAATTCCTTCATGATCACGCACACACATTCACAATCGCGCACATATAAAGGCTCACTGTAGTGAGGTACTTCCTTACGGCTGCGACGACACAGATTTGCAGTAGAAGGCTTTTTTCATGCGTTGCAATGTTGGACTGAAGAATCTTGCCACGACATTTTGGAGGCGACAATAGTTGGAGAAGAAGTCCACTTGGTGGTTGTTGTGGTTGGCTGATGGCTACAATTGGTTAAAGGGTTCTTGTGGCGGTGGAGATAGTAGGGTTGAGGACCCACGATGAGGGGTCAATTGGCGGCTTGTGGGAAGTGGAATGCATTTGATACCGGGATGCCGGTGCATGTACATATCTATATATTTAGGTTGGTGCCTTATGGGTTGGGGGTGGGGTGGCAACATGTGGCAACGGGGAGATTAAGGAAGCCGATGGGATGTAAAGATCTATGGGTTTGTATCACACCCCCGACTAAAAGGCGAACCTTTGCATACTTTTTCAAAATATACCTGGTTACAAGAAATATAGTACCAGACATTTACACCTATGTAACCTCAAAAGAATTGATCAGAACTCTAAAATACAATCCATATAAGAAGCACTAATATTAATTGCTAATGCCTGGAAATTGCAGCGAAAGTCAAATAACAAACAAGCATTACCTAAAAAGGGTTCTCAAATGCTACTAGATTCCATATACTATTAGAAATGGTTGATTACCACAATGTCCCTAAGGTTAAAGTAAAATTACAGTCAAGTACATTACGTTTCAAAAGGTAAGAGCCGTGTCTTTTCGTCATTAATCCTTCAAAAAATATTCCTTTTTACTTATGTCACCAATACATATGTTTTAAATGTCAATACTGCCCTCATTTTGTATATGCAAAATATGTACCATATAAAAACTTAAAAATCCTAATTTTCCAAATTAGGGTTTTAACCCCAATTCTCCCTTACCCTACCACCGCACCTTCGTCGGCAAACACTCAGCCTCAAAGTCGATAAATTGGCTTAGCCCCACCGGCCTCATCCCGTCACCGACGAACGCCTCTCTCTCGTCATCCCAAGGCATCTGGCCGCATCCACCGCCATAAACCTCCTCCAGCACAAAATGTGTCATTATCAAAGCCGCCAAATTAATAGTAAATCTATAACTTTAGTTGAGTGTGCGTGTGTAACTATTGGTGTGGTAGGTGGTGGACGACTGATTGGTGGCGATTATGGATTCTGGAGGGTTGATTTTAGGCGGTGGTGGGTTGTCTAGTGGCGGTGGTGGACTGATTAGAGGCAGTTGTAGGCTAATCGATGGTGGTGGTTAATGGCGGCGACTGCCGTGGTGATAGCGTGTGTGTTTGTGTTTTATGTGTGTGTGTGTGTGAGAGAGAGAGAGAGAGAGAGAGAGAGAGAGAGAGAGAGAGAGAGAGGGGGAGAGTGCATCTCTGTGTGTGTGTGTCTGTGTGTGTTTTGAAGCTGAAGAAGTGGAGGGAGGGAGGGTGTAACACCCCAAACTTGAGGCTAGTTTTACGCTAAAAATCCTAGTTAATTAATTCTTAGATCTTTAGCGATAAATTGGTGAGCATTAAATTTTGTTATCGTTAGCAATAATATTTAGAAACTATAATGAAGTTGTGATTTAACGATAGTACTTATATGATTACCTATTTAGACCTTTAGTGACGATTAGCGTGATCGAAATTGTAACAGCTATCGTTAACGACAAAGTTTTTGGGAAAATCATAAGTTACAATAAAAAAAAAATAGAAATCGTAACTAATGTTGATAGACGTACTTAGTGCAATTAGCGTAAATGATAATTCGAAACTTTTAGCGACGAGAGTTTTTAAGTTGGCATCGATACTTTTATTTAGTAATTTTTTACGATCAAATAGTCAAGCGGGGTCATGTGGCAAACCTATTAAAAAAAAATTTTCTAGCATGAAAATCATATCATGAATATTATTGTGGACCTTTTTATAAAAGGAAAAAGGCTTCAGGTAAAAATAAGAATAGCCAAAGAAAATTTGAGGGGGCATTTTGGTTATGTTCCAAATTAGGGTTATTATGTATAGATTGTAGAACAGTGATCAGCCGTCGTTGGTTTTTTTTTGGAGACTTGTTGCGGTAGAGAGAGATACCGAGAGAGGAAGAGAAGGCTGTCTATGCTCAAGAGAAAAGAAGAAAGAAACAGAGAGACGGGGATAGAGAGAAGAGGTGAAGATCTTGGAGAAGAGAATTTTCGTCAAGTGGGTAGAGTTTTCGGTAAGTTTTCTAGCCGAATTTCGTTCAAATTTATTTAATGTTTATGGAACTGTAAAGGGATATCAGTCGGTTGTACATGCCGTGCAAAAACGTGGGTGTGATTTGGGATCTGCCGAGAGAGCATGTGAGTAGCGTGAAGTGGGAGCATGGCTGCCGTCATGTGCGTACCTGTGTGAGTTTGGGTGTGTTTCATTGGGAGGAATTTATGTGAATGAGTGAAGGAAGTGCATCGGTAAGAGCAGTTGTAAGGTGTTGTGTAGATGTATGGGTGTTGTGAATTAGTGTGTGTATAGTGGGTATATGTGGGTGTATATATATAGGCCTGTGTGAGTGAAGTGGTGCTTGTGAGTGTGTGAAACCAAATTAAAAGGTGAATGAGCAGGGAAGACCCACTGCCGTGGGTATGGAGAAATATGAGTGTGTGCTTTGTTGTGTGTTTATGTGTGTGTGCGAATGAGTGAAAGTAGTATAGATGTGTGTGTGTGTAAGAAATGAACGAACCAGGCAATGCGAGTGAGTTTGTTTCTGGGAAGAAGGCTGTGCGGAGTGGAAGAAAGGAAGAAGACAGGTGAACAGTAATGGGTCTGTGCAGTGGAGTGGTACACTGTGCTTGCACAGTTGTACCACGTGGCTGTTGGTATTGTACGCTTGTCCAAAAATTCTGAAAATCTACAGGATGGTTCTTAGTACAATATTATAATTTCTGTGAAAATTTCATATCGTTCTGATATTGTATGTATTTATTATAATTTCTGTGAAAATTTCATATCGTTCTGATATTGTATGTATTTATTATAATTTCTGCAATTTCAGAATTGTAAAAGTCTTTGGAGCCCTTAAACCCATGAAAATGTTTTGGAAAAATTATAGTAATGTTTTTATACTATAAGAAAGAGTCAGTAAAAGTTTGATAATTTTTGAAGATGATTTGCTATCATTTTCCATATCGCATTAAGTTTAGCAAAATGAAAAATAAAGAAATAGTTTTAGTGCCTTTTAAATCTTGATTTTTATTTCTATAATTTTTCTACATATATTAAGGCTTGTATAAAAATTATGAGTCCTTATTTCCAGCTAAAAGCAATTATGGAAATTTATTGGTTTTTAGTGTATTTAAGGAAATTATTTTTAATTCAAAAATAATCAAAAATTATATTTTTATCCCATATGCTCTATTAAGCTATAAATAATGCTTAATGAACGACAAGAATATTTTTGAGATATTTTGGAGTCTCGTGGAGTGTGACGAGTGTCGGGTTAGGCTGGCCGTATGTGGGACCCGCTTTGAATTTCGTCATTCTGGGTAGAGAAATGAGTATATTGTGGGTAGTTATATTAGGTTTTTAAGATATTAGTGTGAATAGTGTTCTGATAAATAATTTGCCCGACCTAGGTTAATTCAAAGAATTTTGGATCGAGGTGTTGGGCAGTGCATAGCTTGGACTGAGGTAAGGGATTTCTTCTGAAACCCAGTTTTCTCTATTTGTCCTCGAATATTTCTTTGAATTGTTATCGCTATTCTTTTGGATTCTGTTATTTTGATTAAGTCGCATTGTTTGCCTTAAAAACCTATCTTGAGCCTTAAGCATTTATTGGAAATCATATTCGATGCACTGTGTTTATTTCTCGTTGTGCATCGATTTAAGAATTGTATTATCCTTTGTTCTCATTCTGCATATTGACATAAGAGTTTGCATTGGTGTGTTTGGCGGGAGTTGATGTATAGTGGAGGATATTGGTGTGGGCTAGTACCTTGATGGACTAGCCGGTGTATTGGTGTGGGCTAGTGCCTTGATGGACTAGTCGGTGGATAGTGTTAATGAACATCGCCTTTGTGGCTTTGCTAAGTGATTACCCTGCATTGCCTGTGTGGCTTTAAAATTGCTCATGTTCAATATTATCTGTGATTGTTTGCATCGTATCCAAAAGTCATATTAATATCTGATTGAATTAGTTATGATCCTTGTGAAAATTCTGGAATTTATCATCGAATTGTTTCGTTGAACAAAACCAACATCGTTTTGTATTTGTAAACTATTTCGTAATTTCTTTGTTTGAGCGACCTTACTGAGCTCTCAAAAGCTCACTCCCCTTTGACTTCCTTTCCGCAGGTGATAACCAACAATAGATCGCATTGGGTGTGGACTAGATCTGAGCCGAGCGAAAGAGAACTTAAGTTTCAGTATTAGCCTTTAGAACCCCTGCGTGGGCCATTATTGTTATTTAGAATTGTTAGCTTAGATTTGATGTTTCAAGTATAATTGTACGCTAAGAGTATTATTTTACTCAATGGTTTAGTTGCTCTGACGGACTGATGGTTCTAAATTGCTTGAGTTTGAGGTCGTAATTGTCTGAGTGTATCTGATTGAGCGAGTGTTAACGTTCCCAAAATTTCGGGATGTTACAGAGGGGGCTCTGTTTTGTGAAATAAAGGGATGAAAATTGGCATTTGAAGAATTACATTCTTAAGTGATGGACATTTCATCCGAACCGTTATATATTACAGCATTTCTATTCAGTCCATAGACATAAGTGCTAATTGTCAAAACTAATAGATATGCGTGTAATTTCACCATAACCTCAAGGATATGAGTATAAATAACTCTATTAGAAACTTTTTATCCAAAGCCAAAAAAAAAAAAAAGGTCTTAAAACAAAGGAAAAAGTCCAAGCTCTTCCATAAGTATCAACCTCTTGTTAAATTGTATCAGTTTAATACCTTGAAATGGGACCCACAATGATTGAGTACAACCTAGGTATTTAACGACTCATAGCTGAGTAAAAAATGCAACATATAGAATAGAAGGTGTAAAGACGATAAATACACTTAACACAAAGACGATAAATAATCTTAACACGACAAAATTCTCATCTAGGATATTTACTCAAAGAAGATCAAATAAAAACTAAAGGAATGTATTTGAATAATTTATTTACAATCAAATCCGATTCAATCGTATAATCCTTGAGTGTAAAGCACGTTAACCTACGCACGCCAATGGTTTAGGTAAAGTATCAAATATTTGAATTTCAAAAAGGATAGCTTAACGGTTTTGGAAGTTACTTGATTTTGGACACAAATAAAAAATTACAAAATGACGAATTCAAGGAAGTGAAATTATTGAATCAGAGTTTGTATGAGCATAAAATTATGAAATAGTGAATATGAGCAAAAAGCTAACAAAAAATAGGGATACCATTTAGACGCTGACACGTGACTCCTACTCCGACGTGTTTACAAGCCCAAAGTGGGCTGAAATGATGGTTCCTTATTTAAAAGAAAATTATTTTGTTTGAATTTTGAAAAGCACGTGGAAGAGAAATTTCGGGACTGCATCCTATAGCCTATTCTCACTGTGCAGTGGATGTACAGATTCAAATAAAGACCAAGAGTAAGTGAAAGAAAATTGATTCAGCGAACATAGTATTGCTTAAAACCATAAGAAGAGGTATCATATGTGTAACCTTCATTTTAAATTATGCAGCAATCTTCGTTAGGTCATATACTCCTCCAATAATTTCAAAACCTAAATCGAGTTAACCCATTAAAAAATAGATTTCTAAATTGATTGTGACATTAAATCCTCCTCATAACTTTCCAATGTCATACATATATGGTTGAAATTCTCGAAGCTCTAGGTTTTTCCTTTCTTCTATCTCCCTACAAGACCAAATTCTTTTTATTGGTAAAACACAAATTGACTAATCCTTATTTCTTTAAAATTGATAAATAACACAAAAGACCCCTAAAGATAAATCACTTATTCAAAAGTATCCCAAAAGGTTACTAAAATAAGAAAAGTAACCTAAAACATGAAATAATTAATAACAGATTATTTGGGGTCTTAAGTCTGTATTTGTGTGCTTTCATGTTGTGTTTTTGTTTGTGAATAAGGGGTATGATGGTTGTGTGGATGCGTATGTGATGGGCAAAAGTCTATGCAAAAGTCAAAAGTTTTTTTGGTGGCAATGGTGGGGGGTTTGACAGTGGTGGTGATGGGTAATGGTTCAAAGGTGGCTGGGTGTTTGATGGATGGCTGGGGGTCGATTGTCGATGCTACTAACGAAGAAGAAGATTAGGAAGAATTCTTAGGAGACAATTTTGGTAAATACGATAAATACTATGATGCCCTAACTATGGTTAGTTCCTAAACAGGAGGGAGCTTTGTGTAAAACTAATACAAACCGCAAGGGGCAGAGTGTATTTCCTATAGTTAGGAGTAGGCGCGACAAACATCATGAACGCCTAGTGTAATTAATCCATTTTATCTTTTATTCGTGCACACGTAAGATGCTACTACCTTTTGAAAGATTTCTAGAGGGACGAGGTGCGCACCTAACATGAAAAGATTTAATTTGATAACATTGTAGCTCTTGTAAGTTTTAACCGCCAATTAGACCAGGAATTAGGCCAATAGGTCAAGTGGGGACGGATTCGTAGGTAAACTAAAATTTTCTTAAGCTAGAAGCAGACTTATTACTATCTATATAGACTACCAATTACCAACATAAATCTGGAAATGAAAGGTTGATTGAAAGTTAAAACCTTCACCAATGGAGAAAGAACCCCAAATCAAGATTAAGTCAAAAAGACTAAGTGAAATGGCAGGAAAAAAAAGGGTCATAAATAAGGGGATTCTTACAGAAAACAACGAAGTTTTACAAAGTGTCAAAAACTACGTCTCAGGAAAAAAAATCTCTATGCCTTCTCTTTCCTTTCTCTCTCTAAAATAAAGCCTTAGTTGTCGCCCTTTTCCTTCCTCGGCCTCCTTGGCTAGAGATGAAAGGGGAGGCTATTCATCCCCTCCACAAAATTTCCCCTTAATTTCCTTTTTGTTTCTCCCCTTGTTTTTATTATCCTTTTCCTTTTTCTTGTGTAGACATTACTTTAAGATCTGGTGAATCTAGGAGGAAAAAAAATCCCTTCGAGATTCAAATCCTTTGGATTTGGCCTTGGGAGGTCTCCCTTCGACCTTTATCATCTCCAATCTAAACCAAAGTAGCTCTGTTAGCTGCCTTTCCCTGTGGCCTAGGCCTCTCACACTATCATTGTGAGAAGTAGGGATATGATGTATTTTAAATGCATCTTTCAGTCCCTATTGCCTCTTAATTGGGTACCTCCAAGTGCATGCAATCCCTATGTTTATTCCGATTTTCGCCAAGGCCATTGTTAGCCTTATGGTTGGATTACATAAACTTACATGTTAGTTTGATAATAACAACATATTTATATTTTAATGTGTACTTTGAGTTGATCCTTAGTAGGTACATACATGCACAATGTTGAAAAAGTAAATCCAATTCTATTATTTATATTCTCATGATCTACTGGTACGTCTTCTTGATGTTCTATTGATTGTTACTCATATGAGAAGTTGGAAATACGAAATGAAATCAAAAGAGATTAAAGCTATATTAGTTATTAAGAAAGCTCCATCAAGTCTAACGTCAAAGAGAAACAAATAATGCATTGGCTAATTTACTTTCAACTGTGATTTATTATGTAGCTTGTTTCCGTTTGATGTGTGAATTGATGACTATGGCCTAAAATGACCTTAGGACTCCTTGGATAATGCATATGAGTTTATAATCTTTCAAACATCCCTTACTCTAAACCCCAAAGATGGGCTTTCACCTAAGTTTAAGATGTGCGACATGGTTAAATTTGATGGAACTTCTGATCCAAACATCGGTATCAAGATGTATATGCGACTACAAGAAAAAGAGTCTTTAGCGATGGACTTTTAGTGACAAAATCAGTAGCTTAAAGCCTCCTTTAGCGAAGGACCGTTTTGTGGTCGCAGTGGACGTCAAGCTACGCTCATGTCGGTGGTTAGGTCCTCAGCATTGCCTGCTGATGACAATGCACATAGCATAAGCATCAATAGGCTGGCCCTAACCCCGGACCCACGCTAAGCCCTCCCACCCGCGTGCTAGTTCTGTTTCTTCAGTGGGTTCTACGACATTAGGTATATTTAGTATTATCATTTCAACAATGTCTACCTTATATTTTAAATTATATTTGAACCAATTTAATGCTGGTATTTGTAGAATCTGGTCGAGGCCGTGGACCCACATGCGGGGATCGCATCGCATCGATCCCAGTGGAAATAACAAGTTAATCTCACTGAGGATGGCCAGTAAGTAAAAAAATCACATAATGCAGCACTTGACATTATAATGATTTCAATAATTATTACTGTTTACTTATTTAATGATATTAATGTTATTCTTTATCAGGGTCCTAGAGCGTTCGACGAATATGAAGATCGTCGTTCTTGTGAAGAGGCGCTTCTTCGAGCCACTGCTGTACTAGAAAGACTGGGATGCTGAGAGGAGGGAGGCTCTATTGGAGGAATGACTGGTATGGTTACGAGTCATCTAATATTTGTTTAATTAGTACTATTCAATGCCTTTAAGCGTACTGATTGTGTAATTTGATGCATCACAAGATAGGTTCGAGTTTGAGTTGTCTGAGGAACAGGTATTGTGGGAGATGATTTTTTTTGTGTGCATATATAGCCAAAAATTACCGATGATGGCTACATGATGCACGAGAGTGGGCGCGGAAGATGTTGTCAGAGGGTGCCCCGATGGAGGAGTGGAAGGGGTATCCCCTCTTATTGGATCTCACCATCTGTATTGGGACAAATGGTTGATAAGTAGATGACTGATCAATCTTGGGAGGTAAAGATTTGGGGGGGGGGGGGGCAACAGAAAGGATCAGGATCCTACAGGAGGGACGGTGCCTCACAATGTCATCCGACATAAGAATGCGAAGGAGCAGGCGCACCTGGAGAAGGATAAGGTGTGTGCTATAACGTACTCTCAGATGCACATCAGGAAGGTGGATAAGGATGATGCACATTAGGCAGGAGGGTTCATTTAGCAGGCTGCTCTGCAGATCGATATAAGTTACAAATTAAATTGTCTATAGTTAAAATTTCAATAATGTCTTCAATGTGAAATCACTATTTTGCAGGCCTCGTGTGGACATATTAGGATTTCTGGGGAGCAGTCCGGTTAGCCATCATCGTCCACAAGTACGAGTACCGGGAGATTGAAATAGTGGCTGGATACACCTTGGTTCTTCAATAGTCGGAAAGGGCATGACTGCACATATCGTGATGAGAGCATCCCCAGCCCTACTGCCCCTCCATAGACATAGACACCGATAGCGAAGCGACAATTACACCGGGAGGATGTTCGTCACATTGCTCGAGAGGTGGTCAGGATGATCAGGGAGGATTAAGTACAAAATAGTTAGAATCATGACGTTAATATACATGAATAAACACAAAATATATAATTACTAATGAGAATGCGTGCGTGCTTTTAATGTAGGACATTATTGCTTCCCAGTCCGAGCCGGATCTGGATGACACCCCCATGGACCATGACGAGCAGGGTCCAGATCCCGGTCTTGATGAACCCTGAGCCCTTCCCCTTTTCCCTTTCCCTGCCCTCTTAGATTTGTGCTCACCTCCCCTCCTTTATTTTTATTCCCGTCCCGCTCTTGTCCCCACCCCCCTTTATATTTGGTTTACAGCTGGACAATGTTGTACATATTTTGTGTTCAATTATAATAGAATTTAGGTTTTTGTATTTTAGATCAACAATTAGTAACCCTAATGTGGATTTCGAATTGTTTGTGGATGAATGTGGATTGTATAATATGTGATCGGATTTGAATTACAGGTTTTGGATATAAAAAAATATTTTTGTTTAAAAAATTACTTTTAGTGACGAATTTTTATTCCGTCCCTAAAAGTCTACAAGTACAATGTTGTGAAAAACTTTTACCGAGGAAAAGTTCGTCTTTAAAGGTTTTGCTGACGGACCTTTAGCGACGAATAGTCGGTCACTAAAGTCCATTATTTTTTACCCGCGGACTTTTATGGATTGAATTTTTGTAGCTATATATTTTTTAAAAAGAATAATTTTGGAAAATAATAAATTAAATATGAAAATTATTTTCAGTGACGGAATTTTCGTCGCTAAAGGAATTTAGTGTCCGTTGCTAAAAGTTAGACTTTTGGCAATGAATTTGGAAATTTTGTAGCCAAATTTTTGGAGGCGGGACAGCGTGTACATCGCTAAAGATCTTTGGTGACGGAATAAAGACTTTTATGATAAAATTATCTATCACTAAAAGTCCTTGTCCTTGTAGTGTGCGTGCGTTAGCTCCCCATGGAGTTAACCATAAGCAGTTAGTCCAGCTCTTCCAGTAGACTTTATAAAAGCTATTTTTTGGTTCCTTACGCTTGATAACTCTTGACTCCTAACGTGGAAAGATGTAGTGAGAGAATGTGTGAATCATTACCAATATAATTCTGATCTCGACATCACTCAAAGAGACTTGGAGACCATCAATTAAGAGCCTACCGAATCAATATCTGCTTTCATCATCTGATGGAGAAACAAAGCTAACAAATGTTCAGTTGCCATTGAGTTGTAAGAAGAGGTCTCGCAAAAGCTAAACACGAGGCGAATATTCTTTAATCGGCATACCTTTATAACCAAAGTTTTTGAGCAACTACTCAGTAGCAGTATGATTGCCAAGTTGCCTGCCACTACTACACCAAAAAGGCCTGACTTGCAAGCTCGATGTGAATATCACCAAGGATTCGGACACTATGGATAGGTGTATGACCTTGAGGAATGCTATTTAGGATCTCATTGACAATGTAAGATTAGCCTTCCTGCTAAGACCCACGTGAAAAAGAGCCTCTACTGGTGCACTAAATGAACACAATTGAGACATATCTCTAAGCTTCTGATCCTTCTGCACTCAACAAAGAAGAAGATATTGCGGGTTCAATTAGTCAGGTCATGCAAGTTTGAGATAAATCCTAGTTGCTGTTAGATTGATTGTCTCGATGCCGGGCTAGCACCTTAGCTCATTTTTATTTAAGTGTTTTTTATCATTTCCTAGATTATCTTTTCAATCTTGTTTATTTTAATAAATAAGGAGTCATGGATTTCTCCTTGCTCATTGGTTTTTGATTTATTCTTTTGCGGCTAATGATTTTAAGAAAAAAGAAAAAAAACACAATATTTTTAAAAAGTCAAAAATAATTTCTTCTCCTCTTAGAAGTAAATCTCTTTTAGGGTCTAAGTCAAATAAAATTTGTGTAAGTCTAGGTGTTCAACCTTAACCAGTTGAGAGCATGTAAAAAACTTTTCATGGGTAAGAGATGATCGCCCAATTTCATACTGGTTGAAATTCGTAATTGACCGATCAATTTGAGGAGTTATGCAAAAGACGATTTTTTAATTTAAGTCTAGTGGTCCATCTCATTAATACTTTTTCTTTGCACTTAGGGGTCGTTATTCACTGTCTTTTCAAGTGTAAAAATCAGAATTTCATTTCCTTCGAAATTGAATGTAAAAAACCTAACGGGAGAATTAGGTTTGAAACTGAGATATTCGAGTGAGAATTTAGGTGACTATCATGAAAAGGCCATGACTTCTTGGCAACCTTCCACAACCCTCGTTCACCAAAAGCAAGCCCAATTGTGAAAGATAACGGGGGTGTCATAAGATGTCAAGACATTCATGCAAAGCTCACTTACTCTTTCCTAGCATGAACCGCTTATCTTGAAAAAAAGGGGGAAGAAAGAAAAAGCTCGCTAGGCTGAAACCTAAGAAGGGCAGTCTAGGAAAAAGTTATGGCGCACACACACATAAACACACACACAATATATATATATATATATATATATATATATATATATATATATATATATATATATATATATATATATATATATATATATATATATATGCATTTGCCCGTGCGATCTGGCCGTCCATCCTTAAAGGACGAATGACCCAGATCTAGTTCCTTTAATGCCACCTTTCAAATCTGTCCCCTCACCATCCGCTACATTATCTGATGAACGATGAGGCAGTTTGTCTTTATCTAACCTCTTTCTTGTCCGCTAGGTAATGTAGCAGAAGGGATGTATAAATACGAGGATCCCTAATTTCGTAAGTCTTCTTCCTTCTTCACTATCTTCCCAGGGGCACTAGCAAGTAGATCTGCGATTTGTATGGTCTCAAGCCTTTGAATCTTTCAAAGAGTTCTTTAAATCGTACAATTAATCATGTAAGTTCAAAAATTAATGCTTTACTTGTGTATAATCTTGAGTTTGTAAGTATTGCGCATGATTTTGATAATATGTAATGCATTAATAAATGTATATGTATATAGATGATATATTATATATGTACTGGCATTGGGAAATCTAGATTTGGCAAAGTTTGATAGATTTTGCAAACTTAATGTATTAGCATAATTTCAGCTCCAAAAATAGCCTTTAATTCCGGACCTGAAGATTGCTTTGTCTTGACCAAGCAAACCATATTAGTAGAGCATTTTGGAAAGGAAAAGCAAGATACTAATTTTATTATTTATTTAAATTCAATCATGAACGTTGTATAATTTGCTTAAATACACTTTGTTAATTCACAAGAAAGAAGAACACTTAATACATTAAAAGTAACCGAACATTTTGGAGATTAGAGGTTGACCAATCTACAGAAAAAATTGTTGTGTGGAATGGAGTTTGGGTTTTTTTATATGGGAATATATTCTTCGTAAATGACTCGACCTTAATATGTGCCCTAGTTGAACGGTGGTCCATGTTGGAGAAATGACAGTATCCTTAGAAGATCCGGGTACATCTAAGGGTTACCCGTGACGGGACAACCTATTATTTCCGATAAGATTGGACCGAAAATTAAGAGATTTGCTAGGGACTTATTTGGTTAGATACCTGAGGACTAGTTTGGGAACGGTAGAATAAAATTGAAGTGGTTGGTAGAAACGTTCAAAGCTTTGCCAGAAGGCTTCACAAAGGGAATGCTTGTTGTGTACACAAAAGGCTTTTCCTGCTGTCAGTGATGGTGGCCATTCTATTCCCGACAACGACGAAGAACACAGTCCACGTGAAGTATTTAACTCTATTACGTGTCGAGTTCAAGCAAAAGACATAAAAATTTAACTTAGGGTAGTTTGTATCATATTTTACATGTTACATATTTTGTTTTTAAGGCCAATAATAAATAAAAATAAAGTAGAGAGAAAAAGGCGTGGCGGGTGCCTAATATTTTTCTGTTACGTAATTTAGTCCCAAACTCATCTCCCGGTTTCGATAGATCAGTCATTCTTTTAGACACTTTAAAGTCATTTCTTAGGATTTTTTTATTATTTTTTCTTTTGTTCAATTAAATTAGACGGGCGACTCCGAATTAGAATTAAAATCCTTGAGGGGTTTTTTTTTTTTTTTTTTTTTATCTTGAGGTGGTTTGCCACATTGGGGTCACCAGAAACTTGACATGTGGCAAAGGGAATCTGCGCTTGAACCCAAATCTGGGAAGAGTACAACCAAATTTATGACTAAATTATAACTAATCTCAAGAACCAACAAAGGAGAGACACGTGACATTAAAATTTTGGAAGTAAAAAATTCTTGGCCTGGAACAGAAGATAGAATGCTAAAACCACTTGATGTGAATGACATCTTCACAATAAAAAGAACAGAGAGTTTTATAAATCGTACGGGAATCAAAAAAATAGGTTTGATGATTAACAATAAGTTCAAAGGCAAAAACATTTTTGCAATCAAACAATAGCACATAGATTCTTGTGCATAAAACTAACGATCTTAACGCAGCAAATTTAATGTCAGAAATAATCTCCTTATCTTGGATTAATCAGAACTTTATGCTTGAAAACCAAAAGAATACATAAGCTAATTTCTCTTCCTCTCCTTTGTTAAAAAAAAATATGAACACTCTTACGTCTTCTTCCTTCTTTTATTGTTTTCTTTTGTAATTATAATATGACTTGAAGTTTTAATTACTAGTTCAATTATAATACAACTTAAAATCATCATTACTAATAAAATCACAATATAACTTAAAGTATTAATCCCATTTTAAGGATCTATTTTGTAACACTGTCAGTTTTTAATTTTTTTTACCAGTTTAAAAATTGATGACTGTTTAACAGAGTTTATTTTTTCAAAAAACAAAAAAGTCCAAGCGTTTGACATGAAAGTTCTTTGAGTTTTTTTTTAACATAATTGAAACGATATATTACAATGTCTTACACATAATTAAACATAATTCTCTAAATGTATTACAATAATGTCTTACAAATAATTAAACAAATACATTACAATGATGTCTTACAATGTCTTACACACAATTAAATATAATTAAACAAATATATTACAATGGTTTACATTCCTAGTTCTTGATTCAAGTGATATAAACCGAGAAATCTCAACAGTAAAAATCAACATCTGTGGTCTAAAATTTTGTAGTAATGCGATTTCTAACTTCCGCCATTCTCTTTTGCAATTGAGGGTTACTTAAATACATTTAGTTTTGATCTTGTGACCCGCCGATTTGAGCGCCGTCAACAATCATATCTTCCCTCGCAAAATTCAGAAAATCCGAATCACCTCGATCTTGTATTCTAATACAATCGTGGATAACGCAACAAGCAATTAGTATGTAACTTTG
The DNA here is from genome assembly GCA_033070095.1 of Escallonia herrerae. NCBI lineage: Eukaryota > Viridiplantae > Streptophyta > Magnoliopsida > Escalloniales > Escalloniaceae > Escallonia > Escallonia herrerae. The sequence continues at coordinate 120,518 of JAVXUP010000662.1, read as the reverse complement.
AGTTTTAATAAAAAAAGGTGGCATCTTACTCAAAATTGGAAAGCATTTCTTTAGAACGCCAAAGCACCTTTCAATGACATTTCATAGTGATGAATGCCTATAATTGTATAATTCTGTGATATCTGTTGGTGGCCCGATCCGTTCAAACTCTTCTAAATGGTATTGCTCGCCTCTATAAGGTGCCAGGAACCCAGTCACATTTGTATAACTAGAATCGACAACATAATAACGATCTGAAATGTTGAGAAAAAGTTGTAAGTATGACTACTTGTGAACGGCCAAGTCCTTATCCTTGGGATCATCATCTTCCTTCTTAATGTGCACATCATCATCATCACTGTCAGAAGGTAAATTTGCTGATGATTGAGTATTCAAACCCTTTGTCACCGTAGACCCAAAAATACGCAGTAGCTGCGGATACAGGGATACAGAGGACAACCTTTTTTTCGATACTTCTTAACACAACCATTTTCCTATGTATATAAAAAGTAAACAAATTAAAGTAAGTTCTACAAAATTTAAAAAATTGGGAGAAAGGAGAAAGATGATAAAGAATGGTGGAACAAAACTTGAAACATATACCTTAATAAACCTATCCCACATCTCATCGTCAGCAATAAATATTGCCCGCAGTAGGATCTCTTCCTATTCCAGTGGTTGTCATAAGCAGTTTTGTGAACAACTTATAGTCAGTCTGGAGTAACTAATACTTATTCTTCAGTTGATCTTGATTATAAGGGTAACCAGTTACCGCAGTCAATTGAGTTTTCATTGAAGTCCAAGCAGTCGGCGTAAAGGTGTTATTTATCCTCTGATTTTTCTTAACCTCCTCATCCAACTGATCAATGTATAGAGAAGTACTCTTTGCAGGCCACGGCTTTGAAACCTCTTTTCTATAAACCTCCACAACATCATCATCTTTACCATAGTCGGTCATCTTGAAAAGCTAGCTCTAACAAATCCATAAAAGACTACAATTGGTCTTTCATTTGAATATAAAGAAAATTAAAGAGCAAGAACAGCAATCCACTCATTATAATGAAAATTACGCATAATGAAATAGTTTTCTAACACTTATCACTTCATATGCTACTATCCATTTTTCTCTATCCCTAATGAAATAGTTTTCTATGCCACTATCCATTTTTCTGTATCCCTTCTATGCTACTATTCAGTGTCCCAATCACAAATTTCATCTATTTCTAATTTCAACATAAGAATGCCTAGACCAAAGGTTCTTTCAATCCAAAAAGAGAAACAAATGCAGAAGAAACAGTAGTAGTGAATCAACTTATGGAGGTAATCAGTAATATAACAAAGGAAAGTATCATAAGCCCAAGATGCGGGAGTTCAGTAGAAAAAGCTAAGTCTCACAGGCCTATATAATGTGGAATATCCCAGCTGCAGCTGCAACAGACTAGCTGCTCATTCGACATATATAGAGCTAGAATAAGAAAAAATAATATTGCCCGTGTATACTTTTGATTCACTGTCAAATAAATCTCGTCTACACAAATCATTGCAAGCTTTTTGTCGTGAAATCATGAGCCTACAATTGGGTCCTAACTTCAAAATACCAACTCTGAACCATTGATAGTTCCTCACTCTCAACCTTCCATGTTATCAAAAGAAACACAAGATTAAAATCACTGAGATGATATCTAATCACTGAGCCAGCACAGAAAAACACTGAGATGATATCTCATCACACAAGATTAAATCAACTATGGGCAATCAGCACAGAAGAAAAAAATGCAGCAACCCTCAAGTTCAAAACTCCTAAAACAAAGTTAATGCATTAGTACACGGTTGAATCCTGCTCCTCTACATAAGTCTTCATAGCTGTGACTTCTTTAAACTAGGTCCCAATAATTGAAATGTGACTGTACCAGTTGAATTCCCAATTGGTGTTTTGTCTCCTCAAACAGATCGGCCCATATTTATATGGGGATAGCAACACCAGGGTTTTTACCTACTGGACTGTAAGATATCATGCTTCCAGTCGCTCATCTTGGGGTTCACTTTTTCCTATGCAGTTTACCTAAGATAATTGTGCGTGAAAATTTTGCAAAATGACAGGTGATTCTTATCAAGCCACAGGCTGCTACAACTTGCTTTGCTCGGGATTTGTTCAAATCAACAATGAGATAGCTATGGGGGCCAACATATACCAATTTCCAGTAAAGTCTAAACTTCATCTACATTTTCAGTAGTCTACAATTCTACCCTATAGACTCGATTCCATGTTTTGGGAAGTACAGAATCAGAGAGAGAGAGAGAGAGAGAGAGAGAGACAACTCGTTAAGAATACATGGAATAAGGTAAAAAAATCAACCTCAAGATATGATATGAGTACAAGAGGAAAAGGAACCACCATACCTTTGCAATTCGTTGCTGCACCGGAGAAAGAAGAGACGAAGGCGGTTCTGTGCTGACCGGTGACCGGTGTTTTGCGATGGAGGCAGTGGCTGTGGACTCGGTGAGAGACGCGATGCGGCTGATTGAGCAAAGCAGCGAAGAGATGAGAAACCCCTAATTCGCACGATGGGTTTTATAGTATGGGATTATCCATGGGGGGAAATTAGGAAAATATGGGTTTTTGGAAATAAAACTTAGTGGAAGGTGAGATTATTTTGAAAAATTATGAAAAAGTGGGGTGACTTTTTAAAATTTCTTAACAAGGGGTAGACTTAGAAAAAAATGGATTTTTTGAAATCCTTTACTTTGATCTTCTCGAATTACCCCTGCCCCCAAAATTGTTGATCTCTGTTCTGGTACAAGTCATTTTCTACAAGAATACAAATACGGTTATGCAAAGATGTTTGTCATTTTGTGCAGATATTCAAGTCGATTCTTCTATTCCAAACGATGCAATACTAAATTTGTCAAACATTGGTTTGTAATCATTTCTGAATCACAAAAGGTATTTTTTTTTGTTTTTCAGGCTGACCCATGATTTGTTCGGAACAGAAATATACTGAAAGAGCTTATTGAATAAGGTTTGAACCAAAATGTTACTTTTGTTTGGCACGAGTATCATTGGGTTGGTGCAACCAATATTTTTTTTTCTTTTAATGAATTTAAATACTATTATTTATTAACTGCAGAAATGTTTGTCAAATATATTGTCCAGTGGACATATGAGATACTAAAAAAAGAACTATATTTTGTAGAAAAATGTCTAATATCAGTTTACGGTATCCTGCTAGTTGGCTAAGTTAGAGAACTATATTTTGTAGAAAAATATCTAATATCAGTTCACGGTATCCCGTCAGTTGGCTAAGTTAGAGCACTTGCGCCTCAAATAAACTCGTCAATTCTTACATTTGAGAGATACTAAAGGAAGATAGTTCTTCTTTTACATCATCTATGCGAAACAATTGTTCTAATAAGGGTTCGAACGTAAAGAGACATGGGATATATAAGTCACATACTTGTACATTCCAAGCAATTCAGAAATATTACTATAACAATCTTTTGATAAAGAAAAAAGAAGTAACAGATCAGGCTCTAAATACGCCGCATGAAACATAAGGATGCAAACTATTGAAAAAGTTAGAAACTATCTAAATCCATAAATCTAGAATAATACTTGCAAAAGTGATGACCAAAAACTTCCAAACTCTAGCAGTTGTTCGGTTGCAATAAAATTAACAGTATCTCCTTCCAGGTTTGCATCTCTTCTCCAGATTCTTGTACCTAAAACAAACCATGCACTCATATAAATGATTTCATATTGCCAAGCCAAAAGTAACAAAGAGTGATGAACAATCCTCGCTTTAAAAAAAATGGATTTTTTTGAAACTTAAGAGTAATACTACCCAAACTACCCCTCCTCATCTTCTCTTCCAAATCAGCTTTCCCTCCAAACTACATGTACCTCACCCCCTCCTCTCCCCTGCCCACGCCTCAGCCCACCCCCACCCACCCATTATAATTTTCAATATAAAAAATTCCAAACACGTTAATTTTCTTCATGTTCCGAACAAATCGTGGGTCAGCCTGAAAAACAAAAAAAAAATACCTTGTGATTCAGAAATGATTACAAACCAATGTTTGACAAATTTAGTATTGCATCGTTTGGAATAGAAGAATCGACTTGAATATCTGCACAAAATGACAAACATCTTTGCATAACCGCACTTGCATTCTTGCAGAAAATGACTTGTACCAGAATCGGGATCAACAATTTTGGGGGCAGGGGTAATTCGGGAAAATCAAAGTAAAGGATTTCAAAAAATTCATTTTTTTCTAAGTCTATCCCTTGTTCAGAAATTTTAAAAAGTCACTCCACTTTTTCATAACTTTTCAAAACAATCCCACCTTCCACTAAGTTTTATTTCCAAAACCCATCTTTTCCTAATTTTCCCCGGACACATCATTAGCTATAATACTGGAACTGGAATGGTACCTCATCCCTGAAGTGTTAATTGGCATCCACTACGGCCTCTAATGCCCAAATGTTTGATCCCAAAGTTGTTAGAAAAGGGGATAACGCAAGGTATTAAGTGGGTGTCCGTGTGAAATCACTTTCTTTTTGCTCCTCTTGCTGCTTGGTTATGATGCTTGAGTGGTTTTCTTGCTTAGTTTGGTACTTTTCGTCTTTTTACTTGGTTTTCTTCTTGTTGTTTCGGTTGGAAGTGTCGTGTTTGTTTTCTTGTATGTAAAATCGAATTAATCTTTTCAAGACAAATAAAGACCCGACATCTCATATGCAAAGCAGGAAGCTGGAAAAAGATGACGATTTGTTAAAATTTAGTCTATATTGCTAAGCCTAATGCGCAGTTCTCATTCATCTATTCCACATCAACGCTAAAACCCAGGTAAAGGATTTTTAGCAGAATAGATAGCCGAACAACCTAGTATCAAACCAGCTAACAAGAAAGACAGATTCATGAAAGGTGTTACCAATGACCTACCGGCATAAACTGCTTGGAGGGGCGTTGATCGCCAGTTCTGCTCGTGAAAATGAAGAGATACCTTGTGATAGCTTGACGCGCGGTTGTAATTCTGAGCAGCTATTTGCATGCCGACTTTTGCTTCTCTCCCGATTCTTGTATCAGCATTGACAATAGCACCCACCTTTATGGTTTCGCTTGGAGCTGCGTCTATAGTGGTTACATGTTCCAGGGCGAGAATGATTAGAAGAGAAGTGCTCATCATCAGAAGGAAAGGCATTTTTGGCAGCACCATTACCAAGCACATACTTTATTAACTTTCCTGTTTTTTTTATTTTAAGGTCGTGTGAAACGAGAGTGTGATCTGAGAAGCTTATGAGAGTTGAACTTGGACAACGGTAGCAGTATATATAGACAAATTCATACACATATATGTTGATGGGAAGCTACTCGGAAATTGGCACGGTAGAATTATCAAACATCTTAGTGTCAACTTGGTGACAGAGTTTATTTGCTTCGACCACAAGGAAGAACGATGTGGAAGATAATTGCTATATATTACTTAGTTGATTAACGACCCATTGAGCGATAATTGTTACATCTTACATATTACTCCGTTCATGCATCGTTGCAATCACTGTCCGTTGATTTATCGATTGTTTGACTGCTAGAACATTCTACCACAATCACATTCTCTCCAATTCGTTATAGTCTCTTCTATTGTACGTGATGGGTAAGTACATGGTAAGCGGTTATTGTTATTGTTGTTTATGTGTGGTGATAGTATGAGTGCAAAGTAATGTGGTCATTGTTATGTTGTTTGTGTGTGGTAATAGTACGAATAAATGCATAATAACGTGTCATTGTTCTTTATGGTCTAATAAACAATTTTTTCGATCATTAAAAGGATATTTTTGACATCATATCCTCGTGTTGGGACCATAGTATTTATTACTTAGAATTTTCTGTGTTGCTCCAAGGCTACCTAAATCGTTTGTGTATGTTACTTGAACCTTTAGGAACGACAATGAGGCGGGTCGAGTGCGGATCTTATGTAATCTGTATCTATCCCGATAGTCCTTATACACCGCCCTGCCCAGCCGTCGGTTCAGGGGGGTGGGAATACCATTTTTGATCCAGCGGACTTTTTATATAGACGAACTCATACACATATATGTTGATGGGAAGCTACTAGGAAATTGGCAAAGTAAAATTGTCAAACATCTTAGCGTCTAATTGGTTTATTTCTTATGACCCCAAGGAAGAACGATCGATGTTGAAGATAATTCCCACATATTATTCCGTTGATTGACTCGTTGACCAAATAGTTGTTACATATTACATATTACTTTCACGCATCGCTACAATCACTATTTGTTGATTGACTGCTATATAGATAGGACATTCTCTTGCAATCACATTCATTATAGTGTCCCCCGTTGTACGGGATCGGTAAGTATGGTAACGTGTCATTGTTATTGTTGGTTATGTGCGTGGTAACATGTGTGCAAATGATCATTGTCATGTTATAATCTCTCACATTGTACGTGATCTAAGTACATGGTCTGCATAATAACTTGTCGTTGTTCTTTTGGTCTAATAAATAATTTCTTCAATTATTAAAGGAATTTTTTTGACATCAAATCCTCGTGATGGGACCACAATATTTATTACTTGGGATTTTCATTTTTGCTCTGTGAGTTACCTATCACCATTATTTTGTGTTACTTGGGAGTTGGGGCACCCCTTCCTCGTAGAACAGATGTCAACTTTAGTATCAATCAATGAAGATATTTTGTGTTAAAGACAAACCCCACATCATGTTCAACATCTTATTATTTTTGTTCTCTTTTTAACTTGTTTTTTTGAAAGTCAAAAAATATGTGGACATGCAAATACTTGATTTACTCATTGCTTCCTTCCTAGTTTAACTTATTATGGTTTACGCTCAATTCATTACAGCTTGAATTTCAAAAAAGAAAAACTTTGGCAGCTATCATTATTATAGAAGATAGCTAAAACTTAGCAATAATTATTTTTCATTAAATGTATTGAGTGGCTTTCATTTTTTGATGCTAAAAAGCTACTCCTAAGCATTTTTGCTGGAAATGCCAATAAAAATTTTGTTATCTACATTGAGCGACTATTAAATGCTGCTGTATAAGAGATTACAACTGTTTTTTCAACAACCAGAATAGTAGTACAAAATTACCATCCAAAAACATTACGAGGCATGAAATTTAGGACCATATATACCAGAGTAATTTACAATCAATGTTGGAATGACTGTGGAAACATTTCCATCGGCAACATAAAAGAAGTGTCAGGGTTTATATTTGAATGGTTCAAAAGCTGAATCACCTTAGAGATTCTGTATGACTGATTAAATAAAGATCATTTTAGCAATAAATTGAATTGGACTAACGTCAGTTATAATTGAGAAAGTTCCTAGATTGACATTGTCTTTCTTTATTTGGTTAGTTTTTGGGGTTGAGGTGTCACGACCTAAACCTACGGTGAGTCCACGAGTTAGGCCTGTGACCAGCCGCAGGCTCACTAAGCCTCCATCAGGGCTCTGCCAAGCCTATTATAACCGGTACTCAGAATTCATTCCAACTTGCTAATTCTATAACAATAAATTGGCTATCAAGAGCCTCACTTAGAAATTTCCTTAACTGTCATAAATAACTTTAATTACATAATTAACTCCTTAGAGATCAATGCTCCAACCAGTCCTAAAAAATATAAAATTTATACTGCAATATCATCTAAAGATCAAAGATTGCTCTAGGAGAGCCTATGTCTCTAACAACCATCTCCCGCAAGTCCATTCTCATTTCCCTCATGGATGTCGAGTTCGTCTAAGTAGTCACTTGAAACTTTTTATAAAAGAATAAGCTTAGGACCCAGTAAGTACACAAACCATATCCCTAAAATAGGTTTTGGAGTTTATAAAGCATTCCGTGGTTTCTTCGATTTATAACTGGTAAATATTTTTACAAGAGACATTATACATATAAATACATTATGATAGCAATTCATTCAAGATTCTCAGAACCGGAATATGACATCAAGAAGGTTCATCAACAATTATCACAGTTCATCATAACTTAGGTATGCTTTGGTCATCGCATAATTCCCCTAACTAGGGTTCACAATCCCTACTCCACCCGGCATAAATATTATTCAGTCAGCGTATAAGCCCCCTTCCCCCTGGCACAATCCCTCCTCCGCCCGGGATAAATATTATTGTGGACGCATGGGCGAACCACAAGCAACAGTACTGTGCGTCAACGTATCCTCCCTTCAACCTATACCCATAATCCAACTTTCTCCCATGTATATGGGGCACAACAACCAAGCCAAAAATACCATCTCATTCAACATAAGCCACCTTTAAAACACTACTCATAGAAACATTCCATGACATTTTCTATTCATTGTTCTTATCAAACCAATTTCAGAGCAACAGAAGTATAATGATTACTTAAAACTTTTATTTGGTAAAATTATGTGTACCTATACATATATATTAGAAAATAAGTTGTACGGAGGAACATAGTATGAATACTTACCTGGATAGCTAAGCGGTTCTGGTTCCCGAGCCTACGCTACCTCTTATCTATCAGAACCTATTATTTATTGCCTCTCAATCATTCCTAACTACTATATTTCCCCTAAGAGCGTGAAATTAACTAAATGCCCCCTAAACTTATGCCAAATTACCCCCGATGTCTAACGTACCATTACACACCCATATAATTCAAAACATCCTTCTAAACAACAAGATGGGTTTTTTTGGACAAAAATGGCTTTTGCTGGGAATTTTTTTGCTCGGAACCCTAATTCACTCCTTAAATTGAGCGCTATAGATCTTATGTGAAAATATACCCAAACGGCACCGAAATGTCACAAAATTTTAGAAGCTCAAGTGTCTTAGTATGCTTAGATCACTATAAAATTTATAAGAAATCAAAAGCTTGTTTTCAAAATAAGATCATTTAAGGCCTTTTATCGTTTAGAAAAATCCAATAAAATTCTATATCAAAGATTTCAAAAAAAATAAGGGGAGTTTTAGTTTTGTACTTTGCCCAAATATGCTAAAAAATGGCATGAAAATTTTTGGCAATGGACTGAATAGCAATTCTAGAAACAACAATTTTCAGCAAATTCTAGTTTTGTATATTGACCATTTTGAGGCAGAAACATGATGAATCTTAAAAAACTCAAAACTACAAAGTTAAAGTAGACTTTTAAAAGTTTTCAGAAATATAAGGGTCACAAAAATTCCATTGGGTAATGACTTCTCTAAAGAAAATCGAAGTGGCTAATAAAAATAACACATCTCTGTGCAGAGTAGTTTTGTTTAATAGTTATTTTAGAGTAGAAATACTTGAAATTTAAGAAATCTCAAAGCTACAAAGTTGAAGAATACTTTCTGAGGTTTTTATAAATATAAATTTCACAAAAAACTCATGAGAAAAGAAGTTTCTATGACAAATTGAAATGGTTGCCAGGAATTGAAAAATTCTGGACTCCTACAATGATAAAAAGTGAAAAATGATCTTAATCGGATTTGAAATAAAGAAGATATAATAAAAAAAACCTAACCCTTTCTTATGCTGCTCTATAGCAGCCTTCTTTTCAAACACACCCACAACAATAACACACAAAAGCTACTAATTTCACCCTAAAAACGTATTCAAAATTCAAATTCATGGCTAAACTAAGGAGATAATTTAATTTCTCCTTGCCCTAGCTTGGTTTTTCCCTCCGTTCTCTCTCCTTGTTCACGTGAAACAGGAGCTGGCAGATCTGCTAGGACAACTGTCCTCTCAAGGTTCTCTTTAAGTGGGGGAGAATGTAACACCCCAAAATCTGAGGTTGGTTTACTGTAACAAAAAAAAAACACAACTAATTATTTTTTGACCTTTAGCAAAAAAATTGGTGAGAAACAATATTTTTGTCAACTTTAGCGACATTTGTTTTACTTAAAATGTTGGAGATTAGTGGATCTGAGTGTTATAGTTTATGACTTTTAGTGACAAAGTTTATTTTAGAAATCATAAGTTACAATCTAATGTTAATAGTTATAAGTGATATTGATTGAAGTTTTTAGCAACGATTAGCGTGGTCGAATTTTTTTTGGCAATCTTTTAGTGACGATTAGTGAAGCGGGGTTATGTAACAATCCGTTAAATTATTCTAGTATATTAATTTATCGTAAATGGTACTTTGGGTCTTTTGGTAATATTAGAAAGTTTTGAGTAAAATTTGAAAATTACCCAAACTCTAGTAGGGGGTTTTGATAATTTTTCATTTTTGAGTTTTTATATATACATAAAACACTATAGAGCAGCCGGCCCTAATTCTTTTCTCCATACTCATCTAAAAATCAGCAAAGAGAAGAGAGAGAAAGTGGAAAAAGAGAGAGAAGAGAAAGAGATTTAGATCGAAATTAAAGTGAAAAAATTGAAGATTGTGTTTCAGAGGAGAATTCCATAAGGTAAGCACCCCATAAAACCATTCCATTCAGTGTATGTATTGTGTGTGTGTGTGTGTATATATATATATATATATACTTTTATATACATGTTTTCTTTGCTTAAAACTCTGTAAATTTGATCATGGATCGTTGATGTTATAGAATGTATTAGGGTGTTAGAGGAACGAATTAGAGCAAGGAAAACAAGAAAAAATGGAGAAAATTGAAAATTAGGGTTGCTGTGTTTTTTCAGGTTACTGTTCACACTGAAGAAGACGATAAACAATAACCCATGGTGGAGCGTGGGGTAGCCTCCGGCCACTTTTCTGGGCAAATGTTTTTACAGTCGTGATGATACTTTCATTTTAGAATTTCTGAAATGTTTTTAGATTTTTCTGATATCGTTTGAATTTTTTATATTTTACACAAGTTTGAAATTTCTAAAATCCCTTTGAACTACTTAAAGTGATTATTTAATTCTGAACATTTTTTTGTATTGTCTATTTGATTCTAAGATATTCCAGTTCAAATTTCAAAATTTTTAGAGGCGATTTGATGAGATTTTCGTATCGCATTAGTGTGGAAAAATGAATTGTTTAATAATAGTTTTAATATTTTTTTTGACCTGACTTCAGTTTTTGCATTTTTATTACATATTTTAAGGCTATTGTGAAAATTATGGGATTTTATTTTGACCTCTAAATATTAATGGCTATTTTTTGATTTTTAAGAAAATTATTTTTGAGAAAATATTCAAAATTCAGATATTTAGTATTTTGGTCTTATATATTATTTTAAGCTATAGAAGCAATTTATGAGATTTTTATTGAAAACTTTGAGGTATGGTTAAGTCTTGGGATTGTGTTATAAGATTTTTAACTAATTCGGGCTATTTCTGCGAACCGTTGCGGATTGAGTTATTCTTAGAATATGAATGAGCACCGTGTAAGCAATTAGTATTGGTCATATTGTATTGTAGTTGAGATGGCGTTCCAATATCTTTGCTACCCCAACTTAGGTTACTCCGAGGACCTCTAATTTTGGTTGATTGAGTGATTAGCTAGCTTCGGAATAAGGTAAGAGATTTCTATCCGAAACTTAGTTTTATCTATTTGTCCTCATAAATATTTTTTGTATTATTATTGAATTTTCTTTGGACTCTGTTATAATTGAAATGTGCATTGTTTGCCTTTAATGCCCTGTTTTGAGTCTTACACGTTTATTGAAAATCTTATTCGATACTCAGTATTTCTTTCTCGTTGTGCATCGATCTATTCATTGTGTTATCGATTGCTGTCATTCTGCATATTGACATGAGATTCTGCATTGGTGTGTTTTGTGGAGTTAGTGAGTATTGGATGATTTGGTGTGAGCTAGTACCTTGATGGACTAGCCGGTATATTGGTGTGGGCTAGTACCTTGTTGGATTAGCTGGTGTATCTGTGATTGATTAATTGCATTTTATCTGTAAATCCTATTGACATTTGATCGAATTAGTTATGATTCTTTTGAAACTCTTGAAAATTTTTCATTGAATTGCATCTTTGAATTATTTCGTAATTTCTTCGTTTGAGCGACCTTACTGAGCTCTCGAAAGCTCACTCCCCTTTGACTTCCTTTCCACATGTGATAAGCAACATTAAGTTACCTGAATAGGTCGTCCGCGACCGCGCACTACTCCTGTAATGCCCGTCACCCAAAGTCGTGCACTACCATCGAATGACCCATCACTGACTACCGCCTACCATCACTTCCAACTTTGTCATTATTACATGTTGCATTCATCATCTTGTTATGACAAGTACACTCAGCTCAAATCCCATCTTTGGGACACCCGACGCGTGTCCGTGCACCGCCTCTCCGACGTTCGTCGCCGCGCCCATGGCCATTCTTATGACATGTGCCTCGGCACTAAGTATATGCTCCGCAACTTTCGTCGCCGTGCCCATACGCCATTCTCATAACATGTGCCCCGGCACCAAGTATATGCTTCGCGACCTTCGTCGCCGCGCCCAAGCGCCATCTTCATGATACGTGCCCCCGGCACCAAGTATTGCTTCGCTACATTCGTCGCTGCACCACTTTCATAACACCTGCCCCGGCACCAAGTATGGCTTCGCGACGTTCGTCGCCACACCACTTTTATAACACATGCCCCGGCACCAAGTGTTGTCTCCATGACGCTCGTCGTCGCGCCCATGCGCCACTTCCATGACATGTGCCCAGGCACCAAGTATTGTCTCCGCGACATTCATCACCGCCCCTGTGCGCCATCTCCATCACATGTGCCCCCGGTACCTTACTCATTCCGCCGCGCCCATGCACCGCGCCACTAACACAGTCGTTCCCCTTGGCTCTCTGTCACACTACCATGCTCCTTGCATCGGTCCATCCTTTCACCACACCATGCGTACCTTGCCTTGGTCGTGGAACATACTTCGACCCGCTCTCTGGAGTGTGCAACATCATGCAGGGATAGGCGACTTGTAACACCCCGATACTTTTTCGAATCTAATTAGAAATTTTAGCGGTGAAATTTTATGTTAGCATCGATATATTTTTGTTTGGAGCTCTAGTGACGAATTGGTGAGCAATATTTGTGTCAACTTTAGAAATCATAAATTATAATCTAAAGCTAACAGTTATAAGGTATAATGATTGAAGTATTTAGTGAAGATCAGCGTACTTGAAATTTTGTCGACGTAAATTTTAGCGATGAACTAATTTTTTAGCATTGATATATTTTTAAGCGACAACTTGTTTTAGTATCAGCGTATTTATATAGCAACTTCTATAGTCGAATCAATTTTCTTAGAATCAATATATTTTAGCGAAAAAATTGTTTTTAGTATCGGTACGCTTATTAGCGATGAATTGTGAAACGAGTTAGCGTAAAATCCATTAACAATTTTCATAGCACATAAATTGTTATTATTTCGGGCCTTTTCCCAATAATACAAGGTTCGGATAAATTTTTAGCGACTAATAAAAGCGTAAGGGGGTTCTTTAGTGATTTTCCATTTTGGGTTTTATATTTAAACCTACATATACTGTCTGGGCAGCCACCCTTTAGGCCGCTAGACCCATTTCGAGAGAGAGATAGAGAGGTTCTGGGAGAGAGACAAGGAAGAGATCAAGGAGATTCTGGCGATCAGAGTTTGATTCCGGTGAGTTCCCTAACTTTGCTTCCTCTATGTCATTTAATGGTTTAAGGGACAGCTGTGAGGTTCTTTTTTTTTTTTTGAACGGGTTTGTGGCCGTGAAAGGGATGACTGTGGTTTTGTTTGAGTGGTCATTGGGGGGGTTTGGGTTTGTGGGTTAGAAAGAAATTGTCATTAAGTGTGTGTTTTGCGCGCGCGTGTGTGTATACATGAGATCTTGTGGGTTTTGTGTGATACCGTGGGTAATATAAAAGGGTTCAGGTAGATCACAGCCATGTGTGACTGTGTACTTTTGTGGATGCGTTTAAGGGAATAAAAGAGTGGTCGTTTGGGTGGTAGCTATCGTGGGAAGGCGTTGCCATGAAGTGAGTTTAGTGTGTGCATATGAGTGTGAGCAGAGAGATATAACAGCCATGGGGCTGCCGTGGTATATATGAGTGTGGTGCTGTGTATAAAATAAGAGGATGAGGGGACTGCACAGCAGCCATGGGATGTATGTTTCAGTGGCAGCTGGGCATGCGTGGTTGAGCAGGTGTGCCCTAATATGTGTGTATACCGTGTATTTTTGGAGAAGATACGGAGTGCACGACCTGTGTTAGTGCTGAGTGAAGTACGTTCCCTGATGTGGTTGAGTATTTTGTGTTTGCAAAGTCATAAGTGTGGCTGTGATGTACATACATAAATCATAGTATGTGGGCTATGCATGTGTGAGAGTTGAAGAAAAAAGAGAAGGAGAGCGATCCACGGTTTGTGAAAGAGCAAGAAGTGCTCTTGGGTTTATTTTATAGTGTGTTTTGGGAAGTGAAATGGTGCTTTGTGAACTAGAATGAATGGGTGTGAGAGTAAATATATATGGAGGTAGAGTGTGTTTGAGAAGGGCTATGTACTTATGTGTAGTATGTTGTGTGTCTATGGGTGAGCTGTGTGCATGCAATGGGAGAAGGGAAATGGTGAAGAAGCAGCAACAGATAATGGATGGCAAAAGGGGGAGGCTACTACCCTTTGTGTGAACGTGTGTGTATATGGGTTTCTATATATGGGTGTTGGAAGGAGAGGGAGAGAAACACCTGTTGGCTGAGTATATTGGGTGTAATTTGAACTGAAAGGAGGAATTTAAAGGAGACCCACTGCCATGAGGCAGTGGACATGTGAAATGGTGTGTGTGTGTGTGTGTGTATATATATATATATATATATATATAGTAAGTGAAGATGTGTAGATAATAGTGGGTATAATGGTTGGATGAGGTTATATTAGAGACAGCCACGGCTGTCCAGTGAGGGTGTGCGTATGGGTTGTTCGGGTGCAACGTGATGTGGGTATTTGCATGTAGTGTACGACGACTGTGTGTGGGTGCGGAAGGGAAGGGAAGGAAACTGGGTATGGGAGTGAGGAAATATGGTATATATTGTGTGAGTCTTTGTTGTGTTGTTGTGCATAATGGATGGGAAAACATGAGCCTGGGTATGTGAGAATATGGATGCAAAGTGGTGGTGCTACATGGAGTGATGCAGGGGTGTATATTCATGTATCAAGTTATGAGAGAAGGTGGGAAGTGCATGTGTGTATGTGTGGTATTTGAGCAAGAAGAAGCCTCACGGCAGTGGCTTTGCCATGACTGAGTGGATGCTAGTAAAGATGAGAAGTCTTGCAAGTGTAATGTATAGTGAAATGTATAAGGTGAGTGTATGTGTGTGTATGGGTGTTATAGTGTGTGAAACATGAAGTGTGGATGTCTAAGAGCCAACAGGGGCAGGTTAGTGCTCTGTGTGTGTTTGTACATAGGTGTGTAAAATGTGAGTGTATTGTGTGTAATGTAAAATAATGAGTGTGGGATATATGGGTGTAAGTGGTTTGAGTGTGTGTATGGAGGTGTAGAATTATTGTGTTAATGGAGTAATTTGTAATGTGCTTGGGGTAAAAGGAAAATTGTGTGAACAGTAGCTGTGTGTTCTAGGTTTGGACATGAGAAGAAGATAATGAACAGTAGCAGCAGTGTTATGCGTGAACAGTGTACTGTGCTTGCATAGTTGTACAACATGACTGTTGGCTATTGTAACCTTATCAAAAAGTGTTGAAACTTTACAGGAAGAATCATAGGATAATATTAGAATTATTGTAAAAATTTTATATTTTTCTGATAACGTATGAATTTTTAGACTTTTCTGCAAATGTTAGAATTGTAAAATTATTTTGGAGCCTTTAAACCCTGAAAATGTCATGGGGAAATTTAGAGTAGTGTTTATATAGTATAATAAAGACTCAGTATAAATTTGATGATTTTTGGAATCGATTTGTTATCATTTTCAGTATCGCATTGAATTTAGCAAAACAAAAAATAAAGAAATAGTTTTTATGTCTTTTGAATTCTGATTTCAATTTCTATAATTTTTATATATATTTTTAAAGTTCTTATAAAAATTATGGGACTTGTTTTGCAGCTAGAAGTAATTATGGCTATTATTGAGTTTTTTTATTATATTAAAAAAAATTATTTTAATTCAAGAATATTAAAAACAAATTCAGAAAATGCATATTTTGACTTTTAATAATGTTTTAAGCTATAAAAGTGTTTTATTGTAATTTATTAAGAAATTTAAAATAGTGTTACCCATTAAGGAGCGTACGAGGATTTAGGTTAAGTTATCCGTGTGCTGGAACCGTTTGAGTTGCGCGATTCTGGGATTAGAAGTGAGCGCCGTTTGGGTAGTTGATACTAGGTTTATAGTAAATTAGTATATATGTTCTAATAAGTGGATTGCCAATATAGGTTATTCAGAAAATACTGATCGAGAATTAGTAACATCGCTTAGCTTGGATCGATGTAAGAAATTCTATCCGAACCCTATTTCGACATTCTGTTTTCAAATGCTTATAGAATAGTTTTACAAACTAAATTGATTCGATTTTATGCTGATATAAAATATATTTTGAAACTATCCATGAAGCCCTAACTTGAACCTTAAGCGATCGTTTGGAATGTTTTGAATATGTAAAGCGATCGAGCACTGCCGGGGTGGCTTTGCTTCTGTACTGCTCATGTTCAATGTTTCCTGTTTATGTTTTATTTCACTTGAAATGTTTTGAATATTATCCATTCATGCTTTATTATGCCCGAAATGTTTCAAATGACTATTATTTAAAGGATTGAGTTAAATACTCATCCCTATGTTTATATCGTATTGTAGTGATTTCATCGAAAGCAAAACCTCTCAAAAAGATGTTATTGGACTTAAATGTAAAATCGTTCGTTTTGTTCATCTTTGTCTAAATGTTGTATTTTAATGAAAATACTCTTTAAAATTTTTTATATGAAAACTTGTCCGAATCGTTTTACTGTTTTTAAATCTTTGATCGACCTTACTGAGCTCTCGAAAGCTCACTCTCCTTTACCTTCCTTTCCGCAGGTTGCCTGATTACGGATTAGAGTTAGTGAAAGCGAAAAGGATTTAATTTTTGGTGTTGATTGTTAGAACCCCGACGTGGGTGACTTGCTAGTTTATTATTATGGTTTAAATTTAGTTTTCAAGTATGAATGTACATAGAGAGAAAATACGTTGATGGATGTTTTAGTTGCTCTGACATCTTGTGGTATTATTTGGTTAAGTTTTGAGAATAATATTGCTTAGTGTATACGATCGATCGAGTGTTTAACATTCCGAAAATTTCGGGATGTTACACGACTCCTCCGGGACAGTATCTCCGACAGAGAGCTCTTCAACTCCCCTTCCGCCAGGTAGACGGCTCTTCCGGGATGCTACCTTGACTCCCTCCAAGTGCTCCGGCACAAGGACTCACCACGGGGATAGGCGACTCCTCCGGGACACTATCTCCGCCAGGGAGCTCTTCAACTCCCCTTCTGCCAGGTAGACGACTCCTCCGGGATGCTACCTCGGCCGACCAGGTAGACGGCTTCTCCGGGATGCTACCTTGGCCTACGGAATAGGCGACTCCTCCAGGACACTATCTTCATTAGGGAGCTCTTCAACTCCCCTTCCGCCAGGTAGACGGCTCCTCCGGGATGCTACCTGGCCCTTCAGGTAGACGGCTCCTCCAGGATGCTAAGTGCTCCTGCACAAGGGCTCACCCGCGGGATAGGCGACTCCTCTGGGACACTATCTCCGCCAGGGTGTCTTCGTGACTGGCCTACGTGCTCCGGCACTGGGGGCTTGCGTCGGCACCCTTATGGACTATGACCCCCGGGTCACTCCGAGACGGGAGCATGTCTTCAGAGGGCATCGCGCCTAGTCTGCCTAGCAGTTGGGTGTCGGGTCTTCCCCACCACTGCTAGGCCTGTGGGACTCTGCAAGGGCTTGGATTGAAGGCTAGATCAAGGGGGTTCTCTGGACACACTGACGCTGTGGGAGCCAGTCTTTTCAGACAGACGGAGCGACGTTGTGCGGGGCAGGCCGGGTGAATATGCGATTCGATAGTCCGTGGAGCACCGGCAGATGTGGACCCCTCGGTGACGTATCACTCCCGGGGAGAGCCACGTGTCGCATGATGACATCATCATCTCAACTTCTATAAATAGAGGTCTTGAGAATTCATTTGGATGAGGGGGACATTTTCAGAACACTTTCACTTTCTCACTCTAGAATCTTAGAGAGAGAAATATACAGGATCCTGATTCTGGACCTAAGCATCAGACTGTGACTGTCGTCGTATATTCGTCCTGTGCCATCGCCCTCGCAGCATTGCCACCCTCAAGCTCTATCTGGGAAGCCCTTGGTCTCTGCCCTTGCTCCGACCTTGCTATATCTCACATCAACATACTTGGCATCTGACTCGAACTGCATTCCTTGTGGCACCTCCACGTCGACTGCGAACCCACTTTCCTTGGCATCATTTTGGCGACTTCGCTAGGGAAGTGAGCATCGTACTGCAGTCTGCCTGTCCGCTACACTTAGGCACCATGCCTCCACGACGAAGAGTTACGAGGGCTGCCCGCCAAGGCCTCATCTGCACCGTGCCGGAGAAGGATCACTTCGGTGAACAAGAAAGGACTAGTGCCATGCGTCTCCAAGACCAGCCACTAACTGTCGCATCTGACATACAAGTTGTAGTCAATGCGGCCATCCAACAGTTCACGCCCGCTGTAGCCAACCTACGGGACTCGTAGGCTATTCTTATGACAATCATCATGGAAATGCAAAAATCCATGCTGGCAATGGCCCCCCCAACAAACCCTTGCACCAGTCCAACCTTCCAGACCCGGGTTGGCTCTTGACGCCGCTCAGTCCCTAGTGTCGTGACCACCACTGCCACAATCATCTAGACCTTTGGCGGTAGGACTTGCGACATCTTCGCCTCCCGCAGCTGATGTGCTACATCCTGTCAGGCCATCACAAAGACCTCACACAGACTTTTGACACGTACTGCAACAGATTCACCATGTCACGGCCCCCTAACACGAAGCTTATATGAGACTTACGACTCAATCGAGATGGAGCCTAACCCCAACATAACCAACCGAGACCTAAACACAAGTCATTCCCCCTTACTTTAGTCGACTCTGCCTGACGACCAACTTCCAGCAGCCGACACTACCCATATGCAAACCATGCCCCAACAAGTTGTTTCCCACCACCAACCCATCTCGACCGTTGTCATCCCCTTAATGCCTCAGGTTGCCCCGTCTGGGGGCTCTGGTGCCCAGATCATCCCGACAGGGCACAAACCCTCACATGCTTTGTACGTCACTAAGCATGACTTTGTTGCCATCCTTCGTCGTCTCAAGCAGTCATCCTTACCACACTCCTCTTCTAAGCTGTCAAGCCATGCTCCCTACTCTGGCAGTCTCACTACCAAGCCCTACCCTATCAATTACAAGCAACCATCCTTTACCTTGTTCAACGGCAAAGAGGGCAATGCCCGCGAGCACATCACCCGTTTTGCTGGCTCTTTGGAGCACTACGGAGAGGACGACACTTTGAAGTTTCGTGAATTCCACAAGTCCCTGACTGGCCTTGCCTACTCTTGGTATCATCAGATTCCTGACGGTACTATCCACTCCTGGTCTGACATGGTTCAGCACTTCCTTGACAAGTTTCACTATGAGACGGAGCGTGTGACCATCGTTGACATTGCTGGAATTCGCCAGAACCCCGGGGAAGATCTCAACACCTATGTCACGCGATTTCATCACAAGTGCTTGGAATGCACTGACTTCAGCAAGGATGAAACCCTTGTACCCATTTGCATCAAGAACATGAAGGACACCTACATGGTCTACCTTGAGAACCTCCAGTTGCGGTCATGGGGACACCTCAAAGAAGCCGCACGATGCACCAATGACTCGGTCGGTCCATCAAAGACCCCAAAGCCCCAACCTCATATTGCCTTGGCCGCGACGATGGAAGCAGCCAGTAGCAACAACAACAATTGCAAGCGTCAGTCTCAAGGAAGGGACGGGCGCCCTGACAAAAGAGGGTAGCCGATGCCTGCCCCGGAATACCCATGTGACTTGAAGACTGTCAGAGCTCTCCTCGAGACATTGATCAATGACAATGCCATAACCCTGCCCAATACCAACGCTGAACCTACCCCAGAAGACTTAGCCCATCCCAACTACTGCCCCTATCATCGGAAGGTCGGTCACGGCCTCAAGTGGTGCAGGGGCCTCAAGTTTGTCTTCGCTGACAAGATTGTGTCCGGAGAGCCCAAACTCTAAGTGTCGGACATATGACCCACCCGACCAAGCATTGGCATGCCTTAGTGCATTTTCCACGCTTGTAATTTTTTCGTTCATTTTACAAGTTTCCATGTACGTCATACCCATGTATCAAGGCATGTCGCCTATTTTGCGTTATCAATGAAGTTACATTTTCCAGACTTAGAAAATTTTCAAGCTACATTACTCTTGCACAAGTCTTCTGACACCACTCTTGATACCATCAACCACTCCCTTGGGGGGCTTCGCCACTTCCCAATCTCTTCCTCCTCACATTGCAGCGACTTGGTACGTGGTGCGCGGGGTGGCTCGAACCGTGCTACTACGGTCGCATCATCACCCCTCGTCCATTTTTTTTGACACTTAGAAAAATTTTCATTTTCTTCGCAATCAATCATCCTCAGTGGTCTGCCTCAGCATCCTTGCCTCAGGCCAACACTTAGAAAAATTTTGTTACAAAAAATTTTTCACGCCCCTTCTCCTTAGTCTTGGTCCAACTCTTGGAAAATTTCTCAACACTTAGAAAATTTTCTCACCTCCTTCGCACTCCTCCCTCTCACTCGGCCTGCGCGCGGTCGAGTCGCCACCCTCTCACCCTCGTTCTACACATAGAAAATTTTTCAAAATTTTCATCTCCCTTCCCACCAACCCCCTCACTCTCCCTCTAACATTTTCCTCTCTTTGCTCCCACCATCCCACTCCTCTCTATCTTCTTGTAATTGTGAGGCTTCTCTTGGGGGCTCCCTCTTTAGGTTTGTCAAAAAAAAATTAATTAATTATTTAATTAATTTTGAAATTCAATTTAGAATTTGGGCAGGACCCACCCGCGAGAATGCCCCGACCTTTGCACCGACCCGCGCATTCTCTTTCTCTCTGTGCCGTGCCCGACCCCACCTGAACCTAAAACCCTAACCCTAATTCTCCTAATCTCTTTCTCTTCTCCCTCATGCCCGCCGCAGCCCCCTTGGCACTGCCACCCTTCAGCCTCGCCCTCCACGGCGCGCCCCTCACCGGCGTCGGCCCCCATCCCTCCTCGGCCTCGGCCCAGCCCCTCTCCCCCATTTCTTCTCTTCTCCCTTATCTCGCCCGCCCCTCCTTCCCCCCGTCTCTTGGCCACCCGCGGCACCACCGCGGCTGCTGCCCCATTTTTTTCCCTTCCCCTTTCCCCTTCCTTCTTCCCCCACCCCGTCGGCCTCAACCTCCCCACCCCCTCGGCCGAGGCCCACTACCCCCTCGGCCTCGGCCTTCACCCTCATTCCCGCCCTCTCTTCCCTTCCCCTTCCCCTTCTCTCATTCCCCCTCGCCCATTACCCCGCCCACGCCTTGGTCGGCCTCGCGGCCTTGGTCAGCCTCGGCCACTTGGTCGGCCGGCCTTGGCCCTTCATCCCCATAGCCTCTCCCCTTTACTCTATGGCCATCCGCCATGCCACCCTTTTTGGCCTTCCCCAAGCCATGGCCACCACCTTCAACCTTCATTCTTTCCTTCACCCGAGGCCAATACTTCAAAATTTTTTTTTGCAACATTGACCGCTGTTCATCACCAGTCACCCGAGCACCGACCTGCGACCCCCATCGCCCGAAAATCATCTCTGCGATGCCCGTCGCTCGGGCACTGACTCCACGACCCCCGTCGCCCGGACTTCATATCCGCGACACCCGTCGCCCAGACATCATCTCCGAGACACCCATCGCTTGGACATCATCTTCGTGACGCCCATCTCCCGGACTTCATCTCCGCTACGCCCGTCGTCCGGACATCATCTCCGCGACCCCCGGGCCGCGATGCCATTTACCCGGACATCATCTTAGCGACGCCCGTCGCCCGAACTTTATCTCCGCGACGCCTGTCGCCTGGACATCATCTCCTCGACCCCCGTCTCCCGGACATCATCTCCGCGATGCCCGTCGCCCGAACATTATCTCCCTGACCCCCGTTGCCCGAACTTCATCCTCGTCGCCTGGACATCATCTCCATGATGTCCGTCGCCCGAACATCTCTCCGCGACGCTCGTCGCCCGGACGTCATCTTCGCGACCCCCGTTGCCCGGACCCGTCGCCCGGACGTCCCCTCCGCGACCCCCGTCGCCCGGGTGCCGTCTCCATAACCCCGTCGCCAGTGCAAGTGCATCGTCTCCGCGATGCTTGTCGCCCATCGCCCAGGTGACGTCTCCGCGACACTCATCATCCGTTGCCCTGGCGCTGTCTACATGCTCGTGCCCCTACGTCCTATCCTCGTGCCTTTGTCTCAACCCCCGAGCATTCCAAGCTTTTGTAGGTGGTGCACGAGGTGGCTCGAGCCACCTCGTGCACCACCTACAAAAGCTTGGAACGCTCGGGGGTTGAGACAAAGGCACGAGCCACCTACTCTTCATCATCATGCTTTGACGACCTCAACAACTCGCCGGCCAAACAACATCAAAATCTTGCTAAGTGTTTACGCGTGCGGTGCTCGCTCGGGTTACCCCTCCGTGC
Organism: Escallonia herrerae; assembly: GCA_033070095.1. Lineage (NCBI taxonomy): Eukaryota > Viridiplantae > Streptophyta > Magnoliopsida > Escalloniales > Escalloniaceae > Escallonia > Escallonia herrerae. The sequence goes on along the minus strand of JAVXUP010000662.1, from coordinate 97,829 downwards.
ACACCACACAGAGGGGGCTTATGTTCCCAACCTATTCTGGTCCCACTCAAAGGTCCACTTGGAGTCCCATTGTGCATGACACGTCCGCACAAGCACAGTATTCAACGCTTAGAACCGGTCAAAGTGCGCGCCCAAGTCACGTGCATTTCTTACTTCACATGCCTCATGCGCCACTTAGTCGCCAATTATTTCACGCTACCGTGACTCACAGTATCATGTTCGTTGCGCCGCGACCACCTGAGCACCTTTTCACCAAAAACATTGACCGTTGGCGTAATCGGAGCAACGGGGTCAAGGGCATAGGCCTTGGCCAACCCTATGGGGTCGGCCTCGGCCTCCCCCAAGGCCATGGGGTCGGCCTCAGCCTCCATGGGATGATGGCCTTGGCCTTTCCCCCCTGTTGTTCACTCTTCGTGCAAAGTCCCTTTCGTGCTTTGATCGCTTCATACACTTCGTATGTGACTTTGGCACCTTGTTCGTCATGTGGGTACATTTCACGTCGGCACGCTCGTCGCAATGCAACTTTCAGATTTGTCACTGCTCATTAAAATACCTTCTGTCGGTGCGCCCGAAGTTCACCAAAAGGTGGAGTGGCCTTGGCCTCCCTTCACCGGAGTTGGCCATTGGACTTGGCCACCCCTAGGATCGGCCTCAGCCTTCCCAAGGGGTCGGCCTCGACCTCACCAAGGGGTCAGCCTCAGCCTCCCTAGGGGTGGTGCCCTTGGCCTTCCCCCAATCCTTGGCCTATGGCCTCCCCTCCCGCGCGCACTTGTTTTCTATAATATTTGCACCTCCGCGATGTTTACGGATGTCCATCGTGCACCAACATCGTGACGTCCTTCGTGCACCAACATCGTGACGTCCGTCGTGCACCAACCTCGCGACGCCCGTCATGCACCAACCTCGCGACGTCCGTCGTGCATCAACCTCGCAGCATCCGTCGTACATTAACCTCGCAATGCCCATCGCCCAAAGTCGTGCACTACTACCGAATGACCCGTCACTGACGACCGCGTACCATCACTTCCAAATTTGTCATTACTACATGTTGCATTCATCATCTTGTTATGACAGGTACACTCAGCTCAAATCCTATCTTCGGGACACCCGACGCATGCCCGTGCGCAGCCTCCGCGACGTTCGTCGCTGCGCCCATGGCCATTCTCATAACATGTGCCCCGGCACCAAGTATATGCTCCGTGACCTTTGTCGTCGCACCCATGTGCCATTCTCATAACATGTGCCCCGGCACCAAGTATATGCTTCGCGACCTTCGTCGCCGTGCCCATTGGCCATTCTCATATCATGTGCCCTGGCACCAAGTATATGCTCCGCGACCTTCGTCGTTGCACCCATGCGCCATTCTCATAACATGTGCCTCAGAACCAAGTATATGCTTCGCGACCTTCGTCGCTGCGCCCATGCGCCATTCTCATAACATGTGCCCCGGCACCAAGTATTGTCTCCGCGACGTTCGTCGCTGCTCCCGTGCGCCATCTCCATCACATGTGGCCCCGACATCTTACTCACTCCGCCGCGCCCATGCGCCGGGCCACTAACACTGTCGTGCCCCTTGGCTCTCTGTCACACTACCATGCTCCTTGCATCGGTCCATCCTTTCACCACACCATGCGCACCTTGCCTTGGTCGTGGAACATTCTTTGACCCACTCTCCAGAGTGTGCAACATCATGCGGGGATAGGCGACTCCTCCCGTACACTATCTCTGCCAGGGAGCTCTTTAACTCCCCTTTCGCCAGGTAGACGGCTCCTCCGGGATGCTACCTCGGCTAGTCGGGTAGACGGCTCCTTCGGGATGCTACCTTAACTCGCTTCGAGTGCTCCGATATAAGGACTCACTGCGGGGATAGGCGACTCCTCCGGGACACTATCTCCGCTAGGGAGCTCTTCAACTCCCCTTTCGTCAGGTAGACGGCTCCTCCGGGATGCTACCTCGGCCTACGGAATAGGCGACTTCTCCGGTACACTATCTCCGTCAGGGAGCTCTTCAACTCCCCTTCCGCCAGGTAGACGGCTCCTCCGGGATACTACCTTGACGCGCTCTGAGTGCTCCGGCACAAGGGCTCACCCGCGGGATAGGCGACTCCTCCAGGACACTATCTCCGCCAAGGTGTCTTCGTGATTGGCCTACGTGCTCTGGCACTGGGGGCTTGCGTCATCACCCCTATGGACTATGACCCCTGGGTCACTCCGAGACGGGAGCAGGTCTTCGGAGGGCATTGCGCCAGTCTGCCTGGCAGTTGGGCGTCGTGTCTTCCCCACCACTGCCAGGCCTGTGGGACTCTACAAGGGCTTGGATTGGAGGCTAGATCAAGGGGGTTCTCTAGCCATACCGACGCTGTGGGAGCCAGTCTTTCCAGACAGACAGAGCAACGCTGTGCTGGGCAGGCCGGGTGAATATGCGATTCGACAGTCCATGAAGCACCGGCAGCTGTGGACCCCTCGGTGACGTGTCACTCCCGGGGAGAGCCACGTGTTGCGTGATGACATCATCATCTTAACCTCTATAAATAGAGGTCTTGAGAATTCATTTGGATGAGGGGGACATTTTCAGAACACTTTCACTTTCTCACTCTAGAATCCTAGAGAGAGAAACATACAGGACCCTGACTCCGGACCTAAGCATTAGACTATGACTGTCGTCGTATATTCGTCCTGCGCCATCGCCCTCGCAGCACTGCCACCCTCAGGTTTTGTCTGGAAAGCCCTTGGTCTCTGCCCTTACTCTGCCCTTGCTGTGTCTCACATCAACATACTTGGCATCTGACTCGGACTGCATTCCTTGTGGCACCTTCACGTCGACTGCGAACCCACTTTCCTTGGCATCAAATGACTTATTGCTTTTCGACTTTGGTTTGAGAATGACAGTGATGTTTATGTTTCAAAATTGGTACTGACATTGGATATTAGTTTTTGACCGGAAGTGACGACTCTTCAGTAATGTTAGCATATTTGCCAAAGAACATTACTTATCTGGAGAGTATTTACTTTGGTGAAATAATTATAAGGATAAATGATACTCACATTTATCTTGAGCTTTGTATGTTAAAATCTTGAGCTTTGTATGTTAAAAAGACCGTTGATATGCACGTGCAACGCACGTTCTCTCAACTAGTACTTTTAAAATCATCGACGCTCCCACTATGAATTCTTCTCAGGAAGCCGAAGAGGTAGGTCACATAATCTTTTTAAAGTCATCAACAATCCCGTTGTACACTTTTGCTCTCGCTTCCGCCTTTGTTCAGTCCTTCCACGTTTTCTACAATCTTATGCTCGTCAATTTTATTGCACCTGCGCACTCGTTGCCGCTCACGCTCCAAAAAGCGGTGACTTCACTTCCAAGTTCCGACATTGCAACAGCAAAAGGGTTCGAGCCAGCTAAAACCTAGTTTTTGTGAATAAAATCTAGAAACACAGCCCCCCCCGGGGCTAACCCACCCACCGAAAAAAACAAATGAAAATAGAAGATAGAAATCATCAATCAAGAATGATATGATAATGCAGATGGTGATATCGATAAGGCTGGGCCTGGCTGTTTCGACCTCCAATAATTTGGGTGGGCTTGGCCGGGACGCCAGGAAACGGAAGTTTCTACGTTTAGGCTTAAAGCTTGGCTTAAACTCTGACCAATCCTTTTACTGCCTGCTGCCCTACCAATGGATTTCTTGGTCCCCCATAATGTGGTTAGCAGTTAGGGACATATTTTCAATTAGTACGCAGGCTGGAGTTTAATAATGAAAGCAACAGAAAACATGCATTGAACTGAGCCCATTTCTACGGCAAAATCTTGTACCTTATCTGCTCAACACCGTGGGATGGCTATACCAGGTCGCCACAGCACAGCTCTGTAACCGATATGCCCGTAATTTCTGTAACAGTTACCAGAAATTGGTTGTAATTACTAGCATCTGAGGATACAAGAACCCTGAAAAGTTGGTGTAGTTTGCTCCACACACGCGAGTGCTCGAACAAACACAGACCTGGCAGGTGCCTCAGCCCTAATCCAGGACCATGCGGCCCAATGGGTGGTGAGTTGCTCCTGCCTCCCGCAGCCTTTAGAACACAGGCAGTCATATCGCAGAGTGGTAGACAGTCCGCGATGGACTTGAGCTAGCTTGGAATCAGAATCTCAAATATACTTTATAGGATATGGACAATAAAACAATCGTCACTTTGCTACTATCTCACGAATCAGCCGCCCGTATATTGAAACTTTGGTTCTTGATTGTATGACACTCTTTAAATACAAGTGTGGCTTGTGCCGGTCTCTCATGTATATAGAAAAATTAACTTTTTAGTGTACTTCATGGCTAAACATGCTGACAATATCAGCAAAACGGATACCCATATTGGTCCCCTTTTTTTTGTCACACTTTCTGTACTTTGATACTTGTAGAAGAGTCATATCACATCGTGTGACTCAATTTTTTGAAAAAATAAAACATCCTTTGATTTCCTTAAAAAAAAAAAGAAAAGAAAAAATCTTCTAACACAAGATTTTTCATCCACCGGAGATGCCAAAAAGCCAATTTTAACTTCAACAAATTATTGAGCATTTCTAACTTCAACAACCCAGCTAGGACCAAAATTTAAGAAGCTATATCTTATGTGATGTGTTCTGTTCGCCCTCCCTATTTCGAAATAAACGTGGTCTGTGGATTTGCAGTCCACGTATGCAGCAGGAAGACCATAAATAGCATGTTCTGGTGGACCATGAAAGGCTAGTCATCAGTCAGTGCATCGATGTCTCATTTACTACAGCCGCACTCAGTAGTGTACTTTGCTGGCTCCTCTACGATATGTCTTCATAGGAACCGTATAAGAACATAACTTTAAACTTGAAGTTCCGGTTATCAAATAAAACGCCAGAGAGGAAGTAATAGCCTGTAAACAAGAAAAAGAAGAATTTAAGAGTGCATAAGAAACCAAGCATGGTAGTGACATTGATGACTTAATTTTCCCTTGTAGTAAACTGTTGAGAACCAAGAATACGCAGAGTCCAAATCCTTCAACAAACAGAAAACAAGGAGATCTACAGTCAATATTTTCAGTTATCCTAGATGCCTAAATTAAATAGCATCCAACTAAAATAGTTTCTAACTTTTCAGATGGCAACTTGATGACTGTGGACCTTGATCCAAAATATAATCAGCCTACATGTGGCCAAACTTGGTAGAATGTTGTCGCTGCAGAGATTTTCTGCTGCAAAGAAGCCAAGTCTTGTGAGGTAGGTGGTTTTCCTTGATAAGATAAACCAAGTTGTAGCTTATATATAACCATATGTGTGTGTCTGTGTTAAAATGAACAAGTTGGGCATGAGAAAAATTTTATCTAAAAAAAAAGGCTCAGCATGACTGTATGTTGATCTTTTGTGCTGTTTATATGCATGACAAATTTTTTCAGGATAACGGCATAAACAAAAAGTGAAACATTAATTCGACGGTCGGGATATAGCTAGTACAGTTGTTGGTTCATTTTCAGTATGTTAGTTATCATCAAGCCTTCAGCCACTCTATTAATAGAGGCGTGGACAGGCCTTCCCCCAGGTGCTAACCAACAATGATGGTTGCAATGCTGATTACCCTAAAAGCTATTATCTACCTGTCTAAATTCCTCCTAAGAAGCCTAAATCACATGGAGAACCTCCAAAAGAATGCCAGCAGTACCAATGATTCCCAGTCGAAACTCCGAAAGTACGCTTCTCTCAACCGTACATCAGAAGAACTTCTAAGATCAACTATCGTTTTTCACGTTGAGGGAGCACTGCTAAGATCATCCTCAGTGTTCCCTTACTTTATGCTGGTAGCTTTTGAAGCTGGAGGAATCCTGAGAGCTCTAGTTCTTCTTTTTCTATACCCTTTTGTTTGTTTGGTCAGCAGGGAACTGGCTCTCAAGATTATGGTCTTTCTCTGCTTCTTCGGAATAAAGAAGGAAAGCTTTAGAATTGGGACCACTGTTCTACCAAAGTTCTTTCTGGAAGACGTTGGCCATGAAGGCTTTGAAGTGATGATGAAGTGTGGGAAAAAGGTCGGAGTGAGTGATTTGCCTAGTGTTATGGTTGAAGGGTTTTTGAAGGAATATCTTGGTGTTGACGCTGTCATCGGAAGAAAGTTGAAGGTAGCTTGTGGGTACTTCACCGGTTTGATGGAGGCAAAAACAGGCTCTAGTGTGCTGAACTCGGGAGAAAAAGAACTGGATTTTCACCTTATTGGCTTTGGTTGCTCCAGCATGTTCCCTCATGAACACATATTTTCTCATTGCAAGGTTTGTGATAAGACTGAAGGAGCCGTGTGTGTGCGCGTGTCACTTATGTACAGACAATCTGACATGATTATTTATGACTAATTTTTTTTTTACCAACAACAGGACGTTCTCTTGGTGAATGAAGCCGAGAAGAGGAAGTGGAATGTTCTTCCTAGAAATAAATATCCAAAGTCATTGATTTTCCATGATGGAAGATTGGCCTTCAGGCCAACTTCAGTTGATACCTTAGTTATGTTCTTATGGCTCCCGCTTGGTTTGTTCCTCGCCATTATCAGGTTAATTGCTAACCTTTCGTTACCCTACAAGTTATCCCTCCCTCTCTTGGCCTTCACAGGGATGAGAGGGACAATATCAAGATCCAAACTTGTTGCTTCAGTGGAAGTTGAAGAAAAACCCACGAGAAAAGTTTATGTTTGCAACCACAGAACATTATTGGATCCAGTATTTGTTAGAATTTGCACTCATGAGACCTGTAGCAGCTGTCACGTACAGCCTAAGCAGAGTTTCTGAGCTGATTTCACCGATCAGGACGACCCGATTATTGAGAGACAAGGACAAGGACTCGAAGATGATGGAGAAGCTGCTCAGCCACAGTGACCTTGTGGTTTGCCCGGAAGGAACCACTTGTAGGGAACCATATCTGCTTAGGTTTAGCCCTTTATTTGCAGAGCTGAGTGATGAAATAGTTCCTCTTGCCATAGATGTGCATGTTAATGTGTTTTATGGAACAACTGCTAGTGGTCTCAAATGCTTAGACCCCGTATTCTTCCTCTTGAATCCATATCCAGCCTACTATATCAAGATCCTTGAGAAGCTACCAAGATCTTATACGTGCTCCAATGGCGGGAAATCAAGTATTGAAGTGGCCAATCACGTGCAAACCGAAATAGCTAGAGCTTTGGGGTTTGAGTGCACCAGTCTGACAAGGAAAGATAAGTACATGATCCTGGCAGGTGTGGAAGGAACTGTTTAAGAGACTAGCTAGGTGAGCGCAGGACAAAGAAGCTCTACGAAAGAAAATTGAACGATGGAGAGAAACTTGGGCCCGTACGCTTACGAGATTTTTTTTTCTGTATTCTATATTCTGTTTTAGTTTCCAGAATTTAGTATTCAGTTCTAAAATCGTATTGTGTACTTTTATTTTTTTCCGTATCTACTTTTTCAATTTTTTCTGTACGTTTATCATTTTCATTTTCGTTTTTACCAACTTTTTTCTGAATCTTTTCATTAATGGACCCCACTATTTTCATTTTTAGGAAGATCCAGTGAAATGGGTGGTCTAGTTTGGTGAGTGTTTGTTGAAACAGGGTGGTAGATATGAGGGAGAAGAGGTGGTATTCTGATTAGGAGAATACAGTTCGAGAAAAAAGGTGAAAACACCCTTTGGGTGTTTTCAGTTTTTTTGACACTATTTGAAAATTTTATCCAAAACGGAACCGAAAAAATGTAAACATACACGAAAAAAGGCATCTTTTTCATCATCATTACAAAAATGAAAACTGAAAAACGTAAACGTACAGCCCCTTGAAAATTCTTTTGATTCCAGGACATGGCTTCCCAATGATCTTGCTAACAAGTAGATTCCAGTTGATTATTATTTCAGAGCCTTACGAATGTAATAATTTTTGTGGTCATATACATGTTTCATAGATATATATGTTAGTAAACGCAAAATTTTAGAGACGGATCACAGGTCCACCATGGCCTGCCCGCTTTGCGAGTAATGCTTCAATTGCGTTAAAGGGTTGTATGTTTAACACTTTTGTTTTGTGTTTTTATTTTCATGATTTTCGTATTCAGTTAGAAATATGTTCATACACTTTTATCATTTTTATCAAAAAATTAGCTACTTTTTTTGACATTAGGTTAAGTGTGGTAGAAAAAGCTGAAAACAGTTATGTTTTTATTTTTTGTCACTGTTTGAGTAATTTTACCCAAAACGAAGACAAAAAATGATAAAAAGTACCAAAAAAAAATCTTCTTAACTATCATTGCAAAAATTAGGAAATGAAAATGATAAAAGTACGGACTCTTACATCACACGCCAGCCCACACACCCCCACCCAACCACCCCTACGCACACACTTTATAATGGTCCCACTCACTCTAAATATTATTATGTGAATGTTTACCGTAATTATCAAAATTTGTTTAACCCTTTGCGCAATTTCATAACGTTCCTCACCAACGATCCGAGGTTGGAGCATAGTTGACGTTGAATTTAAAGGATTTATTGCAAGATAGATAGCGGCGGCTAATCCTCTTGATAGTATGGTAGTAACATCTAATTGTAAACTTTCTTGGAGTTGCATGATGCCGATATATTATTTCCTTCTCTCTCTCTCTCCCCCCCCCCCCCCCCTCCCCACCCCCTCTCACCCTGTAGTCAGGTTTAACTCCAGTGCTTCAAGCCTATATATATTATTTCCTTCTCTCTCTCTATCTCTCTCCCTCCCCCCCCTTCCCCACCCCCTCTCTCCCTGTAGTCAGGTTTAACTCCAGTGCTTCAAGCCTATAAGTCATAACTTGCAACGCCAAATCAACAATGTTCCTGGCAACCCAAACCCAAAAAATAGCCCAGATCATCGTCTAGAATAGCACCTTGAAGTCTTGAACATCTCCTTTTGTCCTTCGTTCTCTAGTCTAAAACAAAACCGCTTGGTGCAACTTTTCCTTAAACCCCTAATTAATCTCCCTGATTTTATTTGACACAAAACCTAATCATGGTCAGCCATGGATATCCTACTCGCTCGCTGCCCATCATCGATTTCTGCATTAAACTTTCCTAGGGAAGTGGTTTCACATGCATCCTACATCACTTGGACTACGATATGGTACCTCTACATATGCTGAAAGGAAATCCATAAGTTTATGCGGAAGCACAATGTGGATCTGTTCCATGTCTCAAAACATGTGGATCTGTTCCACGTTTTTTCTTTTTCTTTTTCTTTTCTTCTAGGATGACTGTACGTATGTGCGAATCATCGTTTCTGTCAAAGGCTGCAGTAATGCTAAACTTTAAAATTGTGCCTGCCGTTTTACATGGCATGGGCCATCCGAAACATTGTAGGAGGAAGGACCCCATGTGGAGGAAAAAACTGTGAGCAACTACCAGCATAGAGTGGCAATTATGCGTGGAACCAAAAATAGCTTTCGCAGAAATGAGTAGGAACTGTGATTGGAGAACTGATCCAGACATGCCATAATTTTCAGGGAAAGAGAATGTCCGTAGACGGATAAAAGTCAAGTGTCAGGAAACATGTACGCACATAGAAGAGAGTTCATCAAGTACATATGAAGTAATCATATCATGTACAGATGTCTACCTCAAATATGGAAGAAGATTCGACGAGCCTTGAACTTTAAGGGGAACTTGCTGTAAGAGAATTGAAGAGTGACCACCAACTATGTTTGGGTGGGAAGTTTATTTATGACGCCCTTTCGAGCCACGAAAGGTTTTCGTGAGAATGCAAGCAATAAGATGATTTAAAACCCTGTCCATTTGATGCGATGCGTCCATTTCTGCTTTGGTGCTATATAATAAGCTCTTTGATTTTACTTTTAAATAACGTGCAAAAAATCAACTTGAAAATCAAATCATAAACAAGAACCATAGGAATTCACTGTAAAGCTACCACATCGCTTCTCATATGTTGGTCATAGTATCCCAATTTAATGTAAACACACCTGTAATTTACAAGGGCTGCTACCAGAGAGTCATAGATCACACATTATTCACCCCAACCGAGCTATAGGCAGAGCACTTTCGGCAGCAAAACTTCACTTTCCCCATCACCATTGCCACTTTAACCCATCTCCTAACTTCCCTGCAAGAAACCTTCAAAGGCACATAGAGAGCCACATCACCGACCCGACCCTTGCTGTTAGTGTGCTCTCTTAGACCGGCCTCTCTAACATAAAGGGCTAATGCTATCATTGCGCCACATTAAGCAACACAGTTCTCTGCGGCATTTGATCCGATACACACGCGCACGAACCCAATTCAAGAGAAATTTACACAGAAACTGAGCCCGAGTTTTTACCCAAGCTGGCCAATGAGTCACATTTCGACCTTATTCATCGTTTGAATCGCAGCGCCCCGCGTGTAATACCCCAGGTTTTTTTTAAGCTACTTGCGTAAATACTAATCATAGTATTTTGACTTCGAATTAAGTAACCTATACTAAACATCCTAGCTAAAAATCATGTGCCATGCAGGGGGGGACTAGACAGATCACAAAACTCTGACAAAATCTATGAAAAAGGGATAAATGTTTTGCATATCATCATATTTTTGTTGTCGTTGCTCTTAATGCAGCTCTAATATATCGTAACAAAAAGGTAATTAATGAATATCAGAACATCATCAAAACAAAAGCTATAACAAAAAAATAATATATATAAATATAGCTGATCCGCTGAGAGCGCTAACAAAATAGGAGATTTTGCTAGCGCGATCTGGCCGTCCATCCCTCCGGCCCAGATCTTTTTTTTTTAAAGCTGTCAGTCATCCGCTACACTATGTAGCGAACGGACCTTTTTACCATATTGCCCTTCCTCCCCGTCCGCTACACTGTATGGCAGACGAGTTTTTTGGCCTGACATGTGACAGTCAATAAGTCATCTGCTACACTGTGTAGCGGACGAATTTTCACCTGACAGTGGTCAAGTCATCCACAATCTCTTTGACAGTTGTCACACCAGTCCTGGGGCGACAGGACTGTTGCTTTGTCCTTATCCCACCATCCGCGATACTGTGTAGCGGACAACTTGACGGTTTTCACTGTCCGCTATACTATGTAGCGAACTTAACCCGTATATAAAACTATTTCGAAACTCTTTTTCATTCTTTCTTCTCACAATTTTTCTAGTGGCGTTGGCAAGTAGATTTGCGCAATTTCTTCCAAAGAAATCCTTTAATTATCTCATCAATCACGTAAGTTCACAAACCAATCCTTTATTCGTTCATAATCTAGAGTTGTTATGAGTATTGCGGCTTATGCATGGTTTTGAATATGTATGCGCTGGATTGTGCTAGTGTTTGTCAATATATGTGTATTGCTTATTATTTGTTCATGTGATTTCACTTGCAAAATTCGATTCCGTGTCTGTTTGTATGTATGTACATACATATATACAGCATGTCAACTTATGTGAGCACATTCTAGTGTTGTATGTTTGAGAATATTTACGCTTCCAACCTTGCCATTTTTTCATAATTTCAGTTGCAAAAAATGGATTTTAACCCTGGACCAGAAGATCCTTCCGTATTATACGACCAAGCAAACCATATCAGTACGCTCATATGGGATGGTGGAGTAAGATACTTATTTTATCAACTTTCTTATTCTTGCGAACGTTGTATACCGTTTGTTTTGCTTAAATTGTATTTATTAATTCGTAGGAAAGAGCACTTCTCAACACAGTAGAAGTATCCGATAATTTCAAAGCCTGGAAATTGAACAAATACCAGAAAAGATTACTGCGTGGGATTGGGTTTGAGATTTTCACGCATGGGCAGATCTTTCAACACCTTGACCGGCACTTAATAGGTGCCCTTGTTGAAAGGTGGAGAAGTGAAACGAATACGTTTCACTTCCCTCTCGGAGAGATGACAATTACCCTAGAAGATGTAGGGTTCATCTTAGGGTTACCGGTGACGGGCCGGCCGGTAATAGCTCCTCCGTCGGAAGCAACGAATAAGAGAACCGCTAGGGACTTCTTTACTTCGATACCCCAGGATCAATTTAGCACTGGTGGTATCAAGTTGAAGTGGTTGGTAGATACCTACAAGGTTCTGCCGAATAACTACACGGATCAGATGCTTGTGCTGTACACACAAGCTTTCCTCTTGTGGGTGATGGGGGCAATTTTGTTCCCAACAACGTCGAAGAATACGGTCAGCGTCAAATATTTACCGTTGTTGGGTAACCTGCTGGAGGTTGGGGATTATGCCTGGGGTGCAGCAACTCTTGCGTACCTGTACCGAGCATTGCACAAGGCAACGAGGGCCGACTCCAAAGCTATATGTGCGTGTCTCTCGCTATTGCAGGTATATCATACAAATCTTGATTACGTGCTTGATTTTTTTTGTTGAATCGACAATAAATTTTGACGATACTTTATTTAATTTGTCTTTGCTCTCAGGTGTGGTCTTATGAACACCTTGCTACCGGCGCACCCAGGCGTAGGGACGGAACGGATAATGTGTGGCCTCGGTTGTGCGCCTGGGAGTACAGCCAGAAGGACAGCCACTACCCGAGGAGAGACGATCCCCATCACAACATTACGTACTATCGGGGGGAGCTCGACTCGCTATCTCTGGGCCAGATGCGATGGGCACCGTACAAACGTTTGGCGTGACGGGTGGGGGAGTCGTTCGTCTTCACGCTCTCCGGGTTGCAACGCACACCCCTGATCCACTTCGAGGTCGCAGAGTGGCAGCTGCCAGATCGCGCTATGCGCCATTTTGAGTGCCTGCAGGGGTTGCCAGCCGATGCGCCGGATATGAGGCGTAACAGGAACCCACCGGGTGTCGGACGGTTTGGCAAGGCGAATGCGCACGACTTGTGCGCACAAAAATTTGAGGTTTGGAATTCCTGGCAGGACACGCTGGCGGCCATTGTGTCGGAGCCTGACCCCGTGATCAGCATCGAACAGTACAATGAGTGGTACTACCGCATCACCCGGAGGAGAGTAGCCCCAGTAAGGTTTGAACGTAGGGAGAAGTACCACCCTAGGGGTCAGATCGATGAGCAGATGGCATACAATCTGGTAAGTTGCCCAACCAGTGCTTTTAATTGAACTTGATGATTCTAAGTGTGTATGAAGTTACTTATTTATTATCTCTTTGGATGTAGGTTAATGCCTCGTTCGCCTTCTTCCAGAAGTTGAGCGAGCGAAAGGATCTGGTGGATGCAATGGGCGAGGAGCTTCGCCAACAGGCTGAAGCGTTGGCGTTTGGCTGTGGGAATTTTTTGGGCCAAGCATCGGGATAGCCTTCGGGCGTCAGACCAGGAATGGGTTATCCGGGGTGGCAGCCCCCTTATGTGAGCGAGGGATACGGTGATCCCTCAGGACAGACTTCAGGGGGTGAGCCAGGGATACGGTGGTCCCTCTGTACCGGGAATGGGTGGTGATTGGGGACCGCCAAGCACCATGGGCCAGGCTCAAGCACCGTGGGAGAGTACAGTGCGCCCTCCTTCTCTTTGCTTCTGGACTCGGAACCCCAACCCTTCTCTCAGAGTCAAGTCACGCAGGACTGGGGTTTCGAAAACATCAGTCTGTCCGAGACACTGCCCATTGTCCCGTGGGCGGGACCATCTGTTGTGGAAGGAGGGCAATATCCCCCGGTCGACCCTTCCGAAGGAGTGCAATATCCCTCGGTCGACCCCCGAGGGCAATATCGCAAAGGGCATCCATTGAAGCCCCTAAAGCCGCATAAATGCCAAATAATCAGAGAGCGTTATTTTAGCGGGGCCCCCCGAGACAAAGCGTTGTATAGTGTGGATCACCCGGAGGGCATGGATTACTTTTGCTCGTGGGGAGAAATGTCCTCCCTGGCTCCGGGGAGTTGGTTAGACAACGGTATCATCTCTACCTACGTGGAGATTCTGAAGGAAAGGGGTCGGGATCGGCTGAACGAGTATCCAGGCATTTTTTTTATGGATGCCTTTTTTCATAGCCTCTTAGTGTCTGAATGGCATGAGTGGGTCGAACAAAGGGGGAAGAAAAAGTTGAGCTAATGGAGACCGTCCGCTAACCTACGAGCGTATCTTAATAGGGATAGTCCAGTGAGCGCAAGGGTTGCCCACGTGTTTCTAATCCCATTTTTAGGGAAAAGCCACTGGTACTTGGTTTGCTATGAACCAACAGAAAAAGTCATATCGGTGATCGACAGTCTCCACGACGATACCTTCCACATGCCTGTGTTGCGGATGTACAAAGCCCATTTAGACTCTATGGTAAACTTACGATTGTTGTTTAATGCTTATTGTAACTTGCCAATTGTAAATGTTAACTCGTGTCTTACGTCGTTTCTGTTTCTCGCAGAATTTATTTTGTGCCATGGTCCATGCTATCCGTGATGTACATGTACTGGCGAGGCCAAAGCTCCATTTCTGATTGAAGAAGATGAGGCCCAAGCAACACAATACTTCAGACTGCGGCGTCTTCCTTTGCATGTACATGGATTACATTTGTCGGTCTGAGAGCCTCAAGGCGGCCGCCTGGAGTCAAGAATGCGTAGAAGGCTTTAGATATAGAATAGCTTGGCAAATTATGAAAGGCTGGCCTAGAGAGGTTAGGTTTATTGAAAATCCATCTAAGGACGAGAATTCGGCTCAACATGAGGACCCCAGTTGACATTGTACCATTAGAATAATTTTTTTAATAAATCATGATTATTTGCCATTGGTGTGATTTGATTTGTGTTGACAATAGTTGATTGATTGATTGATTTGACTGATTTGTGTTGAAGATGATTGATTGATTTAACTGATTTGTGTTGAAATCAGTTGACATTTGATTTGGTGCGTTGATTTGATTAGATTTTGATTTGAGTTGGTTTTTTTGCTCTCATTGAGAATGATTGAATGGTGGGAAACAAAATGGGGGAAAATTTGCTCTCATTAAGAATGATTGAATGGTGGGAAACAAATGGGAGAAAATTTTCCAAGTGTTGAAATTGAGAGTTTCTGCTGCGCCGTCCGCTACACTGTGTAGCGGACGGCCGAAGATAGTAAAATTTTCTAAGCGTTGAGGTTGAGGGTTTCTGCTGTACCGTCCGCTACACAGTGTAGCAGACAGCCAAAGACAGGAAATATTTTCATGTGTTGAGGTTGAGAATTTCTGCTGCGCTGTCCGCTACACTGTGTAGCGGACGGGCAAAGACAACAAAATTGTTGAGGTTGAGAGTTTCTGCTGCGCCGTCCACTACACTGTGTAGCTGACGGCCAAAGACAATAAAATTTTCTAAATGTTGAGGTTGAGAGTTTCTGCTACACCATCCACTAAACAGTGTAGCGGACGGCCAAAGACAGGAAAAATTTTCAAGTGTTGAGGTTGAGAGTTTATGCTGCACCGTCCGCTACACAGTCTAGCGAACAGCCAAAGACAGGAAAAATTTTCATGTGTTGAGGCTCAGAGTTTCTGCTGCACTGTCCGCTACACAGTCTAGCGGACAGCCAAAGACAGGAAACTTTTTCAAGTGTTGAGGTTGAGAGTCTCTGCTGCGCCGTCCGCCACACTGTGTAGCGGACGAGCAAGACAACAAAATTGTTGAGGTTGAGAGTTTCTGCTGCACCGTCCGCTACACTGTGTAGCGGACGGCCGAAGATATTAAAATTTTCTAAGTGTTGAGGTTGAGAGTTTCTGCTGCACCGTACGCTACACAGTCTAGCGGACATTCAAAGACAACAAAACTTTTTAAGTGTTGAGGTTGAGAGTTTCTGCTGCGCCGTCCGTTAGACAGTGTAGCGGACGACCAAAGACAGGAAAAATTCTCAAGTGTTGAGGTTGAGAGTTTCTATTGCACCGTCTGCTACACAGTCTAGCGGACAATCAAAGACAAGAAAATTTGCTCCAAGTGTTGAGGTTGGGAGTTTCTGCTGCGTCGTCCACTACACTGTGTAGCGGACGGGCAAAGACAGCAAAATTGTTGAGTTTCTGCTGCACCCTCCGCTACATTGTGTAGCGGACGGCCAAAGATAGTAAAATATTCTAAGTGTTGAGGTTGAGAGTTTCTGCTGTACCGTCCGCTACACAGTCTAGCAGACAGCCAAAGACAACAAAATTTTCCAAGTGTTGAGTTTGAGAGTTTCTACTGCACCATCCGCTACACAGTCTAGCAGACAGCCAAAGACAGCAAAATTTTTCAAGTGTTGAGGTTGAGAGTTTCTACTGCGCCGTCCGCTACACTGTGTAGCGAACGGCCGAAGACAACAAAAATTTTCAAGTGTTGAGGTTGAGAATTTCTGCTGCGCCGTCCGCTAGACAGTGTAGCGTACAACCAAAGACAGAAAAAATTTCTAAGTGTTGAGGTTGAGAGTTTCTACTGCACCGTCCGCTACACTGTGTAGCGGACGGCCAAAGACATCAAAATTGTTCACGTGTTGAGGTTGAGAGTTTCTGCTGCACCGTCCACTAGACAGTGTAGAAGACGGCCAAAGATAGTAAAATTTTCTAAGTTTTGAAGTTGAGAGTTTCTGCTGCGCCATCCGCTATACAGTGTAGCGGACGGCCAAGCCCAATATTTTCCAGTAAAGTGGGCATTTAGAAACCAATTTTCCGTCGCCAATTATGTTTTACTTATTTCAAATTTTTATAAAGAAATCGGCGACGGAAATTTTTTTTTGGCGTCGGAATCAACAATCTCAATATCTTAAATGCACGATTAATAATAAAAAATCATTAATTAACAACAATCCCTAAAATCATCGATCAATAATCATAATTCTCATATGCACAATTAAGAAGCTAAAATTATAAAACAAATTCGTGCAACACAAAATTGTTCAACGCCCAATTAAATTTATTCAGGGTTTAACAGAAAATTGTTCAACATTGGGAGAAAACTTTTTTACAAGTGCTTTGATCAAATACCAGCACTTGAAAACACATATGCCCCTTTTGTTCAAACATTACAAAGTCCCCTTCATTGAAGTCGTGCTGCTCGCAGAAATTGCTCCAACCCTCTTCAAAACAAATTTGCTCTTGGCCGCACTTCTTCTTGATTTTAACAAGCCATGACCCCTTGCGGTTGGTTAAAGTTGCTTCGAACCAAAGTGTGGTAGGCAATCTGCAAAAGGCTACCGGTATGGCCTATCATATTCATTATGAGACAGGTAAGTTTTTAACCAGAGATAAAACTTTTTACACACACGAAAACACAGAGAAAAAGGGATGACCTATAAGTTCTGTATGAAACCCAGGCATCATGACCTTGAAGAAGTGTTTGCCGACTGAAACGTCCCTGTTCACTGAAGCAGAAGCCATCAGGATTGATCTGTCATTTGAGATGTGGGTCGCCGTAGAGAGGGTCGCGGGTGGGTGAGATGTTCGAGACAGAGAGAGAAGCAGGAGAAAGAAGAAAGGGCGATATGATTGCTATTTAAGAGAAGTTTGACGTCCGTTACATTGTGTAGCGGACATAAGGGATACAAAGAGTTTTGTTGTCTGCTACATTGTGTAGCAGACCTGTCCGCTAGATTGTGTCGCGGACATTCTAGAAAAATAAAAATTTGGGTTTCTGTTGCGCTGTCCGCTACATAGTGTAGCGGACGGGGCAAATAAAAAAAATAAAACTAAAGTTAGATTTGATGGCGGCTCTAATAGATCCATCAGAAATAACCTTCCAGTCTTCGGTCGAAAGATAATCTCATCAAAAAAAAATTACTCATTATTACAAATGTCACACAGACTTAATGCCTTATACAAAACACTAAAGGTCCACTGCAGCTGCTTCTTCCTCATCTTCGGCATCATCTTCTTCCTCGTCTTGCAAACCTTCTGGACTTATCCCCAGTGCCTTGTAATGGTTCCGCTTGTCATGGTTGGTCATTTTGTTGCACAATGCACACCTTCTTAGCTTTTTAGGTTGAGTTGCCTGTTTAATAGAGCTCTTCATCCGCGTAGATCTCTTGCGGCCTTTCGTTTGCGATATAATTGGATCCAAAGGCCGGATATCATTGTCGTCTTCCTCCCCCGGCTCGTCATCTTCTGATCCCGTCGTAGGCTCAGTGTCAACCGCATTGCTGACTGAAGCTGCTTCCAACTGGTCGACGATGGGCTCTTGCTGCTGAGCTACCTCGAGGAGATGTTTATATCCGGCCATTGTAGCAGCACCTTTACGGACAAACGGGTGAACATTGTCACCAGATGATTATACCGCAACGTCTCTGATTCTTCAAAGTCAGTATACGGGTGCTCCGAAAAGGCAATGGTACCGTGCAACCTGTTTGCACCTTTCGTCCACCGTGGCAGGACATATTTATCGGGGATTGTCCTGATATTCTTCTGGGTGAAAAACCGCAGAATGTGTCTACACAGGATGCCATGGAACTCAAACTTCTTGCAAACACATGTCACCGAATCCGTCAATGTGTCATGGCTCACCGTATAAATTCTGCGCAGCTTCTCAGGGACGAGGTCATTCACGAGCGAATAAACCTTGTACTCACGCGTAGACATTTCTGCCACCTTGTTTATACTGTATCGTCCCGATTTTCGCAGCTCTACTTGGTATAGCAAGAAGATCTCCTTCGTATAGACTTTGGCACCGTTCAGCTCCAGCGGGGTCTCAAGCAACCTTCTCCTTTGTTTGTACGTTGTTGCAAAGTCTGCAGCCCTTTCTTTTACGAACAACGAAGCAACCGCTTTTTGTGCGGATGCAACGAAACTCTTCAAATTGGTAGTTGTACCCACATAACTATCGAACGTGGCATTCATAGATTCACTCCTGCCCGTCGTTTTCATGCCCGCTGAAAAATACCTCCTCGTGTAAACGCCAATCCATTGCTCTTTGCACTCGTACAAGTGCTGGAGCCACTCGTTGTCTTGCAATGAGTAATCCCGAACAAGCTTTTCCCACCTCTCCTCAAATTCCTCAATCGTTAATGACTTGTTAACGCACTTGTCAAAATCCTGTTTAAAGTCTGGATACTTTGCATACACGTGATGCAGACGTTCAGGGTATTTGTTGCTTATGTGCCAAGTGCACAAGTTGTGCCGAGTGTCTGGGAAGACGGTAGCAATAGCCTTCTTCATTGCCAAATCTTGATCGGTGATGATCACTTTGGGTGCTTTGAAGTTCATTGCTTCCAGCCACGTCCTAAACAACCATACAAAAGAACCTCGCTCTCGTCCCTTAACAAGGCGAACCCGAACAGGATGGAGTGATAATGATGATTGACGCCCGTGAAAGGAGCGAACGGCATCGAGTACTTGTTGGTACGGTATGTGGTGTCGAAAGTCACGACATCCCCAAAATGCTTATAAGCTAGCCTCGAACGACCGTCGACCCAAAAAATTGTACTAACTCGATGCTCGTCGTCAAGTTTATAATCGAAGGTAAACTGCGGGTCCTCCATCTGCATCCGTTTCAATAGGCTCATTGTAGATTGAGCATCATTGAGGTCATACGCGGCTCGTCTATGGGTTCGGACCGCGTTACGAACGTCTGTCATGTTAAATTTTAAATTCCCCCAGCCTGTTCAGCAAGAACATTAACAATCTCAGTAGGTCCAATTCGCGCATTGCTCATTGTGTGAATTAGGCTCCTCGCGACCTTACCCATCTTCTTGTGTTGATGCATCTGACTCACCTTAGAAGGAGTTACTAACGGGTGATTGTGTGCCAGTTCCAGGCTGGTAATAAGCCAATGATCTTGCTTGGGTTTGTAGCTTACGAACATCTTGACCTGGCAATTTGTGCGCTCAAAGCAGTCCCGTCTTCTACGCGAATATCCTATTTCGTCATCACTGTCATCATTGCCTACGCGTGTCTCATTTTGCAATGGGTTTCTGCCCCTATGACACTCGTATAAGCGAGAGCATATCTTTTTTATTACGTTGCTTGTTCTTGTAGTCTTTATTCTAATGCCAAAACCAACCCTCAATGAATACGCTCGAAAACATTCTTCAGCTTCTTCCAATGTTTGAAACGTTCGTCCTAGATACGGATCACTAGCATCTACGGGGACATTGGAGCTCGACACAAAATCAGACATTGTGAAACAAGACCTGTGTAGAAATAGACTATGCTTAACAATCAAATGACATTTATAACTGAAAATATTACCTAAAAATTGCCTTGACTAATAAACCAATTTAGGATGACAAACATACCATATATATATATATATATATATATCACGAATTACATCCCTCAACGAAGAATTTCACCTACTTGAAGAAGCATACTCAAACTTCCTGAAACAACTGTCACTTAAGGGAGTCTGCATTTGACCAAGCCCTCTTTCAAACTCGCAGGGCATGCCAAATTGGGGTGGCGGGAAAGTGGATAGTTTTACTTGGACACAATGGTGTAATTGCACAATATATAAATTAATTTATTAATCGCTAAAAGTTTATGAACTAAAAATAATTATAATGACCAATGTAGCAGGTGTTTTAGGTCTTTCATGAATCTTTGTATTTTTGGCTTATCCGTTCAAGGTTATAACACATATCTTTTTCTCTTTCGTTTACTCCTTATTTCCGTGTTTAAGCTCTTTCCTTCAAAGAATAACTCTAGTGTCATAAGGCCAAGCAACCTAATTCTTGTTCCATATTGTTCTTCACAGTAAGTGTATTCAAAGAAAACTTAGGGACCTTGAGCCAAAAGCTAGCCCACTCTACAGCGTATTCAAAGAAAACTTAGGACTTTGAGCCAAAAGCTAGCCCACTCTACATGTTGAAGTATTGCCTAGAAATATTTGTGGAAATAATAATTGTATGGAGGCTCAGTTAGTAAGGTATAACTACTGCTACTGACCGAGGACTTGCATTTCTTAGTCTTGCTAAATTGT
The DNA here is from genome assembly GCA_033070095.1 of Escallonia herrerae. Lineage (NCBI taxonomy): Eukaryota > Viridiplantae > Streptophyta > Magnoliopsida > Escalloniales > Escalloniaceae > Escallonia > Escallonia herrerae. Next base: position 77,018 of record JAVXUP010000662.1, on the reverse strand, counting down.
ATCTTTTGTCAATTGTGACAAATATTCATACTTAATGGCTTTTCATCTAGATTACTTGTTAAGACAATAACAAAAAGCAATATTTTACGGCGCAACGCGTAATGTAGAAATATGCACTATGTATAAAGTGAATTCATTTAGAACTTTGGTGTAGACGCAATATGATGTTGCAAAACTTCACACCTAAAAATTAATATTTGGCATCAAAATAATTTGGAAAAAATAACAAATAGGGGAAAAAATGGGAGCAAAGAGAATGAATAAGAGATTGTTGACTGCTAGCCAAATATTTAGTAATTACATGCTCTCTCTTGTGTGCACGACAAAATTCATGCGTAAAACAAACCATGCTAACTTTGGTACATATAATTTTTGACATTAAGAATGATAGAATTTAACAAAAATAGGGGAAAAAATTTATAGCACACGTTTGATGCCTAGAAAAGTGGGTTCGTACCTACGTGGAAGTGCCACAAAGGATGCAGTCCTAGTCAGCTTCCAGATGTACAAAGTGAGAGACAGTGAGGGTGGAGTAAGGGCAGAAAGCAAAGCTTCCCAGACAGGCCGTGAGGAGTGGCAGTGCTGTGGAGACAAGGTTGGGACGAACAGGGCCGGTAGTCGACAGTCCAAGTCAGGGTCCACAGATACAGTCCAATGTTCTGTCCAAGATTATGTCCAATTGTGTTTCTCTCTCTAGAACCCAAGAGCTCTTGAGTTCTAGAGTGAGAAAGTGGTATTGTGAGAATGAGTCCCAAAGTCCTTTAAATTAAGTCTAAAGTCCACTATTTATAGGCAAATGTATGCATATGTCATCAAATGCCACATGTCGTCCCTTAGGAGTGACACGTCACCAGGGATCCAAAAATATCAGTTCTCAGTTGAACTGTCGGTTCCCAAATTTGCGCTGCCTGTCCCACACAGCGTCGCTCTACTTGTCTAAGAAAACTGACCACATAGCGTCGACATGATCAGAGTAAGCCCGTTGCCTAAGCCATCAATCCAAGCCCTTACTGAATCCCACAAGTGTGCGTTAAGAGACGCGTAGAGAACCTGACAGCGGTGAGGGAGGCCCCTGTGATCAACTGCCAGACGGACTAGGCACAATGCCCTCTAAAACCTGTTCCCGTCTTAGAGTGATTCGGGAGTCATCGTCCTGGGAGCGTCGATGATCACCAGTAACTTGAGTGGACGTGGTCGTAGCTCAGACGTGCCTAGTGTCATGCAAGTCACCCCAGGAGGCGATCGCTTCTGTGGTAGTGAGTCTATCCCTTTGTAAAAGGTCCTCGTGTCGGAGCACTACGAGCAGAGCCCCTCAGAATGTTGCACACTCTGGAGAGTGGGTAGAAGCATGTTCCTGTTCATGGCGGGGGCACATGGTGTGGTGAATGAGTATGGTGCCCGAAGCACATAACATGATTGTGGCACATGGGTGCGGTACCTATAGCAAGAGACATGATTGTGGTGCATGGGCGCTGTGCCAACTGTACGAGACTTGATTTTGACGCATGGGCGCGGTGCCTATGGCACGAGACATGATTGTGGTGCATAAGCGTAATGCCTACAGCACGAGACATGATTGTGGTACATAGGTGCGATGCCTACAGCACGAGACATGATTGTGGTGCATGGACGCGATGCCAACAACATGAGACATTGATTGTGGCCCATGGGCATGGCGACAATTGTCATGAGACAATACGTGGTACCGGGGGGACATGTCATGGAAGTGGTGCATGGGCACGGCGACGACCGTCACAAGATAATACCTGGTGCCGAGGCACATGTCATAGAAGTGGCGCATGGGCGCAGAAATGACCATCGCAAGATAATACCTGGTACCAGGCCACATGTCATGGAAGTGGTGCATGGTCACGGCAACGACCGTCATAGAGGCAGCGTACAGGCACGAGTCGAGTGTCCATGAGGTGGGGCATGAGACAAGTGTGCATGTCGTACAAGTGATGAATGTGATCTTTGGTAATGATGAAGTTGGCAGTGATGGTAAGCGGTTGCCGGCGAAGAGTCCCATGAGGTTGGCATGCTACTCTGGGTGTCGGACATCAAGGAGGCGGTGATGAATATCACAGGGTCGGCGTGCAAGCGATGGTCGGCATCACGAAAACACAAGACCCCATGAAGAAAATTGCAAGTGTGGAAGGGGGGCCAAAGGCCAAACCTTGGGGGAAGGCCAAGGTCAACCCCCTTGGGGAGACCGAGGCCGACCCTCGAGGTGAGGCCAAGGCCAGCCCTTAGGGGGGGGGGCAAGGCCACTCCCCCCTTGGTTAGGCATTAAGGCATTCCCACGGTTGATATTTTGGTGAGCGACAAGGAGTTGGGTACTTATGCCGTGACAAGTGCATTACCGTGTGTCATGCTGATGTGAAAAATAAGGTACCAAAATTACGTGCGAAGCACACGTAGCGAAGAACGCACGAAATGTGCATCGCGAGGAGAGTAGACAACCTGGGGAAGGCCCAAGGCCGATCCCTGGGGGGAAGGCTGGGGCCAACCCCTTGGGTGAGGCCGAGGCTAACCCCATGGGGGAGGCCAAGGCTGAACCCCTTGTCCTTGGGTGCAACCCCTTTTTGGGTAAAAAGGGGTTGGATGGCCACGGCGTGACGAGCATGCTTCCATGAGTCGCGTCGAAGTAACAAAAAAGCATCAAAGTCACCCGCGAAGCATACGAATCGAGGAACGCACATGACTTGGGTGTACGCATTTTAACCTGTTCAATGTGTTAAAAAATTGACCGTTGACCGTGTCGATATGTCAAGCAAAACGGGACTTTAGTGGGCCCTTGGGTGCAATTAGAATGGGTTGGGAAGAACGCTTAATTAATTTAAGTTGCACCCACGTTGCATGTCAGAAGCTAGCATTTTTAAGAATCGCAAGGGGTAATATGTTATCCCCTAAATGAATATTTTTAGGCTTCTATGATATGTTCAAAAGTTCTCAAGTTCTGATTTTGAAGGAAGTTTATTTTCGGCAACCACAGATGACACAATACAAAGAAATATAGCCTTGGGCAAATAGGCAGCCATATCCACAAAATTTTGGTATCTCGTACAAAGAACAATTCTAAACACGGAAACAACCATCATCAGTTCATCTTCATCGTAGTCTAGAAGGCATGTCGCATGCAATTCATCTTCATTGTAGTCTACAAGGCATGTCGCATGCAGGTAGGGAAACAATTTCAAATTTTGTAACATCCATCCGCAAAAGAATAGAAAATGTCTTCAGGCTTCTTATGGTCTTTTAAGAGTTAACACCTTTTGATTTAGAAAAAAATTTCTAACCAACAATAATACTCCAAAAAGAAATATATAGCAAAAGTTCATAAAAACTATAAAACCCTTGCGCCCTTAGTATCCAAAGACGGCCACAACCTCTTCATACCCCTTCTTCACAACAGCACCCCACACTCACGCCCATCTACCCACCCACCCAACCACCCCCACACACACCCCCTGTAACGCCCTAGGAAATCCGGAGCTCCGTCACCCGAACTCCCGAAGCGTTAACCTACCAGATCAAATCAAACATATCAGACATGTTCGTTAACACATATTCTATATCATCTAATGTAGCATCAACTCAGACCTCTTAAAATACTCGATCACAACTGCTTCACTTAAACTATTACGGCTTAGGTTCTTCACAATTAAAATTCCTAAGAACAAATTTACAATACCGACCTGCACAGGGGTCTTACTGCACAATAGTGATGGGCTTATTGGAATCTCACTTAGACTCTAAACCCATTCACAAGCATTCTACAGCTGACCTTTACCTACATAAGGGAATCAAATGAAGGGTGAGTTTATAAGAGCTCAGTAAGGTCGTACAAGGATTAACAAAAGAATTACAAAATGGTTCCAAAATCCAACTGACGAAGATTTCCACAATACTACAAACGGTTAAAATCTCGATGATTTCCAAAAAGGATCAAAATTCATAAGAAAAAAAAAATACCAAAATAGACAAATACAATCACGATGGGTTCCAAAACGATCAATAAAATATCATTTTCAAAGTCATCATTTCAAATAATACGATAAAGACTTGCCAAGGGATTTCAACCCAAGCACAAATCATTTAAAATAATATGTTGAAGACTTGCCAAGAGATTTCAACGCAAGCACAAATCATGGCACATATGGGGCAAATAAATTCAAAAATCAACAATGATCCTGGGCGGTCGCGATGCAGTTCACACAAAGCCGTACACATGCATGATGTACCATAATATGATTATTAGCCCTCTTCATCAATCAAGGAACTAGCCTGCTTCCTCGTACGTAGGAAACAATAATAATTCGCCTTATACCGCCTCCCCACAGAAAGGTACCAAGGTCAATACAAAAAATCAACAATATCAACGAGAGTTGACATAAGCTAAATCACCAAAATCAATTCAGTTTCCAATAATAATTAACATACTGATGGAAGCGCCATCATTCAGAATTCCAGAATAAAATCACAAATAAACAGCAAAAAACGATTGTGAATAATTATAGAATTTGATCAGGCACGATAATTAGGAAGAAACAATTGTCAAATTTGCTTAGCATGGAATAATAGGTGAGTATAACAAGATTTTCAAATAATCGATTCAAGTTCAACATTGGAGTTCTCTGGGCAATAACATATTGATATCAGTACATAATTCAGAGTTCGGCATTAGCCATAAGTATATCAAAGGAGTACTTATGAGTACGAGTTATCAAAATAATGGTTCGGACGAAAGTCCTTATCAATGGTTCAGATAGAATCTCTTACCTGGATCCGCAGCTAGCTTATCCTAATAGGAAAGTCTTTAGCTTTACCCCCTTGAGAATTCCTTAATCTCTCTTCCTTACTCTCATTGGTTCTAGCTGAATATTTGATTTTTCTTTCCTTTTTCACGACCCTATTTTTCCTCCTCTTCCCAGTTTCCTTCCTTCCTTGTTCTTCATTTGGGTTACCGTTCTTCCTTTTTCTTTTTCTTTTTTTCCTCTTTCCCGAATTTCTCTTTATTTTCTTCTTTCTTTAATTCTCTTAAAGATCTTATCCTATCTATATTTTATAATATAATTAGATTAGTCACGAAGCAACAAAAAAAGAGGTGACCAACTCCTCAAAGTTTGACACATAATGCATACTTTCAAGAATTGCAAATTAACCCATCAAGTTTTCATATTTGCAAAATAGCCCCCTAAATTTCATATAATTGCATTTAAGCCCCAAAAATTCTAATTCTTATTAATTTAACTAAATGTCACTAAAACACATACTATCACTCTCATCATTTTTCATCATCAAAAACATTAATTACATTTATGCCTCCAAAGTTTTTTAAAATTACAAAAATGCCCCCAAAAATTTGAAAACTATATTTTTGGCCATAAATCTTTTTAGGCTTCTATGCACTACTAATAGCTGAGCATTACTCAACTTTAATGTCGGTTTATTTTTCGGGTCTCGGATAGTTATTTTAACTCGCTCCCAAAGTTCGGGATATTACATCCCCTAACATTCAATAAGGTTTGGGAACCAACTCTAATCTTCCTTGCACTTAGGTCCATGTGCTTCTAAGGATGAGAGCAATTATACTTCCAACCACTCACAAATGGTGTAAAAAAGATATGTCACCGTGTGAAATACAGAAAACAATATAAGAGAAAAAGAAAAGTAAGAATACAATGTTACGAATATAGAAACGTATTCTTATGTTGTTGACAATTTCAGAAAACTTTTAAGGAGACAAAATCTTTGTATTACCTTTTAAGAATGTCATGGATGGATGGATGGACACATGTGGTGCTTTCAGGGGTCTACAGACTGTTGATAATTCTGGCAGGTTTGACATATGGTATATCGACATCAATGAGTGATGACAACCTGCTCACACCCTTCCCCACAACCCGACCCCCAAATCCCCTAAAATCACCACCTAATGCCTTGAAAAGCTTCCACCATTGCTTGATAAACTACTGGTCCGTCACAGATAGCGTACTTCATCCGCTCCGACAGCAGCCATCTCGTCTCAATCTACTTCTAAGATAGAAAAGGATATTTGAATCACGAGGAAGAAATGAATGGTAGATTGAAATGAAACTGAAATTATAACTAGGATTGTACCTATTCATATTGTTTATGTGTAGCCCTTTCAGATTTGTTTCATATGATCAAAAGTAAGGATCGCGATGAAGTGAGAATAGTTTGTGCAAATCTCCGTATATGGAACATAAGTTAAAGCAATTTAGAGTATAGCCAGTTTGGAAAAGGAATTAAAAACTGTAAGATGCAGATTTGGAGGTCGTGGGACTAAAACTTAGGAGGGTACAACGGTTTTTTTCTTATTCCTTTGGCCAATAGATTTTTTAGGCTTAGTAACACTTATTAAGGAAAATTGAAGAATTCTATAAAAATGAATTAATAATTTGAGGTGACATAGAACCTACCCATTGGATCCAAATCTGTACTAAAGACATTTTCTATCCTCTTTTGCATATAGATGTTACAAAATTTAGAATTGTTTCCCTACTTGCATGCGACATGCCTGGCAGACTACGATGAAGTTGAACTGACGATGACAGAGAAAAGTAACACTGAATTCATTTGGCAACAACAATTTTTTTTTTATAGCTGGTGGTTTCGTGTTTTTAGAATTTTATTTTTGTATGAGATGTCAAAATTTTGTGGATATGGCTGCCGCTTTCCCCAAGGCTATATCTCTTTTTATTGCATCATCTTTGGTTGCCAAAAATAAAGTTCCTTGAAGATCAGCACGTGAGAACTTTTGGACAGATCATAGAAGCCTAAAAATATTCATGTGGATAACATATTACCCCTAGAGATTCTTCAAAACACTAGCTTCCAGACATAAACATGTGTACAACTAAAATCAATTAAGCGCAAATGATACCATTTTTTTCCCTATTTTTGTTAAATCTGATCGTTCTTCCAATACAATATCAAAAATTATATGTACCAAAGTTAGGATGGTTTAGTTTACGCTTGAATTCGATCGTGCCGAGAAGAGAGCGCATGAAATTACTAAAATTTTGGCTAGTTGTTAGCAATCTCTTATTCATTCTCTTTCCTCCATTTTTTCTCTTTTGCTATTCTTTTAAAAATTATTTTGATGCCAAATATCAAATTTTCAGGTATGAAGTTTTGCAACATCGTATTGCGTCTACACCAAAGTCCTAAATGAATTCACTTTACATATAGTGTATATTTCTACTTTGCTACGCGTTGCGCTATAAAATATTACTTTTTGTTACTATCTTAACAAGTAGTTAGATGAAAAGCCATTTAGTATGACTATTTGTCATACTTTTGATGACAAAAGATACACTTTAGCAAGACGAAGAAATGCAAATCCTCGGTCAATAGCATAGTTATACCTTACTAGAATTACTCAGGCTCCATACAATATTTACCCGCTTTAGTGACGGGCTTTTAGCGATAGAAGGGAATCCGTTGCTTAAAAGTGACTTTAGCGACGGACTTTCAGTGACGGAAAAACAGACGGATAATCCGTCGCTAAAAGTAATTTCAAGAAAAAAAAATCGAACTAATTTTGGAAATAATTATAACGACAAACTATTAGCGACGGGTTATAATTCATCGTTAAATTTCTTTTCCAAATTTTTTTATTACTTTTAGCGACGGATTAAAAATCATAAATAATTTTAGAAAAAAATTTAGCGAGGGAAAACTCAAAATACTTTTTAGCAACGATAAAAGTCCGTTGCCAAAAGTAGTTAAGTTGGAAACCCTATTTCTTTCCCTTCTTTATCCCTGCCATTCTCTCTTCTCTCTCCATGTCGTCCCGCCACCACGCCACCGATCCCTCACCTTCATTGCCACCAATCTCTCGCCTTCCGCCTCTCACCTTCATTTCATCGCCGCTGATCTCTCCCCCTCCTCCCCTCACCTCCATTGTTGCGATCCCCTCTGCCCCCTCACCTCTATCGGCGCCCACTGCCCATCGCCCGCAGCCCCGGCCAACGCCCGCTACACACACTCATCGCCTACAGTATGTATTTTTTTTCACTTGTAATTATCATGTGTATTTTATAAGTGTATTGTATTTGTATTAATTATATAATGCATTTTAGAATTGTATTGTATTTGTATTAATTGTATCCTTTTTTTTCACTTGTTATATTTGTATAATATATTGTTTTCCTAAATAATTATAATGTGTACAAATAATTATAACATTTGGTGTATTTATATTTGTTATAATAGTTTATTTTTTCCTACATAATAATTGTATTGTATTTGTTATTATTATTGTTAAATTTATTATGGTGGTAGTTTTGGATCACTCGATTTTAATAGATAGACATAATTTTATCTCCGGCCATCACCACCTTGGACATAGTTATAAAAAGATGGACACCAGCTCTGGACATAATGTTAAATTAATATACTCCCATAAAATAATTAATTAAAAGCTATCAAACAGATAAGTGCTATATAACGATCGACTAAACCATAAATCATAATTAAACCCTAACCGTGAATACAACCCTAACCCTAAATACAACCCTAAACCGTAATTAAGCGTTGAACCCTAACCCCAATTAAACCCAATGCCTTAACCCTAAAGTGAAACCCAAACCCGAAATACAACCCTAAACTGTAATTAAACCTAACCCTAATTAACCCCTAAACCCTAAATACAACCCTAAACCCTAATTAAAAGTAATTGAACCCTAAATCCTAGACCCTAATTAGATCCTATACCTTATTAAACCCTAAATCATAATAACCATAAACCCTAAACCCTAATTAAACCCTAACACTAAACCCTGATTAAACCTAAATTGTAACCCTAAATACAAACTTAATCATAATTAAGTCGTATATCCATATCTTAAAACTTAAATTCTAAATTCAATCCTAACCTTAAATAAACTGTAAACCCTAAACCCTAACTAAACCCTTAACCCTAAATGCATCCCTAAACCAAACTTTAAACTAAAGCCTGATTCTAAACTATTAATCATAAATATGCCCCTATAAAGCAATATCACAATCCTAATGACACAATATCAACTCCGTGAGTAAACTCCATATTTCAAAATTGGCTGCCCGCATTAAAAATATTCGCTGTTATTTTATGAAGTCCATTGACAATGAGTTGGTTATAATAACTCATTGTTAATGAATTTGAAACTAAATCATTTTGGGCATGGTATGTCCTTATAAACTAACCTCATGATTCTATCTTTTTGAAATTTACATATTCGGAAAAGGTTGTTGCATATTACCAGTTGTTAGACGCATGCATGCAAAAAGATCCTTAGTTCCCGTTCAAAATACTCATTATAAAGTAATGCTTTATAATGAGCCTTTGGGTGTCCAATTTGGACCATTTGTAAAAGCTAAGTATTTATAAAATAGTGTATTGACTCATGCTCCGTGTTTTATGTCTTAGATTTGGTACACTTTCTCATGCGTTTTTCTGGGTGCATACAGATCTGGTGTCCTATGTCGTGTACTTGGAGAAATAGGAGAAGTTGCTATTGAATTTTCAACAGACATAAGACAAAGCATGAGTCGATAACTGTCTTATACACATGTGCTTTTCAGAATTATGGATATGACCACTACCTGTTAGAGAATGGAAGGGGTATAGACATATTGTCACATGCATGCATTCATTTACTTATCAACTCTATGTAATTATTGATTTTAATTTAAGGTAGTATATAGTAATCCAATCATCATGCTAGTTGATAGAAGTTGGATGTAAAAGAAAAATGACGAGTGATTTCGAGGATCATATCCACGATTTCTCGAGTTCGCTTATGCACAATATCAGTGGATGTATCCATTTGAGATGTAATCCTTTAACTCTATGTTATTCGTTTACACATAGTGCAAACTCTGTTATCTTTGATATTTAGGTTAACTTTATACCATTTCTAGGTTTATGTTTCATCTGAAGAAAAAAGTTTATAAAAAAGCTTATGTTGAGGGTTCAATTGATTACATGATGGAAGAGCTTGCCAACTTTTGTAGCCAATATTTTGGGCATAATGTTGATACAAGGTCAAATCAACTTGGCCAAAATGAGGCCAAAGCCAACACAAATTTAAAAGGACATTTATCAATATTCAAACATTAGGTAGTCCATTTGGATGAACCTATAGTCAGTGGCTAATGGATGGAGAGTATAGCGCTACAACAATATATGCCTGTCTAAATTGAGAAAAATTTTCAACTTTCATTGAATAGATAATGTCTTCAAATAATTGATGTAAACACTTGAAAATGTGTGAGAGTTAGGTTAACTATATTGTTATTGTAGTGAGTTTGATGCACAATATCTCAAATCACTGATCCCGTTAAACTTGAACCTCAACAGATATTGGAATTTCTTGAGTGGTTCAAAAAACATGTAACTCTTAAACCAAACTATGCTACATATATAGTAATGTAATTTATTAGTATGCTGGGATATCCTTAATTTTTTGTGTCTTTTATAATAGGTTCAATCGGTCAAAAAACCAGTTGACTCCCGCTTGAAATTATTAGGTCAAAGCCCTAGTAAACAAGCATCTTGTCATGTAGAATTTACCGTCAACGGGTTTGGGTTTAACATAAAAGACAACGACTGAACTACACAAATCCAAACTAGTGGAGTCTTGGTCAGAAGCAACTGTTGTGATGAGAATTGCATGGATTTTTATAAAAAGCTTGATGAAATTATTGTACTAACATATCTTGGTAGCCAAAACTGCTTGGTAATGGTAATACCCCAAACCTAAGGTTGGACTTATGATAAATTTAGCTGATTATTGATTTCTTAGATGACATTTTTTTAAAGTGATACTAGATGATCTTTTGCGACGGTTGTTGTGAGCGGTATCATTTAGGACATTTAGTAATATTTTTTTAAGTGATTATAAGTTACAATAAATGAAGCTTGTTGTAGGGTAGACGATAGCACGTTTGTTTCTTTGGCGACAAGTTTATAAATAATAATTTGAGTTCTTTTTGCAACGATTTTCATACGCAATACGTAAGTCGATTTGCATAGACGATATTTTGCCGGTAACCTGTAACGACTAAAATTTTAAGAACCATAAGTTGTAAATTTACCGATAGGCATTAATGATTGAGGTTTTAGTGATAAGTAGCATAATTATATTTTTGGAGACCTTTAGCGACAAATTGGTGAACATTAAATAATATGATTCTTAGCAAAAAATTTTTAGAAAACCATATGTTATAAGTTAACGGATGCAATATAAGTAATACAATTTAGATGTTTAGTGACGATTAGCGTGACTAAATTTTATCGGCAATCTTTAGAGAGAAATTTTATGAACCGTTAGTTGAAATTTAGTGATAGCTTATAATTGATATTAATTGGAGCCTTTAGTATTGATTAGCGTGAATGACAGTTTTAAAAACTTTTAGTGACAATTAGTGAAGTGGGTTAGTAAATAAATAAAATAAAAAATTCAAAATCTGAAGTATTTGAAAAATAATGTCAACTTTTTAATTTTAGAAAGAGGTGAACCAATGAGGAAATTAGGGAGAGAATTAAGACACCACATGGAAATTCAGTTATAATGAGGAGAAATTTTTCATACGGTTACAGAAACAGAAAAGAGGAAAGAGAGAATCTGACATTGAAAAAGGAAGGAAATGAAAGTCAGAGGGAACAAAGGAGAAGAAGGTGGAGAAATTACAGCAATGAATTAAATGACAATTTGGAGGAAGAAAAAGGCAAGAGCAAACAAAGAGATAGAGAGTTAGATAGAGACAGAGAAATATAAAAAGAGAAAGAAAGAGAGACTACCTACCGCTGCAAAATATCCGGCTAAAAAGAGTTGGATTCCGGTAAGCATTCTACCATTTCTCCGATCGAATTTATTAAGTGTTATTGCATATGACGGGGCTAAGGTTGTGGGTATGTACGAGAACACTGCAAACTGAGAGTATTTGTTCTTAGTGTGGTGTGTGGTGTGTTTAGGTGTGCATGAAATAGATGTAAAAAGGGAAAAGGGGTGCAGCACGTGTGTGTATATTGTGTGTGAGCATAGGTGTAATGGGTACGTAAGTGGATAATGTGAGTTTTTGTGTGTGTGCCATGAGAGTATGAAAGTGTTATTTTTATGCATGTAAGCAACCAGGAATGGAGGTTTGTAGCCATGAGGTGTGTGAAGTGGGTTTATGGGAAGGAAATGGAAGAAGATGGAGTGCATGTGTGTGTGTGTGTGAGTATACACTGTATGTATTGTATAAATAGCGTGTGTGTTTCTTTGTTGTAAGCAAAGTGTATGGAATGGGTCTTGGAAGAGGGGAGGAGGAAGATGTGTTTGTGTATGTATGTGTGTGTAATGGGTGTATGTAGGTGTGGGTGGTGAGTGTAGTGAGTGGGTGCTTGTGTTTGTGTTTGTGAGAGGTGGTGTTGTGAGATGGGAATGGGGATCAGTCTTGGTGTGCAGTCTATTTGAGTGGTGTGTATTTTGTGTATGTATTAAATAATGAGAGAGAAGAAGATTGAGGAATGTGTTTGCGTGGGTTTATGTGTATATGATTGTGTGTTTGAGTGTGCATAAGGAGAAGGAAAGACAGCCGTGACCTCTGTATGAGTGTGAGTTTTTGAACTGTGGCTGAGAGAAAGGAAGAAGATGGATAAACAGTAAATGGGTTTATGCAGTGGAGTGGTACATTGTCCTTTCACAATTGTACCACAAGGCTATTAGGTATCGTACCATTGTCAAAAAATATTGAAACGTTATAGGAAGGTGTTTAAGAAAATACTAGAATTACTGGCAAACTTTCATATTTTTACGATATTGTTTTTATTTGCAAATTCAGTTATTCTAAAATTTGTTTGGAGTCCTTAAAGTCCTTGTTAAATTTTGAAAATTTTTTAGTAATTTTTATATAATATAAATAAAACTTAGTTTCAGTTTCATAATTTTTGGAATTGATTTGGTACTATTATATGTATTGCATTTGAGTTAGTTAAACGGATGATTTTAAAATGGTTTTGATGCCTTTTAATTTTTGACTTTAATTTATGTATTATCCTTATATATTGTAAAGCTATTTTAAAATTTATGGGACTTTATTCTCTGCTAGAAACAATTATGGCTATTTATGGGTTTTCTTGCATTTAAAGAAATTATTTTAATTAAAAAATATTCAAAATTTTAAAAAATTCATATTTTGACTTTTTATAATGTATCAAGTTACAAAAGTATTTTATTATAATTTATTTGGGATATCGTTATGCATTTTAGAGCGTGTGGGATTCTCAGTTAGGTTCGTTGTACATAGGATCCGTTTCGTTTTGGGTTTAGATTGAGAGTATCGGAGCGAGTAACGTTTAAGAAAGTAATATATGAGACTAGATTGTATTCTGATAATTAAATTGTCAATTTAGGTTAACTCGAGGATTTTGAACAAGTTGAATAGCAGTGCATAACTTGGACTGAGGTAAGGAATTTTTATCCAAAACCCAATTCAACAAATTGTCTTCGTATATATATTTTTGAATTGTTATCAAAATTTCTTTGGCAGCTATTATAATTGTTATGAGTACACATCGTTTGCCTTTAAATGCCCTATTTTGATCCTTACACGGTTATTGGACATTTCATTCGACGCTCAGTATTTCTTACTCGTTGAGTATCGATTTTTTCATTGTGTTATCGATTATTGCATTCTGTACATTGATGAGAAAATTTTGCATTGATGTGTTTGGGCAGAGTTGGAGTATGTTGGAGGATATTGGTGTGGGCTAGTATCTTGATGGATTAGCTGGTGTGTTCGTGTGGGCTAGTACCTTAACGGACTAGCCGGTGTATTGGTGTGGGCTAGTACCTTAACGGACTAGCCGGTGTATTGGTGTGGGCTAGTGCCTTGATGGACTAGCCAGTGTAAAGTGTTAGTAAACATCACCTTTGTGGCTTTGCTAAGTGATTACCCTGCACTACCTGTGTGGCTTTGCAATTGCTCATGTTCAATAGTATTTTTGATTATTTGCATTGTATCTAAAAATCATATTGATATCTGATCGAACTAGTTATGATTCTTTTGAAACTCTTGAAAAAATTATCATTGAATTGCTTCTGTGAAATTTTCTTAATTTATTCGTTTGAGCGACCTTACTGAGCTCTCAAAAGCTCACTCCCATTTTACTTTCTTTCCGCAGGTAATAACCATCCATAGATCGCATTGGGTATTGATTAGTGCCGAACGAGAAAAAAATGAATTTAAGATTAGTATCGGTCATTAGAACCCTGCTGGGTGAATAGTATTATTTAAAAAATTTCTTAGACTTAGATTTGGTATTTCAACTATGACAGTTGATTAAGAGTATGGTTTGAATGACGATTAGTTGGTCTGATAGTTTGCAGTGTTATTTGGTTAAATTTTGAGGATACTATTGTCTTAGCGCAAGTGATTAGGTGAGTGTTAACGTTCCGAAATTCTGGGATGTTACAGTAATATTCAAATATACATGGTTTGATATTACATACAATAAAGGAATGCATGTTAACTCACAAGGGACTGTAGATGTCAATATTAAGTCAAGACGTGCATCATATGACCCGCTTGTGTTTGCTAGTCAAGCTTTACAAGTGTTCTATGCAGAAGATATTGCAAATCCTAAATCTCATTGTTATATCATTATTAAGTCCAAAAAATTGTCAATTGCACATGACAACGAGGTGGACACCTATCAAATCAACCAATCACCTGTCTTGGTACCTTTGAAGTGAACAACGAGGAGGACAATCTTCCTTTTTAATCAATACTTCATCTAGGAGAAGAAGTTGTAAATAATGAAGATGTAAAATGTATTGAAGGTGATGAGGATGAGTCCACTGATGAAGACGATGAATTACAAGATGAAAAGGACGATGAGTCTCAAGAAGAAGATGATGATGATGAGTCTGAATATGAAGACGTTGATGATTCTCAAAATGAAGATGATTCACTTGTAATGTTGTAAATTTATAACTTGTAATAAGTAATTGAATATTGCACTTAATTTTACGATACAGCATATCTTCCCAATATGAACTGTACTTGATTATTCTATAGTAATATGTTAGCTTACTCCTTCATCCCCTTCATAGTAGAAAATCTATATACTAACATAATATTCACCATAAGTTTCTGCTATCAACTACGAATAGGTTAGAGCCATTCGCGGTCGCAGTGGACGCTGAGCTGCATCTTTGCTAGTGCCTGGGGACGCTACATTGTCTGCTAATGATGAGACATAGAGCGTGAGCATCAAGCAGGCCCAGTCCCAGTCCCAGCTCCAGCCCTAGCCCCAGGCCTAGGCCTCTCAGCCGCACGCTAGTTTTCCTTCATCAGTGGGCTCGACGACATCAAGTATATATGATATTAGCATTTTAGCAAAGTCTACTTTATTTTTTATTTATATTTGAACCAATTTAATGTTATTATTTTATAGGATCTCATTGAAGTCGTGGACCCACAGGCGGGATACGCATCGATCCCGAGAGGAAACAACAAGTTACTCTTACTGAGAAGGGCCAGTAAGTAGTGTTCACTCTTGCACTTAACACTTTAATGGCTTCAATAGTTATTACTGTTCACTTATTTAATGAGAGTATTTTTATTTTATCAAAATTGTAGAGCGTCAAGCGACTACAAAGATCGGCATTCTTGTGAAGGGCCACTTCTTTGAGCCACTACTGTATTGGATGGATTGGGATGCCAAGAGGAAGGAGGAGCTATAACACCCCAGGTTTTTTTTTTATCAGGATACTTATGTAAGTATGAATTAGAATGCATTGTGACTTTGAATTAAATAGAGGGCTTAAAAATCAATTTAAGTTTTTCTTTCTAAAAAGTTGGTTATATACTTTTAGGATTAGATGGTCCAATTCAAATTTGGGCTTTAGTTTGACCTATTTATAAAGTTAGAGAATTTCGAGACGTAATGGGTATTTTGCAATTCTTATTGTTGTAGGAATATAATGACATTCCTTTTGGGCTGATCACTTATGTACAATATAATTCCTAAAAGCACCACAAACTTCAGAAGAGCCTCTAAAAAATCTCTAGGGAAGAACACTCTTCAGATTTTGGTCATTACATTGAGGTAAGAGCTTATTTTGATATTGAGATTGAGGTTTGTGATGAGAACCACATAAACTACTATGATTGATAGAGTCTGATTAAAATTTTGGGTATTATTATACGAGAAGTTTTTTATATAATTTTTTTGAAGAGATGAAGACTTGGAGTAGATTTACGCAATTGAGATAAGGATTTTCTCATGCATTTACCCCATCTGAATTTTGATTATCAATCCGTTCATCAATTGATTTATTATTTAAAGATATCTATTGATTCTTTAGAATCCTAATTGCATTCTTGATCATTATGCTAAATAGTTCTTTGTACTTTCATTTATTGACTTTAATTTATGATCTTTTGTTGTAAATCTTTGTGGTAACTTCAAGAGTCCGTAAGTTTTCTATTCCATGTCCAATTTTTATGTTCTTGCACTTTTTGAAAACCCAAATAGTGTACTACAACTTTGCAGTTTTGGGTTTTCCAAAAATCAAAGTGATCAATATTCAAAAAGACCTAAACATTTTTATGATTATATTTCTGCCAATTCAAGTCAGCCAAGTTCGATTTATTGTATCTTACTTTTTTCTTATTGGTTTTTAATGATCTTGAACATTATGAAATTCTTGAAGGGTCTTTTTCAACTTTGTAGTTTAAGGTTTTATCATAATCCATTTGGTTCTTTGTCAAAATTGAGTTTGAAACTTAATTGTGAGTGCAGACTTTTCTATTTTTGACACTGTAAATCAACTCAATTCGATTTTTTCTATCTCCTTTCTTTCTCATTGGTTTTTGATGATTCTAAACAATTTGGAAACCTTAAAGAGTCCTATTTAACTTTTTTGTTTTGTGTTTTATCAGAATCCATCTATTTTTTGATCAAAATTTAGTTTAAAAGTTATTCATCGATGCAGAAGTTGATGTTTGACACTGCCAATCAGCTTACTTTTGATGATCTTGGACATTACGAAAACAGTAATGAGTCCTTTCAAATTTTAGGCTTTGCGTTTTCTTAGAATTTGTTGACTTCATTGTTGAAGTTAGCCCTTGAATAAAATTATTATGTGTATAATCATGTAAACTAGAATGACTTTGTCGGTTTCAAACTCTTGGTGTTCATTAAGTTAATTTGGCATATGTTTTAATAATCTGGTGAGCCATGTCACAGTGTATGTGACTTATCTATTGCTGACTTACCCACATGAAATGGAACGTGGGCTAACTCAGTGGGATGAGCCAGAGATCGCGATCTTAAGTTCTGAACCTTGTCTCACATGTCAGTGATGGCTTGTGTGACACATTTCTGAATGGCTATATGGTCTTCGTCTTTATACTGATTGAACATTTGGATTTTGATATCTGATCTATTTCAAGACGTTTTTGAACTTATCTAAAGTATTAATGAATTCACTAGAGTCTTTTTGGAATATAAGATATCGAAACCTTTTGAGCAACTACAAATTTAGTTATATATGTAATCCTTACTTTGAGATTGTATTGTCCACTGGTACGAGTTATTTGATCTTGTTGCTAATCTAATTTTTGATTGAAAGTTAGTGCATTAGTTTTGGTATTCGCCATGCACCTTGGTATCATATTTTATCAACTTCAAGTACTATTATCGAGATAGCGTGCTTTGTACTCTGTAGGTAGGTGTGTGCAATTATCTTTACTAGGCTTTGTACCCACCCACCCACCCCTTCCCCAACCTCACTTTCAGGTTATCAGCCAATGTTCAGAGCTGTGCAAAGGATTGTAAGGCATGGCTAAGTAAGAAGCTTTTTAGGGAAGGATTTTCCTTTTATATTTATTGTCGAATAGATTTTGCTTTAGATTATTTTGGAGCTCCATGTAGGAGTAATTGAGGTCAAGGTAACTATTTTAAGCCGGTGTGGCATTTATTAATGTTTCTTAGAGACTTATTCTTTGATGCTCTGAATACCCAATTGGGAGACTTTTGGATATTTTGAGGTTTTCTGCCTTTGTTTATTTAAAATTTACGCTCCAAAAAATTTGGGCATTATAAGAGCTGTGGGCAGAGTTCCTGGTATGATTATAAGTCAGCTAATATTTGTTTAGTATTGTTCAATGGAATTAATCGTACCGACTATGTAATTAGATACATTGCAGAAAAGGTTTGATTTTGATCTGCCTGAGCAGCAGCCATGGGAGAATGGCTTTCTTTGGCTACATAGGAAAAATTACATGTAATGGCTACACGATGCCCGAGAGCGGGCAAGGAGGATGTTGCCCGAGGGTGCACCGATGGAGGAGTGAAAATGGTGTACCCCTCATTGGATCTCAGCATTTGTATGGGGGCAGATGGTTGATAGGTGGATGACTAATCCATCTTGGGAAGTCAAGAGTAGGAGTGGGCAGGCAAATAACGCCGAACAGGATCCTACTCATACGGAAGGGTCAGTGCCTCACGATGCCCTCTGACATCAGAATGCTATTGAGCATCCAGAGATTGATAAGGATGAGGTGTGTGCTTTGACATACCAGATGACGCACAAGAGGAAAGTGCCTAAAGATGATGCATATTCGACGGGCGAGTTCATTTCCCAGGTTGCTCGGCAGGTCGATGTAAGTTATATATAAACTCGTGTTTAATTAAAATTTGAATGTCTTCATTGCCTATTGCATGATCAAGCATTGTTAAGGTTATGCTATGCTTTGATTATTTGTAGACCGCATTTGGAAAGATAAAGATGTCTAGCTAGGCAGCATGCTAGTCAGTCATCAGTGTCCATGGGTACAAGTGTAAGGGGATTGTAGACGTGGCTGGATACACCAGGGGTCGTCAATAGGCAGAAAAGGCGTATACACAGTGCCAGATTGATTGCACGTGTCATAATGGAGCATCCTTACCCCCTACTGACCCTCCATAGACATAGAGACTGACCGCAAAGCAACAGTTAGACCCGGCATCCATTCGTCGTGTTGCTCGAGAGGTGGCCAGAATCATGAGAGACAATCAGGTATAAATATGTCAATATTATGAAGTTAATCCGTCGTTTAAACACTATATACAATTACTAACGAATATGCAATGTGCTTTTAATGTAAGGAAATGCTTTCAAGTCCGAGCCGGATCCGGATGACACCCCCCTGGAAGATGACGAGTAGGGTCTGAATGTCGGTCTTGATGATAACTAAGCCCTCCCCCTTCTCCCCTCCCCTCCTCTCTCCTCCCCTCGCGCTCTTGCACTTAACATATTTTGATATTTGGTTCACATTATGACATTGTATGTATGTGTATATATATATATATATATATATATATATATATATTGTGTTAAATTTAAATAGAGTTTGACTAATGTGTGTATGCATGCATTAATTACTGTTATAGAGTTACGTAACTGCTGATGGATCAACAATTATTTAGCATTCTAGAGTGGGTTGCCTTGTTGATGATTATCGTATTGTTGGATTTGAATTACAGGACGTATATTTGGGTATCAAAATAAATAAATATTCTTAGCGATGAATTTTTTTCCGTCACTAAAGGTATTGTCGATGGACCTTAGCGACGGATTGTT
Organism: Escallonia herrerae; assembly: GCA_033070095.1. NCBI lineage: Eukaryota > Viridiplantae > Streptophyta > Magnoliopsida > Escalloniales > Escalloniaceae > Escallonia > Escallonia herrerae. The sequence continues at coordinate 57,387 of JAVXUP010000662.1, read as the reverse complement.
TGTCTTGAAAAAGCCCAGTGTTATTACCGACGGACCTTTAGTGACGGATTGTTTGTCTTGAAAAAGCCCAGTGTTATTACCGACGGACCTTTAGTGACAAAACTTCCGTTACTAAAAACCCGTGAACTAATGACAGACTTTAAGCGACGGACAGTCCGTTGCTAAAGATCCATCGACAATACCTTTAGCGGCAAAACTTTTCGTCGCTAAAAGTGTTTTCAAATATTAATTTTCATAAAACAATTTAATTAAATAAATTAGCTTTAACAATGGAATTTTCCGTTGCTAAAGGTAATAAAATCTGTCAATAAAAGTTGGACTTTTTGCGATGGGTTAAAAAATTCCTTCGCCCAGCCTTTAGCAACGGGATTTTTGGCGATGGGCTTTTAACAACAGGGAGTCAATCAGTAAAAGTCTTTTGCGACGGATTTCGAACCTTTAAAAGTCCTTTTTGTTGTTGTGATTATTTCCACAAATACTTCTAGGTACTTCAACATGTAGATTGGGCGAGCTTTCGACTCAAGTTCCTTAAGTTTTTTTTGAATATGTTTACTATAAGGAACAAGATTTAGGCTGCTTGGCGTTGACGCCAGAGTTCTACTTTTGAAGGAAAGAGCTTGAACATGGAAATAAGGAGCAAAAGAAAGAAAGAGTGAGAGAGAGAGATGTGGTATAAACTTGAACTTTTGACTATCGGATAGGCCAAAAATATAAAGATTCACCAAAGACCTGAAACACCCGGTAGATTGGTCATTATCGTTATTTTTAGTTTATAAACTTCTAGCGATTAGGAAGTTCATTTATTGTGCGACTATACCATTGTGTCCAAGTAAAACTTTTTACTTTCTTCCAGCAACCCCAATCTGGCCTGCCCTGCGCGTTTGAAAGAGGACTTGGTCAAATGTAGACCCCCTCAAGTGACTGCTGTTTCAGAAAGTTTGAGTAGATGACTTGCTTGATTACAGTTTTTAAGTAGGTGAAGTTCTTCGCTAGAGATGTGGTTTTTTAGTTAAAGTGTCTATTTTTTTTTATAATATTCTGGTACGATTAAGTACTTTTTGTTACAATTACAGCTACGTTAATAGCAGCAACGACAACAAAAATTCACTGATGTAAAACAGTTCTGTGACCTGACTGCTGGTCTCTTGTGCATAGCACAAGGTATTAACTAGTATAAGTATAAAATAGTATGATACGTGGTACATCACATTTTTTATATACAGATGGCAATTGGAAGGGATGACACTTCTAGAGTATAAGTATTATGATATGATTGAGTGGTAGGATGCTTGAAGATATGTTTTTTCTGCCGTGGATGTAAATGGCTTCCTTAAGATTACATAACATTCAGACATAATTTATATATGAGATCAATGCTACTTTATACTGACAAGTTGAGGCTATCGTTCTTTATGGCTTTTGGCTTCCTTGATTTTTTTATTTTTTTTTTGAGATTTTCATTTATTCAATATTTTTCAAATATGAACTCTATCAGGGAGTCAATTACAAAAACTGACCATTGTTTAAATAGTTCCTTTTGTTTTGCCTGTCGATGTTGCTTAGATTTTAGTAATGTCATGTCTTTAACAAAGACAGGTTTGGTATTTTTTTTTTTTGTTACCAAACTTGGAAGGCATCATCAAATATATAAAGAAGGCCACAGAGAAATGTGAATTTCCAAACTTTGCAGCAAGGAGATGGATGCTGCAAATAATCTAAAAGCATTTATTTGTAATCTATCAAGTTTTATGGTCACACCTAAGGCTTTGGGCGCTTCTCGCTCCTGTTTATGTGTAAAAGTACAAAGAAGCTTTAGAATGTCATCTTTGAATTTTAGTTTTTAAATTTTAGTTTTATTTTCTGTCTCTTAATTTTTGAAGAGTATCTATGAGAAGTGTCACTAAAACTAGAGTTCAAATGACTAGAAGGCAAGTGCAAAAAGGAGTTGAAATTTGAATTCCTAATTCTTACACAATGATATGTGAAATTCTTCCTCCTAATAGGGAGCGGTGGCTCAGTTTATCATCACTGTCTGATCCCCCCCTCCATACACACGCCCACCCATCCCTCTCTCTCTCTCTCTCTCTCTCTCTCTCTCTCTCACACACACACACACACACACACACATATATATATATATAGGAAAAAGCGAATACGTTGCTAGCCTAAGGCAACTTGCCTAAGGCTAGCGACTAAAACTACGTAGTTTTGGTTAATGTTGATTGGTTTTCTTTTTTCCATATTTTTCTCTTCCCAATAACACACTCACTCATTGTCAGCTCTCCAAACATGGCCACACCACACAATCAACCATCGCCTGTCACTGTTGCCGGCAGGCCACCGTCGTCGGCGATCCACCACCCCTGCCATCCCAAACAACCGCCGCTACATAGACCCACTACCACCGACAATTTCTCCCCCGCTGCAGAACAGATCGGCAAGAACTTCACAACCACCGACGACGAACTACTGCACTATATTGTCACGCAAAGCACCCCACCACGTTGAACCGTTTTCATTCACCATCACCACCATGAACCACCCACGACCACCAGGACCCACCTCACTTCACCACCAACGTTACCCTTCGAACTTTACTGTGACCTTCTGAACCCCTCATTCCGGCAACCACCTTTCACTAACAATCATCTACCAAAAAGGTTAAATCTAAACTAACCACATCAGATTCTAAAATTGGATAATTAAATTCCTCAGAAATTTGTTGTTTAGGTTAATTAAAGAACCAAGGATCTCCCATCTCCTTCTCCATTCTGAAATCTGATCATCTCTCATGAGATTGACACCGCCGATTTGGAGGAGGGGGGAAGGGATAGGTTGAAGATGGAGAATGGCTATCTGTATTGTGGCGTATATTTTTGAGATGGCGGTGTGGTGGATGGCCGGTGTGGAGGGTGACCGGCGATGACAAGGCAAATATGATGAGAGAGGGGGAGAGAGTGTGTGTGTGTGTGTGTGTTTGTCACTGTGGAGAGTAAAAACAAAAAAAAGAAGAATTGCAAAAAAATGTTCAAAACTACGTGGTTTTAGTCGCTAGCCTTAGGCAAGTTACCTAAGGCTAGCAACGTATTCGCTTTCCCCATATATATATATATATATATATATATATATATATATATATATATATATATATATATATATATATATATATATATATATATGGGAGCTGATCCATTGATAGCGCTAGCAAAATAGGACATCTTGCTAGCGCGATCTGGCCGTCCATCCCGAAAGATGGACGGCCCAGATTTTTTTTTTGCGTTTTTTTTAAGTTCGTCCGCTACATTATGTAGCGGACAATTTTTTGCATTTTTTTGACAATAATACCCTCCGGGTCCGTCCGCTACATAATGTAGCGGACAAGTTTTCAGACTTTTCTTCTCTTTCTTTCATTAATGTTCTGACTTTTTTTTCTTTCTCTCTCTCTCCTTTCTCTCATCCGCTACATAATGTAGCGGACTAATTTTTGGGTGTCTTTCTCTCTCTCTCTCTCTCTCTCTCTCTCTCTCTCCCTTCATTAATGCTCTGCTCTCTCTCTCTCTCTCTCTCTCTCTCTCTCTCTCTCTCTCTCCAGCGAGTCTGAATCAAATGGGTAGGTGTATTCGCCGACCTCGTCTGAATTTTCTTTCAAAAATTCTAGCAGTCAAGTAAGGGACAGAAGGCTTTTGAGTAGCGGCAGAGGATGTCGACGACCTTGCACCTGCCAAAGCAAACTTTGACCCAATATCCGTGGTCCATTTTCGACCATCAGAATCGGTAGAATCCCCAGAACCCCCACAGTCCAAGAAAATCTTATCCGTGGCAACAAAGTCAGCAGCCGAACTTAACCCAATCACAAAAGCCAACAACAAAAACGACGACGACGCCAAACTTAACCCCTTCACTGCAGTCCGATATGTTCACCGGCAGCGACGACGCCGTCCCCCCGACCACCGCCTCAGCCCTCTTTGCCGCCGCCAGCGGCTTCTTCCTTGAACTCACCACCGGTTTCCTTAGTCCGGCGAGACGACGCCGCCACCGACCGAGCTCCACACGTCTGATTCGTCGAGCTCGAAGCCCGAGTGGACTGGGGACAGCAAGAGAGGACTCACCCAGTCCGGTATGTTCACCAGCAGCGACGACGCCGTCCCCCCGACCACCGCCTCAACCCTCTTCGCCGCCGCCAGCGGCTTCTTCCTCGAACTCACCACCGGTTTCCTGTAGTCCGGCGAGACGACACCGCCGCCGACCGAGCTCCACACGTCCGATTCGTCGAGCTCGAAGCCCGAGTGGACTGGGGACAACAAGAGAGAGAGAGAGAGAGAGAGAGAGAGAGAAAGGGAGCAGGTGAATTTATTCGCTTGAAGAAGCAGGTGAATTTATTTGATTGAAGAAGAAGCAAAGGAGGAATGGGGGAGTGGAGTGGGGACAGCAAGAGAGAGAGAGAAAGAGAGATAGTCTGAAAATTGATGGGAGAGGGAGAGAGTGTGTCAGAACAGAAAAAGTCAGAAAAAAATGTCTTGTCTCGCAAGTCCGCTGCATTATTTCGCGGATGGGCACATAGAAAAAAATGTACTGTCTACTTGTCCGCTACATTATGTAGCGGACGTAATGGACTCTGTCATTCTCAGAACATTAATGTCAGAACATTAATGAAAGAAAGAGAAGAAAAGTCTGAAAACTTGTCCGCTACATTATGTAGCGGACGGACCCGGAGGGTATTATTGTCAAAAAAATGTAAAAAATTGTCCACTACATAATGTAGCGGACGGACTTAAAAAAATGCAAAAAAAAGATCTGGGCCGTCCATCTTTCGGGATGGACGGCCAGATCGCGCTAGCAAGATGTCCTATTTTGCTAGCGCTATCAATGGATCAGCTCCCTATATATATATATATATATATATATATATTGAACTTAGAGAGATTAAGATGAGATACTTAAATTTAAGAGATTAAGATGAGATTAGTAAAGTAAATGATTAAGTGTATGTGCCCGTGCATAGTATGGAATTTTAATTAGTTTACCTTAATGTGATTATATTAGGTATTAAAAGAGATTTTGACATGAATTAGGACTTTAAGTTATATTGTATTTATATAGGCAATGAGGACTTTAATTTAGATTATAATTGCACAAGAGAAAAAGGGTTAGTTTATTCTTTTGGATTTTCAAGTATAAGGTTGTTATCAATTTAAGATAAGGAGGATATTTTTTATACTAACTTTGCTACTTTGATGTAAGGGTTCCTAGTTCCTACAAAATCTTTTTGTTTTATATAAGAAAATCAGTATGCTGCTCTTTGATTCCAAAGACATGTATGTTTTGAGCCTATTGTTGATCATCAGGCCTATTTTTAGCGTTATTCATAAAATTTTTCGATGTCGTGTAACTTGCTTTAATGACGGTTTCTTTAAGATTCTTTATTCTTTTACCAGAATTGTCATTCATAGTTGTTTTAACGCTCCCTATTTAGCTTCCCAATGCAACAGTTTTGTTCTCGATTCATAACCAAGAAGGCTATTGTAATATCCCAAACCTATGGTTGGTTTTATGGTAAATCCTAGCGGATTATTCCTAAGATCTTTACCAACAATATTTGTGAGCATTAGTGTTTTTTTTATCTTTAGCGACAATTTATAATTGCCATCGGTTGTAAATTACTGATGTGGGGTGCAATAGAGAAATAAATGAAACTTAACTGTTGACTCTGGAGAAGTCATAATTAAATTCAGTTTTATTAATTGAGAGAGTAACGTGGGGAGTAATATCAATAATTGAGAGAGAGAGAGAGAGAGAAAGAGAGAGAGAGAGAGAAAAGAGAGAGAGAAGAAGGAAGTTTTTGTTTGTTTATATGTTTGGCAGGGAAGGTAAGCCACTCAGCAGCACGGTTCTCCTTCTCTGATTACCAAATCCGCCGTCAAAGACCACGCCAACCAAGGTCAGCCACCAAAGCCCTATCAGTCTTCACTAAACACCATGGTGGCCTTTAATCCAACTGCCACCGTTGTTGTGACGGACGTTGATCGGTGACCATCTTTTGTGTCGATGACAATGGAGGTTGGCCGGTGATGAATATCATGTAATAAATGTGTGTGTGTGTTATGGGATGTGTGAGCAACAGTGTATGTGCGCGAGCACGCCTGTAGCATGTGAATCTATGTATGCGTAAGAGGGGTGTGTGTGTTGTTGTGTATGGAAATATGCATGTGTGTGTGCAAGCAATTGTGTTAGTGTGTGAGCGTATGTCTGTGTATATGTGTGTGTTCTGTACATGTGGATAGCGTGAATTGGGGGGGGGGTGTTTCTGCGCAGTGAATATGTGTGTTTTAGTGTGTGCCATAGGGGTGTGTGTGTTTTACACGTTTGTTGGTGTGTGTGTGTGTGTGTGAGAGAGAGAGAGAGAGAGAGAGAGAGAGAGAGAGAATGTTTGTGCGTGTGTGTGTGTTTTGGGCGGGTTAGTGTGTGTTTTAGGCGGGTTAGTGTGTGTGAATGTGTGTCATAGGTGTTGAGTATGTGTGTGCTTCAGTAGAGAGGTAGATGAAGACAATGTGTGTTTAAGGTTGATAATTGTGAATAGTAGATGTAATCATCGTTAGTAAGCTATACCAAACTCTATTTTTAATGAGTTTCTGGTCAAATTTTGGCCAAGTGCAAAACAACAACCCCTGTTATTTTTGCAAGAGTTATGATGTTTAATTTTCTTGGATTTTTATGTGTACTTGAGGAGCATGAAATGGTTTTATCTGAAAATAGGGTTCTTGATGTATTGAAAAAAAATAGATTATAATTTCATGAAAATATTAGAGTGACCTTTTTACCACTAAAATATTTCAGTGTCTAAAGTTTCAAGGCTTTTCAATATCGTTTATTATGTGTAGTGACTTTGGTTGCCTTGTGCGCTTTTAAGAACCTGAGGAAGTTTTTGAAATAAAAGAATGTTTTTCAAAGGACTTTTTGGCATGATTTCAACCTAGTACTTTTACAGAACTATTTTGAAGTATTTTGATTTTTTTGTTGTTGGTGCGATGGCCGTCAAGGTGTATTTTGGTAATTTTATATACGTGATGAGGTGCTTTGGTAATTTTTTATACCGGTGATGAATTTAGTGGACATGCATATTTAAGTGTCAGGAGTGATATAAATTGAGAGATGGTGTTAGTGCACTCTCAGAGCTGAGAAATCTATGATAGAGAATGAAAGAGCTTGTAGGAAGAAGATAGGATTCGAGTTAAATGGTTTTGGAAGAAGCAGAAACTAGTGCAGAGAGAATTAGCTCGTTTGAGAGGAGCGCATAATGGCTTTGACAGTTTTTTAGTCAGATGAAGCAGCGTGATCATCACGCAGAATTTTGGATCTAGAAGATCCATATTGTCAGGTAAGTGACCTCTGATACATCTAGTATTTTTTTACAAAGCATATACATAATTTATCTTTGAAAAATCACTGTTTGTCAAAAATGTATTATTTTAGTGACGTCTATCTATTTCTTAAGTAAAAGTATTGATTATCGAGTACGAACTACTTCTAGCGACACTTTTATCTCGTTAAAAACCGAAATGGCATGCAAACAATGTTTTGATAGTGATTGTTGCGAAATTTGGATTTGAAATGCTCACCGATTCTCGGATTGATATGTTTTCAAAATATGAAATGTCTTGAAAAATGAAGTAGGATGGTTTGAACATCAATTGTTCATTGATTGTGTTTACGATAAACAAAAATGGTGATTTTTTCTTATTAGGTTGTTGTGCCCCATATCTAACGGGAAAAACTTAGATTTCGGATCTTTGTCAACTGAGCAGAATGTTGACGTGTAGTACTGTTGCTCGTGCTCACCCTTGCTTCCACATTCATTATTATCATGAGGTGGGATTTCGGGTCCAAGTCAATGGGACCAAATTCTGACCGCAACATACTGTCTGAGTTGGTTTTGGATTGTAAGTTTCTTATGATGATATTTTCGTGCTAAGTGACTTTTATGCCCTTAGGGCTGTTTTATGTTTACTTGATCATGCTTTATCGAATAAATTCCCATTTACTGCTTTAAAATATTATTTTTTTAGCAAAGTTGCTATTTTGGTTAACCGAGTTATTCTCTGACGAGGAAACAACACAAATGGTCCCTGAACGTTTCAGAGCGTGGTCCTTATACTACCAATTTTGTATGAATAGTCCCTAAACTATCAGATTTTAGTACAATAAGTCCTTTTTTCCACGTCCGTTTCCTTTTAGCCGTTAGTGTGTCAAAAAATAGGGACATTTTAGTCTTTTCTTCACGCGTTTCAATCTTTTCTTATTTTTTACAAGAAAAATAGTTTGTCTCCATTTTTTTGGACAAAAATGCCCTCATTTACAAACTTTAGTTGTTTGTTCATTAAGGCTAACCACGTCATTTGACATTATAATATAAACCCTAACTTCATTTTATCTTCTTCCCGATCACAGCTGCCGTCGCCGCCCTTCTGCCATCACCGCTGCTACCTCCATTCAGCCGCCCCACATATGTTATCAATCTCCCAGCCATGGAGTCGTCGGCTGAGATCCATGGACCCTAGACACCAATTAGATATACAAACCCCTTTATGTCCTTGAATCCAACCAAGACTAACAACCACTTCTCACCGTCGCCGTCCACCACATTTGAGAAAAACATTACACCCTCTAAGTCCATCGTTTCTATCAGATCCGCAACCACCAGCTGCAACCACCTTAGGACGCCAAGTGCCTCAAGCCACAGCCTCAAGACCCACTGCCGTTACCGCTGTTGCCACAAGCCACCACCATTGACGACTCTATGTCACCACCAGCCATCACCTTCCACCATTGATTTATCTAGATCTACCCCAGATCATTTTCTTTTAGTGGTAATTGGTGATCGGTCGGGTGATGACGACGACCAATATTTTGGGGTTAGCCGGGGTGTAAGGCTGGTAGGGGCTGGTGATAGTGGGTTGATCAAATCAGTAAATAAAGAAAGAAGGAAAGACGGAAATACCCTAGTTATGGCCACACTAACGGATAAAAATAGACGGACGTGGAAAAAAGGACTGAACGGGCCAAAATTTAATAGTTTAAGGATTATTTGTACGAATTTGATAGTACAAGGACTACGCCCCAAAACGACCAATAGTTCAGGGATCAATTGTGACGTTTCCTCTTCTCTGACATGCTACGGTCCAAGTAGTTAGGTCAGTGATTACTAAATGAGCACGTAGAAGTTCATTCCTTACTTATCATTTCAAGTTGAAACAATAATTTAGAATTCCGACTTGAGTGTTAATGTAAGAAAGACGGTAATTAAATTAAGATTGAAGTTGTATCTGAAGTTGTAAGTATTTTAATCGAGTTTCTGCTGCGATTTTTATTGGTTTTAGAAAAGCCTGGTACTTTGCGAGAGTCCAACGGGCCTCCGACCGGTAACAGGCCTAACTCTTGAACCTAGCTGTGGATTTGAATCATGACAGGCGGTCTTTTCTATTTCCAACTCTCTAAAGCCACATGTCAATTTTCTTTCGGTTCCTAAATTATATGTTTCATATTGTCATGAATTCTCATCATTGTATTCCACCATGTTAACCGTGTAATCCATTTATTGGAGTTACCACATGTCAAATTTCTGGTGGCTCCTAGGTTCTTGACAATCTCAATTTCGATCTCAATTTCGTTCTTTTGATTTTTGTGCCTTTAAATTTGACCTAAAATTTCTTTGGATGATATCTTACTCCTTCGATCTCCAATTGAACTCATTTTTGTTTCATTGGACTTGTATTGTTGTCGTCTCCGATTTGAGTTTACAACGACTATTTTCTGACCTCAAAAGAATATTTGACATATATATTAAATTACTTTATGAATGATATTTGTATTTTAAAAGTCACTTTTAAAAATAGTGATTTATATATAATGCGCCAGCTGCGATATCCAAAATATAATCATGATTTTTGACGTTTAATAATAAGCAATTGTGTATGTGACATCCATGATATTTGATGAATTGTATTTGATATTCAGCTTATTACTTATTTAATCTTCTTTTTGTCATTCATTTGGGAGATTTTGTTGAACTATCTAAAATCTTATATATTAGCTCTATTTGGTCACTCAAATATGTACCTATTTTTAGCCTTCGTTGTGTAACATCGGTTACGGGATGATTTGTGCTCACTTCTTTCCTCTCCGATTCCTTTCGCTTACAAGTCAAGAGCAACACGAAAGGTGAGATATTAGTACAAAAGTATAATTGCTTTGGTGTTCAGAATTAGAACTTTAGATATCATGAATTTACTTAGACAAATTATTAGTTTATTTTCTTAAACTTTAGATTCAGATGGTTATTCTGAAATGATTGTAGTTAAGTTTTGAATTATTTTGGAGTTAAGTATTTGAGATTTTGGATTATTATGATTACATAGTGTTAAATACTCTCCTCTACAGCGAGTTAAAGGCACATTTAGATTTTTGTACTCTACCCCATTTTAATAGTTAAGTTAAAGACGTGATTGATTTAAGGACGTGTACGGATCTTCGGGTTTGGAACGTTATACTCTCAAACTGATCAGCATTGTCCAAGTTGCAAAGATGATCAACTAATTTGTCTGTGGGAGGGGACATTATGATATGACTGTAATTTACTTCTCGCTTTTTCTGTTCTAATTCTTATGAAATAACAATATTTCTGATAACAATGACAAATCAAATAAGTATTGTTTGATATTTAAAGTTAGCAAGTTATCGTAAAAATAAGACCAAGATTCATGTAACAAACTCTCAGGGAAGAAAAAAAAAAGAAGAAGAAATCCGCTGAAATGGCAGAAGTAATAATTCATGGGTGGGTTGCGTGAAGCATCAATTGCAACAAACTTATAATCAGGATTTGCTTAGTAAAAGTTAATACGTGGAGCTTCGCTTTTGAAGCTAATGTGGATCCATCGGCATATAGCAACACTTAAAAAGTTGTTTAAGAATGAAAGTAGAGTTCAAATGATGAAAAATAAAAATTAGATAGTATTATTTTCCAAACTAAAGTGAAATAGAAGATTGGTAGAAAAACAAACCGTCCACCGCTAGTGGGGAAGATGTGTACACAAGCGCGAACCAGAGATATGTGGAGGGAGTGATGGGTTGATCAGGCTATCGATTTCTTTCTATTCACATTGTTTTCTTGTTTTTCCTTCTTAATTTTAGGATAATTCATTAATAACGAGCAATATCTGCTGGACATCTCGATTTTTAACTATTTTATCTTCAATATGATTTTCTCCCAAACTCTTGGCAGCCAATATCTTCAATATGACTATCTCGCCTTTCAATTTCTCTAAACATACAAACCACCAAGGGGTTCTTAGGTTGTTTATCTTGTCACAAAACCGTAATAACAAAATATCTCGAACCACCACCACCCTAGTTCTTCTTACAAACTCTCTACTGTCGAAAGAATCCATAGCTTGAAATAGTAATGGTTTGGATTTCTGATAACAGCTGTTGAAAAAAAGCGTAATTTTATGCCTGCTTCATTTAGTAGTAAGGACTAATGTTCACCTACTGTACTCCTTGAACAATTCTACGCTAAATGGGGAGGCAACCACGGCTTCAACAAAATTTCTTGCTGAAATTGCTCGTGATTAATAAAATAATCTCTATTAAAAAAAAAAAAGGAATAGGAAATGACTAAACCTGACCAATCGGTCACTCCCTCCACAATTCCATGTTGCAATTTTTGGTTCATTGCTTGTGTACAAATCTTGTTTTGCTTATTAAAACATGCTGAGTTTCAAGATGTGTACGAACAAGTGAAGCACCAAAGTGATTAAGATTTTCATCTGATAGAATACAACAAGATCATTATTTCATTTACTGTGACAAGTTGGCAAGTACTCGGCTATATATATATATATAACGAGAAGACATTTTTTGGTGTCATACGTAAAACACATTTTTGGGTGTTACATAACTACTTACTTATAGTGGTGACAATTGGCATTACAAGAAAAATTATAAAAATTGACAAAATAAAGATCTTAATTGGTAACTAACTACCCAAAATAATATGTTTAATTTTACAAATTTATATTTTAACAAAATTAAACTATTAATTTTATTCTTGCACATGTATCGCGTGTGCCACCGTCACTTGTTAAATATAAAGTTAAGAATGGTGCGAACTTACCTAGTGGAATATGTGTTATCTATGTTCCAACATACATTTGAAATTTTCTTTTTCAGGACTAAAGTAATTTTTGTTTTTCCAGTTTTTTAAGTTCGAGGAAAAAAAAACGTGTTTAAAACACAGTTTTTGATTTTTTTCTCTTCAATTTTTAAAATAGGGCTGTTTTTTAACTCATATTTTGGAGTTTTGGTTTTAGTTTTTAGACAATCCCCCCCCCCCCCCCCCCCCACCGCCACAGCCACCGACCGCCACCCTCCACTGACCACCGTCGACCACCACCATCGCAACTACCACTAAAGAACAAACTCAGAATAAAAATTGGGTAATCAAACACCTAAAAGAAAAAAAATCAAAATAAAAACTGCGTAATCAAACAACCATTTATTTTTTATAAAAAAATAAAAACTAAACTGGTTTTAATTTTTATTTTTTTGAAAATAAAAAATTAAAACTGTAAGTGATTTCAAACGATACATAAATTTATAATCTTTAGTTGCTAAATGGTGTATTAGCAACACTTTTGCATACTTAATAACAAATAGTTTTGAAATTCTCCAAAAGATAACTATTAATATCATTAATTATCTATGCACAATAAACACTCCTCATTTTGATTATTTCTGCACATGGTACAACCACTATAACATCATTCATCAACAAGACTGTGTGTGTGTGTAATTAGCAAACAAAAGAGTGCCAAAAATTTGCCACCCGAAATTGGATTTGCCAAAAGAGACCCACAAGAGCAAAGGTTTATATCCAAAAAAAAGGAAAAGAGCAGAAGGGTTTTGAGTTGAGTTGCCACCGGGAGCTTGAAGATGGCGTGGAGGCAAATGATCTCGCTGAACAGAGCCTCTCTCCAAACACTTTCGAATTCCTTATCTGGGTTCGCAAGATTTTCCTCCAAATCCAACCCTTACGCTGGTAATTACCGTTATTAGGCTTTAATCTCTCCATCTCTCTCTCTCTCCAAGTACACATCAAAAGATTGAAAATCTTCGATGGTGATGTTACAGTTAAAGTTGGGATTCCTGAGTTTCTGAACGGAGTTGGCAAAGGGGTCGAAACCCATGTGGAAAAGCTTGAATCCGAGATTGGCGACTTCCAAACACTTCTAGTGACTCGTACTTTTAAGCTCAAGAAACTCGGTCTGCCCTGCAGACACGTAAATTTCTTTATCCCTTCTCTATTTGTCGAAGAATATAATGTTACTGATTTCGTAAAGGTTTGATTCCTACTGTTGACGAGTGAAATTGGATTTGCAGTACTCCCGTTTCATAATTTTTGACATTTTATGAGTTCGTAGAATCGAATTGGAGCATATAAGGTTTGAGTTTATTCATTCTTTTTGACCTGTTTGACTTGTTAAACAATGCTTATTTGAATTATAAATGGAGGGTGTAGTAAATTAGTCTATTGACCATCATTTTTGGATTAAATTGTTTGACAAGGCTGCGTGTTGTCTTCTGTTTGGATTGATCAGTAACTTTTTGAAGGATTTAGTAGAACCGGCCTAAATATGAACAATTTGATTTGGATGCCAAAATTTTATTTCTCTGTTGAGCTTGATATTTTTTCCACCAATGAAAGGAATTGTCTGCTCTGGTTGAACTTACAGGCTAGAATATCTTGAGATATTTTGGTTCTGTGCTGAAAAGTAATATACTGAAGTCATTGAAGGTTTTTGAACAGAAAAACAAACATCTATAACTCGTGATTCTATATGAGGTGGGTGCCCGTGATTCTAGATTGCAGGGTTTTGTGAGGAGCAAATGTATAAACCTACATTCAAGATGAACAGGCACTTCATAAATGAGAATGGTATAGAGGAATAAGATCTTCAGATGTCCGTACTATTCCTAAACTTTCTAGTCATTCCCACCTTCTCTATGATTATCGCCCTTTCAGTTGTTTTTGATAGTGGCTGGATGTGAACTAGTTGCTTTCGTCTCTAATTTTTTCTTAGTACCCAAATTGTAAACAGCCTAATATTGACGAAGGATACAAGTTTGATGGTAGATATTCTGACTGTTGCTTTAGTGTCCTATTGTTAGCAGTCTCATCAAGTAGGTTAGAAAGTGTTCTGGGAAATTTAGTAGCCTTTGTCTTACAACTATGTTGGTCCTTTAGCATGTTCTGCCTAGTGTTTGCATCAATTGTATACAAACACTCGGAGACTAGATAGCACGGACACGGACACCATGTGCGACACCGACATCAACCGGGATACCGGACACTGCAATTTCTTAAAAACCAGATTTTGGACGACACTGCTGAATTTTTTCATATGTTAGTGATATATAGTTAATAAAAAAACAAACATCAATTGGAGCAGCTGAATTTCGTTCAAAACGAATGTGAAAGAAAGACAGTAACATGAAATAATCTCAACAGTAACAAGAAAGAAGGTTGGTAACAAGAAAGCATCTGAATGTCTCAACAGTACCAAGATTAAAGTGTCAACGGTAATAAGAGAGAAGGAAAAAAGACATCGGACCAAAGGTATGAAGGAGAGGTCTTATCTAACCAATTGGGTCTAGGAATGAGTTTGAAGAAGTTGACCTGTCTTCTTATGGACTGGTGAGCTTGGATACTTACGGTAACAAAAAGAAGAAAAAGAGAAAGACATGAGAGAGAAAGAAGAAGGGTACCTTTTTGTAGGGTCAATCTAGTTAGGATTTTGCTCGAAAATTCATTTCAAAAAGGCCCTAGATTTGTAAGTTATTACACAGTGACCCTGAAATAAGTTTGGAATATTGTATTTTGGCCCCATACGTGTGGACACTGCTTCAAGAGGTGTCCGACTCAGTGTCCGATAATTAGTTAGTAAATAAATACGGAACCGCTGAAAGATGTCGGACACGTGTTGCCGAGGTGTTGGTCAGGTGTCGAGGTGTGGGTAGGTGTCGGACACCATTCTTCAACTTATATGAGGTGTCAATGCTTCCTAGCTCAAAGAGTATGTACTTGCATTCTACGTTACACGGACCCTTCACTTTGGGGTGAAGGGGTGGTGTCAACATGACCCTACACGGACACCAGCATGGGATTTGTGTCAGACTCGTCATTCACCGGACAGATACGCCACGTTGATAGTTCTAGCGGAAGAAGATCAAACAAAGAAGAAGTCTGGTCCGTAAGTGAAGGACGATGAGGAGAGAGAGGGGTTGTACCTTCTACACGTGGGACTGTTGAGTGTTGATAAATTTACATGATGAGCTGTTCAACTGATTCTTTTTCCCCTTTTTCCCTTTTCCTTTCCGGAAAATATCGTTGTCAACCCTTTTTTCATACAAATATTTAACTACAACCGAATTTAAGTAGAAAATTCTCTGTGACCCGTATCAAAATTTATAACATTACACATATACCTTTAATGGTCAAACTCAACCCTATAAGTTTAGACTTGTGCCCATGTTCGTGTCCCACTACCGATCCGTGTCCCTATGTCCTGAAATATCAGGAACTGGCGAGTCGGAAAACTTGGATACGTGTCCGATGCAAACGCCGACACTGAGTGCATGTAACATAGCTTACATCAATGTCCGATTCACATAGATTCTCTTTATGCATTTATTGACCAATCAACAACTTTCCAGTTCTTCTTTAATCTTGTTCACGTTCTGAACTATAGTGCCTGCTCTTGTGCACTGATATTGATTTTCCTAGTGTGCATAGACACTTTGAGGAATCCCTGGGTATGCTTGAACTGCCTCTTAATGTGTTTTTGCATCATAAATGTGTCATGTCCCCAATTCTATGGGTGAGCAGAGCCTTGTCGTTTTGTGAAACATGCTTTGGGCATTTTATGGTTATCCAATCGACAGCACTTTTGCATTCGATTTGCACGATCAATAAAAAGAGGAAATGTACTATTCTCCAGTTTACATTGTTTGCTGGAAATGTCTTCTTTTGTGTTTAAACTGTGACAGTTTGCTTAGTTCTTTGGAAATTGCATTAAAAAGAAATTTTGGTCGGCAACAATTACCTTTCTTGATTCTAAACATTGTTCCTCTTTCTGGTTGCTTGAGTAGATTAAACATCTTTTTCAATAATCCTATTCCTGTCGATTACATTCTGGTGATTACGTGTTCTTAGCAATTGATAACTTGCTTTCTTGGCACAGAGGAAGCTGATACTGAAATATGCACACAAGTACAGGTTAGGACTTTGGAGGCCTCGAGCTGAGGCCGTGAAATCGTAGTGACTTTTGGTGAAGCTTTGTCCTGTAAGGGGACGCCTTTTCATAAGTTTGGTTTGAAGTAAGAGACCCTATGGTTCTGCAATCTTTGTGTTATCTTTCTAATCCAATGGAGAAGATATGGTACTTCTGTGTCAGATGCATGATGATCTGGGTTTTGATCAGACAGTGATTTTGTAATTCAAATATGAATGCCTTTTGTGATCCATTTCAGCAGTAGTAGAATGGGTTCTTGCATTGCCCTACTAAAGTTTGTAATTTCTTTCTAGATCTTTCTTTGTTATTACTCAAGCCATGTCTACTTGATAGCGAAAGCAAGCCAGACCACACGTGCACTTCATCTTATTAACCAAAATTTTGCGTGTAATATTCAAGTAATTCTAACTGGCAAAAGGCTAAATCGTACCCTCTTATGGTTATCAGCTCCATGTTTGTGATTTATTAGAGAGAGAGAGAGTGTTTATCTCAGAGAATTTAGCATATACAAGATATTAACTTTGACTTGTTCATGAATGCTTTGCCTAAACGGCCCTTGTGATTCTTCCTCCCCGTTTTTCCTGCTTCCTTCTACGATGGCTGCTGGAGAGGGTGTGGGGGGTAATAGCTACCTAATATTGCCGAGTCTGATCCTCTCGCTAGAACAGCTAAATCAAAGTTATAGCTTCATCAAACGGTGGTCATCTTCATGAGTCGGCAGCGTTCAAAGTTATGAACGTACGAATTCTCTTTGCACGAGCAATGACAAAATCTGGTCTGCAACATTTCAGAACCTTCTCTCGGCAAGCAAAAAGATGTACAAAATTGGTCTGTAGAAAGCACCGCAAAAACCAAGTACACAAGCCAAAGCCACTACTTCCATACATTTTCCTTTCTCATTTGGTAATTATGTGCACTTCCTCGTAAGATCCGGATCCAGAAACCTAATCTGCATCGAGAGAGTATAGTGAATGCACATTAACCAAAATCAACTGATGAAAAGTGAGAAAACATCATATTCCATACTTGAAAAAACCAGAACTAGGTTCAACTGTTATACATGCAGATAGGCTCTTGAACGGAACTATATTTGCTCCAATTGCAGCCTTTGCATATCCGCATGAGCTTGCAGTTGAAGAACTGCCAACTGTATCCCTGAAATGGTGATTTGATATGAGATACCGTAAATTATATTGTCATATCCAAGCCTAAGTCAACGTTTCAAAAGAGAATCATATACTTCAGAAAAAAACAAAGGTATAGCAATATAAACAGAGATGGACACTTCCTTAAAACGAGTGGAATTGAGTGTCCATAGTACATGGACTAGCATACAATTATTCGAAGTCCATATGAAAAGCAATTTTCACGTGCACAATGATTACCATGATGTGTCTCACTCTCACGCCTTCTCTCTTTTTCCTTGATTCAGTAAAACCACATTTTACATCCGCTCTTTACTATCTATATAGTTTCAGACACTGTTTACAAAACAAAGAATTTACTTAAATGGAGCTCAAGTGCGCATGGGAGAGAAGTGAAGTGGAGGGACTAAAAATATTTTTCCTTTGACGGCAAGGGAACAACGAAAACCAATGCAGAGAAAGTATAACTTATTAGTCCACTTTCTACCTCCCTCCAAACACCAAATTGCCCCCCAAGAGAGAGAGAGAGAGAGAGAGAGAGAGAGAGTAAAAAGAAAAAAAATTAAGCTCATAATAGACTCTTCTCCTTCTCTGGTTATTTGAGTGGCAAAAATCTCTCAATCCTAAAAGCCTCTTCTCCTTCTCTGGTTCTCAGCACCCAAGAAGGTAAACAGAAAGCCACTTCTTCACTTCCCTCCTAAGCTCTTTTTTAGGCGTACAACTTTCCCTTCTAAACTCTGAACACCTTCGCTTTACTTCCCTTAATGTCAATAGAGATTTCTACTCTCCCCAAAATTCCCAATCGTAGTCAAAACATTTTGGGCATCACAGACTGAAGTGGTACCTTCAGTCATCCAAAGTGATGCAACAGTAGACAGTATTTAAGCTTACAGAAAAGAGTTTTAGCTATTTCAATCACTTTTAGTTGTTTTGTGGAAGAGGGTAGGTAGAGGACATTTTACGAAATGAGAGAATATATAAATATGAAATACTTAAATTGAAAAGTAATGTTGGCAGTATTTGAAAATAAATAGCTTCACTCATTCGATATATACACCAAGATGGTGAGCCTTCGGGCAACGGTAAGGTTGCTCCGTTGTGACCAGGAGGTCAAAGATTCGAGATAGAGAAACAGCCTCTATGAGAAACTGCGGAAAAAGGCTGCATACATCAACCCTCCCCAGACCCCCGCAATGGCGGAGCATCGTGCACTCCTCCATCCTCCCCCTTGTCTGATTTGATCTGTAGACCAAGAGTTTTTCCATTTGTAGTCTCTTGTAGACACTCACTTCAGCCCTTTTCTTTCTTTCAATTCTTCTGTTAACTGTTTTCCCTTCAACGAACTGGTAATACCCAGAAGGCAACTACCTCCACCACCACTTGTTAAGTTTTGGAGTCAAGAAACAAATTACAATCCAATATATGTACTTAGTAACAGAGTGATTCAAGGTTTTAGCTAGATGGTAACTTTATAAACTCGTAATTATATATAATTACTAGCCGCTTTTCCATTTCTTAACTTCTATTTATATGTAGCTTAACAATAGACTAATAGACAGAAAGTACTACAAAAGACGAGTTTTTGTAAATATATACCTGGTCTTTACAGCGGATGTTTGTTTGTTATGCACGAGAACCCAGAAGACCTGAGAGTTGCAACAAAAGAACATGTTATACTAATTTACAAGTACATGAAGCAAAAGGCCAAACTAAATTGCAATACGGTTTACTAAAGGGTACTTATAGTTTCCTTGTAATGTGCATAAATTTCTAAACCTTAGCTACCGAACCCCTTATAATAGGCCTGTTGCCGCCATCCCTCCTTACTGCATGACAACCAGCATGTCAGGTGGGAATAGTCAAATACATGCTTATAAGGCCTGTGCTGAGAGGGGTAAGAGGATCAAGAGGCCTAAATTGAGTATTGAGTATGGTTTGGTGTATGTACCGCAGGGGCATTTAAAGGCCGATTACTTTGGCTTACTTTGATTTGCTTGTTCCATAGCTTAGGGTATGCATATCCATTTTGGACGTAGACACATCATGTCTCATTGCTAAAGTTTAATGGTTTTGCATGTTCGAGCTGTTTACCCCGGTAATGAAAGTGGAGAACACTTTGACATGTGACAGTATGAACTATGAAGTACTACAAAACAGAAGTGCAATGAGTTTCCTTGGCAATGCGTCATACCTTCAGCCACGCCGTGGATCAATTTCTTAGGAAATATATGAACTTACACGAAGTGCAATCCAATCATAGACTTTTGGTAAGCAATGTCTGAAAATTTATGCAGCCAAGATGGTGCACTTGATATATCTTGTGATTGAGAGTATGTAAAACGCTGTGCAGGTGGGGAGGTGAGATATCATGCTACGGTAAATGGGTCACCATTCTGCAAATAAACCTCTAATAAGCTTGCCAGCTGTGCTGTCAAGCTTCCCCTCCTCATTATTCGAATTGGCGTCTTCTTTGTGATTTCCTTGTTTTTTTCTGAAGTAAACACGTATTTTGTCTTTTATTTCTTCCATGTTAATTGTTTTCAATTCAGATTTGCACACTATCCAGTCTCTCGAGTTCGCAACCTTTTATTCCCATAGCCTCCTATGTAGGCTGGTTAATCCAGAAGATGATGTCTCTGGAGGATAATAAATATAGAAAAATCCAATCGAAATAGCTTATTAGGTCATAAATGACCATCATCTGCTACCTTATATGTCTTTCCCCGTTTTGGTAGAGTACCAAGCATCACCAATATGAAGAAATAGCTAGCATGAGTATTGCAGTCATGGGGCTCAAATCTCAAAAGCCCCCTCTAACCCTTCTCCAAAATATACGTTAAAAATCACATATAAGCAATAACTTTAAGATGCTCTGTGATATGTCGTTGCTATATGCCTCTGTTATTCAACCCTAAGTGTATAGCAGAATTTTATGCCGTTGACCCCAAGCATAGTATAGGTTTCCCTGCTAAGAACCCGAATTAGGCCCCAATTTTACTAGGTATCATACCCAAAACACAACTATACAAGTGAGGTATTCTCCAGAATGTTACACAATACCAAAGCAAGTTTCAAGGGCATTGTATCAGCGATCAATCATGATTCTGCTTCACTTTGCCAAAAAAACAACAAAGTAGCAAGAAAAGACGAGAAAATCAGGCAGGAATTGCTAATTTTCAGGAAGAGAGCCAAAATTTGATCCTAACACCCATACACTGACTTGCAACATGGTCATGACTTCAATTGCCTCTCAGGAACTGAAGCTATCAAGTGGTATAAAAACATGAAGACATATTTCAACAGGAACTATGCTGAAAATCTAAGTACCAATAAAAAAAAAATGGCTCTTTGGATTCTAGAAGACCGCATACCTTGAAATATTATCACCAAGCAAAACAGAACTGTGACGATCATTGCAAAAACATTACTTAAAGATGATTTCTTCTTCTCAGCTTTCACTTTTTTCAAGGCCTTCATTCGTGCAGTCCTTTGACGCTTCATCATTGTCAGCTCAGAGATTTCTTTGACCAACATCATATCAGCAGCATCCAACAACGGACCTCCAGGAGGCCGAGGCGGTTTGGGAGGCTTCTCAGAGTTTAGTTTCCTCCGCTTCTCCTTTGCCCATTTCTTCTGCAATAAATTCGCCATTTCATCCCCCAACTCTTTTGAGGACATCATTAAATTCTCAGCACTAATCTGTCCAGAACTCCCCTCGCCATATAAGCTTAAACCATCTCCTCCCCTTGCAGCTCCATTAAATCCCTCGGACCCACTCCATGTCCTATTCAGCAAATACAGAGCACGTTCACTCCTCAAAGAAAGATCTTTGCTCCCATCTTCCTCGCTCGTATTTCCCCCAGTTTCGAGATCAATATCAAGATCGCTCCCTATCGAGTCCATATGACCCATTACATACCAATTTTCCTTTCTTTTCCCCCACCTCCAAATCACTATCAATTCTAGTATCACATAGCTAACCCATTACAATCAAAACATAAGGTATAGCCATACACCATCCGACCTCAAACGCATAATCACGATTTTCCTAGATTTTTAGGCCAAAATTAAAGCTACCGTACATACCAAGATATCCTAAATAATGCCCTGCTTTCAGGAGAAAGAAAAAAAAAGACATAGAAACGTCGTTAAGAAGCGATCACGAGAAGATAAAAGACAAGACTCAAGCTTGGGCTGTCTAGTTGAAAAACGAAATTGCAAAATACGTACATGTATACAGCATACAACCCTAATTAGAAAGCAAGCTTGGAAATTGGGAATCAAGATCCAAAAATTAGAAGGTACATCACTATGGATGGCAAAAAATACATAAGATGGTTGCCCACCTTGATGTTGCCGAGTGGCTTGGAAGAAATTGCCCACCCTCGGGATTAAGAAGCTAAATCAAACATTGAACGGATTGAGTCTAAGGTTGGTGGATGGGATGGGGATATTCCGAGTTCGAGCAGACTAAAAAAAACTGTGAGCCGAACCTCACCGCTTTTGTCGCCGAATTCTGCGTGCCCATTAAAATATGTTCATATAACAAATATTCGCCCCCTTTTGTCTGACAAATTTATTTTAATTTCTTTTTTGTTTTTTTTACACTAACGTCTATACGAATAAAATGTTATCTAGATTCTCAATTTGTTTTAGTTGTTAGACAAAGTACTTACACGATAGTAGATATGATCTCTGTGATTTGATGTTTAATTATCAAAAATATGTTAACGTTTGTGTTATCACTCTTGTTTGTTCTTCTATTTGACAAATTGATAGTACTTTCATACCTATGTATTCACTTGTTCGTGCTCTCATTTAACAAACCGAAAACTACTAGTCAAACTTGTGAATACCATCAAACCAAGAAGTAATGAGTTTGAAAGTTACAACTTTGGCTACTAGTAATAATTAATTAAAGTTCGTTGCATGACAATATAATTACTCACTAATGAACCATGCATACAATTTATTGATTTGATTTGATTTGCTTTCCCACCACAAAGACACTAACCCTTCTGAAATACACGACATACCATGGCACCTAATTAAGTCCATCAAAAGCCCCTCAATCAGTTTCCTAGGAGCAGCTTGTGGCCAATTTTATAAGAAGCATAAGCATCAATGCATGCATATTCAACCTGATCTTCATTAAGCACCCTTGCCTCCCAATTACTCATGCAAACATGCTTTGGCTTCTTCATATAGAGTCCTGCCACCTCCCGTGCAAGATCCTTCAATCCCGGCCTGCTAAACTTCCACGGCGACTGACGCTTCGCCTCCTCACGAATATCAGCGCTGCGGGCACACTCTAGCCCGTACTCATTCTTAAGCTTGGTTATGTCATCACCAACCCCAATTCCCACAAAAGTAAAGTTAGGGTCCATAAGAAAACGCTTGAGGGAATGAGGGATGTCATCCATGTAAAAGAGTTGAAGGATGAGGCACTTGTCATCTACGCAAAGTTGTAGGGTTGCTGATTTGTTGCTCATGGAGCGGATTGGATGGGGTCGCCATTCAACG
This sequence comes from Escallonia herrerae, assembly GCA_033070095.1. Taxonomy (NCBI): domain Eukaryota; kingdom Viridiplantae; phylum Streptophyta; class Magnoliopsida; order Escalloniales; family Escalloniaceae; genus Escallonia; species Escallonia herrerae. The sequence continues at coordinate 34,376 of JAVXUP010000662.1, read as the reverse complement.
TCCAGGCCAACAACCGTAGGCTTGTTACGGTAAATAGAACCAATGTTTGCCACCCATTCGTCGGCAACAGTGGCTTTATCAGTGACTGTTGTCTCTATGGTTTTCCCCATGAAGTTGACATGGTGTTTTGAGGAAGTGCTGTCGAAGGTTATGGTTGGGTTGGCTCTAGAGGCATACATTGCTGCTAACTTGGAGTGAATTGAGAAATGCAAGTCTCCGGCACTTGAATGAGGAAGTTGTTAGCTCCTACATGCGTGCCTTTTATAGAAAGATCTAATCACGAGACTTTAGAGTTTCTCTCTTTGATTGTATGTTACGAAATGCATGAATATGACTGCTTCATAAGTTAATGGCTTGCTTGGTTTCAATGATCCTTGGTCTACGTAATAATATGAGAAGTAATTATTAAGCATGCATGCACTTCACTGTATATACTGGCCGTTAATTAGAAGAAATTAACATATATATCAAAGAAAAAGGCAAACAAAACAACTGTGAGATGTATACAAATTAATTATTTTTACCAACTTTTCTCATTTAGAATTTATGGAGACTCAAGAACTATTATGAGAAGCATAAGAGCAGATATTTAGACTTTGTATTTCTTGATGCATGCAGCAAGAATAATGTCTCAACTTCCAAAATAATGAACACAATTGATTTTGCATGTGAGCACAACCTTATGGTTTTATTATATAGACACGAAGAAACTTCTAAACGATGTGTGTTTGTGTGTATCTCCAATTTCATGCTTGAAGTTGCTGGTGAAATTAGTCACTGGTCTATGTTGCCAGAGATCGTTAATATACTCCCTGAACGCTTGATAGACATATACATAGGGTGAGAAACCCAATTGTTCCACTCTGGTGCTGGTGCATGCATTCTCCTTTTCTTGTTTCAATGTAATTTATTGTAGTACAGTGTTGATGTCTTTACCATTTGAAGTAAAAAAAAAAAAACAAATGCATTTGTGATTTGGCTGCAACGTTCTAGAAAGAGTTAGCCTATAATGCTTTCTATGTTGTGACCATGCATTAATTGTCACTAAATATGATTATTAGTGATATTTTTATAGACATGCCTCTCGTTATGCATATTTAGCGATCATTATATATTGCTACATTGAGAGTTGTAAACTCTTCTTATGAGCCGAGTTGCGGCCTTAAAATTTTCAATATGCATTAACACACTTAGATCCACTTTGGCCACCTTCAGTCCACATCCTTTTAGATCTAATGCGGAGTATTACTTTCTTAGATCTATTTGGAATTCCAAAGAAGAATTCGATTCAAACTCCAAAAGCAATACTACTACGTATAGCTCTTTACGTAACCCTCGTCCATGCCCCCAAGTGAAACCTCTTCTCCTTCTCTTCACTTTTCTTGAGACTCCTACCTTTTTCCTTCTCATCATTCTGTGTCCCAAAGCCATGACCCAGAAGATACCGTTAGAGATCACCCTGATCTCGGCAGACATTTTCGAGAACGCCAATACCCTCACCAGGATGCGGGTCTACACTGCCGTCTCCATCGTCGGAGACCCATTCTCCAAGAGCACAACCCCAGTCGACGAAAAGAGCGGTAGAAAGCCCTTTTGGTGCTACAAGCTCAAGTTCCATGTCAAAGAATCGGAAGATGTGCTGTTCCAAGTTAGATGCAGGCAAATCCTAGGCCGCGGCAAGGACATTGGATTTGTTCACGTTCCGGTGAAGGACCTCCTTGATAATGCGGCTGGAGGCTCCCAAAAGTACCCTCAGCATGTCGCTTACCCCATAAGCTCAAGATCTGGGAAGGCCAATGGTGTTTTGTACCTATCGTACATGTTTGATACCGAGACTGCAGTTACAGGGTGTGCATTACCGCCATCGGCGCCGCCTTGTCCCACCGCTTCGGCACCATATTTTACGTATGAAGATCCAAACCCTTGCTTTTCGGTGCCATGTTTTTCCAAAGAAGGATGCTTTCCGGTAAGGCCTACCCCTTCGGGGCCATATTTTAATGCAGAAGAATGTTTTCCGCCGAAGCCCCTTCCTTCTGCGCCGCCGTACCCATAAGAAACAAGATAATTTGATGCATGCTTTGATTCTGACTATGCTTCAGTCCCTCGTTAATTAGCATATCGTATGATTAGAGGGTATTCCCCAGCCTCTTTTTGCCTTGTAGGTCTTTTGTTTTTGTTCTTTTTCAAATTACGGTTGCCGAAACAAAATAATTCACCTGTCATCTGTTGGAAGAAGTGAGGTTGCAGACATGAAAATCTGTTGACGGTGGCCTTGTTAGTAACACTTATTTTAGGATGCAAATTTGCGCTAGTCCCAAAGAGCTACAACTTTGTGATCTGTGGGTAGTAATCGATGATGACTTGCAATTTGATGTTTGAAAGCCCAGTTGATTACGAGGCCCTTGCAAATTGATCTAGCATATAATTTTTATTTATTTATTTATTTAAAAAGGTTAAGAACTTTACCATTGATATGAAATCCGATAGACATTATAATAAAATAGTCGACAACAACAGAATTAAGAACAAAATAAACAACATAAAACCTAAACAAATAAGACTATATATATATATATATATATATATATATATATATACACACTAAAAACAAACAACTAATAACTATTACTTAAAACAAGTTAAAGACTAAAAAAATTAACAACCAATCAAAAAATACCAACTCACCAGCCACAAGCCCTACCCTATACCCTTTTCTGACGAATCATATAGATTCATCTAATTCTTCGATTCCTCACGCCCCATATATCCTCCTCCTGTGGAGAGGTTTGGTCGAAACTGATTGGAAGAGGCAGTGCAAGTACGGATCGTCACTCTTACATCTGTTCTTCGACCCAGCAGAGTGCTTTCGTCGTTGTTGGCGTTCCCCCATTGCCATAGCTGTAGACATAGGTATTTTTATAATACGGATTAGACACGTGCCCCCACCGCTGCACCTTGCATCTACCGGCGCCAAAAAAGCCACCTTTTCTGACCATCTCTTTGCTGTCGAACCTCGAAAGCACCTCACAACATCTCTTAGTAGTAAAACTTTATGTCCTATTTGATGAATCAAGGTTGCTATTTGATGTGGATCTGGTTTTGTTTCTTTTCATCAAATTTTGCCAACCGGAAAAAAAAATGCCATTTTAGCATAGAATAGCTAAAATTTTAGAATAGCACACTGAAGTATTCAATTTGTGGTTTTTATTCTAACAAAAATCCCAAGTGAAAACCAAGCTGGAAAAACCAACATTTCAAATTTTAATTGACTAGTTCATTTATTTTGTATTGTCCTGCATAATGAGAACCTCTAAAAAAATTTCACCATAACATTTTGACCCAAAATAGTTCAAAGCTTCAAATTTGCATTTTCAAAATGACCATGTAACGACCCCATTTTTGAAAGTCGTGACTCAAGTTAAGGTATTAAATTAAATGAAATAATATTCCACTAGATTTACTGCTATACTGGGTATAAAAAAAAATTAAAGGCAAGATGTCTCCATTACATAACAATTCGATCTAAAGAGAAACCATCCTCCTAGAAATCCATCCAAAGTAAAGTAATATATGCAATGGCTAAATCTAATTGCAGAATTCTAATTAGGTCCAAGTCAAATACACACACATTGGAGTAATGTTTTCAAAGATATAACTAAATTATTCAATTATTCTAATTAAACGAGTACTCAAAACTTTAGAAACTTGCTATAACCTTCAATCACCTCTTTCAACTAAGGTAATGGCAAAAGTAACCAGTAAGGTAGCCGAGTAAGGGAAACTGACTGCACGCAGGGATCGAAAGTAAACTACACAATAATTCAAACTCAGACACTGATCCAAACCATTGACAAGCAAGTGACAACTAATCAACTATGCAATAAATGAGGCAAAGCAAATGCTTAAAAGATCATTAAGTAGTTTGAAGGACCCAAAGCGAACACAAATTAACACCCTAGGTACAGAACAATTGCCAGTGGCATAGTAGTCGTCAAGAAAACTATTCAAAACTCACAAAGTACTGCAAAAGACACCAAAAAAATACAAAATAAAAGCCACCGGAGTGACTACAAGAGACTTAAATAGTACTCGTATTAAAAATATAGGATTGTTCATCTTAGTGATCACATACAAATGAGTTAAGCGACTAGCTCACAAAAATTTAACTCGTTGAAAACCGAGGAGAGAAATGCGGATTTCTCCTACCACAACAAGAAAACTAGAATCCCTTCCCTCAAATCATGCAAACAAAAACACAATATCATAAAAAGTTTCCTCTATCCAACCTAGAACAAAAAATCATCATATGTATCAATAAGACAACTCATGACCACGACAAGTCCTATTATACTAAAGAACCTACCAAACTGGTTTTTATCTCTTGGAAAACTGATATCCTCATTGCCAAAACTATTTAGGTTTAATCTTCAGTCTTTCTTAAGAATTATAAGGTTGAAACCCTAAAATCATTGCTAAAACACTAGTGTATTGTGAAATCCGTTTCAACTTTCAAAAGTTGTTATCTGCGTGAGTAAGCAAAATATATGGTTCTCCACAATGTCGTAAGGCAACATTAAAACTTTTGGGAAGTAATTCGTGAAGTACCATTGCTTAGCTCATCTCAAAAGTTTCTTTACAAAAGGCCCTAGGTTGTTGTAACCCTTTTGATTTTTAGCAATTTGGGATAGTAAACTCGATTACTAAAGAGAGTACACAAGAAATAGTGTAGTCCGTATTGATAGCGAGTTACATTTAAAGTTTCAAAACCATATTCCGAGAGTACGATATTGAAACATAATTTACAAATTCGCGATTTTAACAACAATTTTCTTGGTTCTTCATTTTCTTCCATACCCTAGTCTCCTCCCTTATCTCTCCTTTGTGCATGTCTTCATTCAGGCAATCCTAGCTTCCCTCACAAAGACTTCCTTTTTATAACATGTGTTGTATAATCCTTGTACGTTTATTCTTTAATTGGTAATTAATTTATTGCTTTATTTAAACTTGTTACACGGGCTTAGCTCAAGGTGTGTACTTGGACTGCAGACAAGTAAAAGCAAGATATGATAAACCCAAATTGAGCACTTGCTTAGAAAGCCCACTAATTCTTTCTTTCACGTTATATTCCCGAATCACACAGTAACACACGCAATTTATAATAAAGTTATTGATATGAGTTTTGTTAAAAATAGTCACTTATCGAGTATAAGTGTTTATTGTTATGTTCGGTAAAATAAATATTAAATTATATGGTGACCAATGTCCTTGTATGTAGTTATTACTATTTAAATATTTTATTTTATGTCATTTTTAAAACTTTTTTGAGAAAGACATTAGTCATCATTTTAAATAGATAGTTGTATAACACCAAAATAGACGATTCACCAAAATAGATATTTCATTTATACATAGTATAGATGAGTTCAATCCATTAATTGCCGCTAGAAAAAAAAATATGAATGGTGCTAAAAGTTTATCGCATATTTTAAATTATTTGTTTTAGGCTCGAGGTATCATAGACCCCTTGACTATAAAAAAAAGATCTACATTTGCCCCTTAAAAATTTTAAAATTTACAATTAGATACCTCATGCTATATCTCGCCATAAATTTCTGGTCGAAGCTTTTATGTGATTGACTTGCTCTTAAACCAAAATATTCTAAAGGACATATTGACCATTAAATCTTAGAAGGCAGTAAGGCAATGCTACCAGAACAGTGAAGTTAGCTCTATTAATTGAAAAAAAAAAGCATATATCGAACATGTTAATACAGGATTCGATCTCTCAGAAAAATCATAAAGACAGTCCTTCCCCCCCCCCCCCCCCCCCCTCCCTCCTCTTCTATCAATTAGCAAAACAAAAAGGTACTATCAATAATCAATATGGATAATCTAAAGATTTTCTTTTGATATTTTAAAATGTCCTGAATTTTAAAAGAAAAAAGAAAGAAAAGTTTTCCAATGAGCCCGTATATATGTCGTTGGATTGGGGCTTGGGCTGGGTATGATTAAACTAAGTTGGGGCAAGGCATGGCCCGTGGCATATCGGATGGGATAAATGGTTGGGGCATCCCATTGGCAATCCCCACACACACAAAACAGAAACCAGGTAGTTATCTAATGGGCCAGACGGATGTTGGTTGGACGGGGGCACATGAAGATGGTTTGGGCTACGTATCATCAAAGTAAGGTGGAGCAAGTGATATCAATAGATGGAGTCTCAAGTAAGGAATGTTGCCATGTGGAAGTGGAGAGAAAAATTTCGGTGTAACTGGTGATAGAGATGACGTGATGTAAGGAACTGATGAAATAAAAAAAAATTAAAATATTGACTTTTTATTATCTATAAATTATTCCGACTGTTTTCATATGTTTGGGTTGTTTACCGTTACATTGAATATTTCTTTTAGGAATGTGAGTTGTCATATCAAAAGTAGTAGTATATGACAAGTCGCGTAGGCAAATAAGTCGTATAAAGATAGTAAAAAGGTTTAGGCCAAAAAGAAGTAATTAAACAGAGGAGTAAGACGAGGCACTTGAAAACTAGAATGTTTACATGACCTCTACATCTCACTTTGGTGCATGTAGCCAGTGGTCGTTTCTTTATACCAACCAAGAAACTGAAGTAAATTACTCGACTGATAAGGATTTAAAATAAACACACACACACACACACACAAAGTACAACTTTATCTCTCAGTCTTTCAATCTCAATCTGATCCCGAGTTTCGTTTCTTGGTAGGTGTTAATGTACGTGTCATAGCTCAAGTCTATCTCTCAATCTGCGATGTATGAATTATAATTGTTCTTTTATGCAACTTGCCTCTAAAACATACTACTTATGTCTTTGAATTGAAATTTTTTGACAGAGAAGCATGCAATCCTCCGAATAGCGAGAAATGATAGTCACTATGTACATTTAGTAACATTTACTTATTGACGCTAAAAAATTGCTAGTTTGATTAGAAGATTGAACTTCGTTAAAAGTATATAAAACTCCCAAAGATGAAGCATAACAAGGACGATACGCATGTGAACCTTGTATGCATATCCCTCTCCATCGTCACAGTCAATAGAAGCCAACAACACAGTCTGTGTGTGTGTGTGTGTTTTTTTTCTCGCGTTGAACATAACTACATAAGCCTACAAAATTCCATTATTTATAACCTGTGGTTCTTCCTTTAGTTTTTAACGTAGTCGTAAACTCTCCAAAAGCATCTTTTTGGCTGCCATGCCCACTTGCTAACTTTGTTCTGTCAACGCAAAATTAAAGATGTCGGCTTGGAATGTGGAGATGCATGCCGCGTTCATACTCTTCCCTTGAAGGTCTTGAGGTCCCTGCATCGGCATAGTGGCCGGGTGGAGTTGCACGCACATGCATGCGCCCTTCACCCACCACTGCAACTCTGCAAGGCGTATATACCACATACACATGACACAGCACGGTTACAACACCAAGTCTCTGGCTTGATGCTTAGCTTTGTTGAGTGATTGGTTCTCAAAAGCTAAACTTTCGACGAATTGATGTCCTCGCTATTGTGTTTTATGTGAGGACTGAACCAACCGCCAAGAGATTTGAAAGCAATAATTTTACCGTATAAGAGATTCAACTCATAGTTACATTAAAATCTTAAATTTTTTGAGAATGAACTAAAAGTACATGAGTGACGCTATTCTTTGGCGAATTTAAATTCTAAGAGGTGAATCCCAAATATTTAGAGCATATTTGTGTCTAAACTTTTTAAGATATTTGAGTCTCAAATGTCTTAGAAGGCGTGACCCTTAACCTTTGAGTCTACTCTGTGGGTTAGAAATTTTGAGAGAGTAACATTACTATAAATTACTTAGAGAGACTACGCCCTTCCCTTAACTCTCCGATCACGTGTAGGGGGGGAATTTATCTTGTTTTGTTAAAGGATTTTACAAGTTAAAACTGACTGAAATGTGTGGCAGGTACTTCTATCAAATTTATTGATAATAATTAGTTAACTCATCAAAGATGACAGTGCCCTTTGCTTTATAATCGATGAGGAAAGTGACCGCAGGGACGTTGCGGTGGCACACGTGTTGCCCCTTAATTAGGAAAAAGCAAAGCTTGAGGGTGCCCCCCCCCCCCCCCCCCCACGCCCCGTGGCGGCCGATGGTGCGGCCATGAAGTAAAATCAGCAGCTTAATTATATACCAACGATTATCCTTGGCCATGAAGGTCTCTAAATATGTAGACCTGTTCGACGTTCGATACGCATCACGTCTGCCTTATGTAAATGTGACCTTTTGGCTGGAGATGGAGGTCAATTATTATTGCCCTTGAAAATAGACCTAACAAACGGGTATATTTGTCATATCAAGTATGGGTAATATCCGATCGGATTCGGATATAAACAGGTCGGATAAAATTTACCCGACTTTTTCGGGTGGCCTTTTTAGGAATCTGCACCCTACCCACACGGGTAGGGTATTACCTGCGGGTAAATGACCAAATTTTTTATTAATTTTTTTTATAAATGGATTTTCATTACCTTATGTTGCTAATTAATGAGAGAGGGTTAGGGGATTAGGGCATAAAGAGGTAATATAGTGTGTAAACCCAAGTAACCTGTACCCGACCCGGTCGGACCCGTAAAATACAGTTCGGTTCAGGTACGGGTCTGACTATCACGAGTAGCACATGTGTACCCGTACCCAGGATTTTTGACCGGGTACGGGTCGACCCACTGGTACAGACAGAATTTCGCCAGGTCTACTTGGAAATATGGCTGCAGTGTATTTTTTTCATTTGTAGGAAGAGGATCAAGGCAATCCGTGATCAAGTGCTAGAAACGCGAGAAAGTAAATATTCATCGGAGTGAGATTAAGTGGTTTATAATTTCGAAGATCATAGATAGTGAGAAGGGTGTCCCCTTATACACATTAGGAGGTCGTCGCACATTACGTGATCGCTCATGCAAGACGATCAATGAGTATCCTCTCATTAAAAAGAGTAGACTTTATATTCGATATTTGTATACAACTAGCCCAGTAAGTTGAGCTAAACTCGAGCCTGTTTATAGACTATATCATAAATGTCTAAGAAATGTATTAATGCCTACCACGTACCATAAGACAAAAATAGAAATTGACACCTTACAAAAAATATACTTGTTTTTGCTTAAACTATAGTTATTAGTAACAGAGATTTTGTTTGTAGAAATCATTGTTTGTAACTATAAAGAATGACTTTAATACCTAATCTAATCACGACAAAATTAAGTAAAATATTAAAGAACGAATTCACTTGCATCACTCTTATATTTTACACAAATTTATGCAAAACTAAAGTCTCATTAGAGATATTGGTTAGAAGGTGTCTCTTGTAAAGCTTTAAGCAACCCATCAACATGCTTTGATATGTTGAATTTGAATTTCACGTCTTTCATGACTACTATTTGTGATCAAGCTATAGTTCTTATACTAGGTAAGTGAATTTAATGGTACTCTCTTGTGATACTTATATTGCGGCAATATAATGTAACTTTTGTATACCAAAATTTGTCAGGTTATTTCGATAAGGATTATTCTAAGTTTGGAAATATATTGTGATATCCATAAGCATTTTAGGTCCTTCACATATGTTAAAATGAGACTAGTAAGTGCACGAATTGACTAAATATGTCAAGTTTGTTCTTGATTTTGATTCATGGATGGAAGAAATTCCTCAGTTTTTAATGGCATCTATCTTAAAAGATATAAACCCACTGCTTTAGTGAAATGGAATTGACTTGTTTCAAAAAGAAAAATAAATTATGTCTCGTTATACCTATAGTTATAATGAGGTTGTAAAGGCTAACAAATATCCTTACATTATAATGTATTGTGAATTCCATTTCAACTCTCAAAAGTTGTTATCTATTTATATGAGTATGCAAAATACATGTACATGGTTCTCCACAACTTTAGGGAAGTAATTAGTAGAGTACCATTACTTAGCTCATCTAAAAAAATTAGAAAAGGCCCTAGGTTCCAACTAAGGCTGTATATGAATCAAGTTTGAGACGAACATGGGTGTATTCGAACTCGATTTGTTTAAGTTTTGGTATGTTCGAACTCGGCTCGAGTTCGTTTACAGCCAAAATATCAATGTCCGAACTCGACTCGAGTTCGCGACTATGAAACTCGGGCTCGACTCGTTCAACTCGTTTAACAATACGAGTCAAACACGAGTTCACAAATTCAGCTCGTATTCATGTTTTCCCTAACAACCAAATCCCTTAATTTGCTCAAAAATCCCAAATCCTTCTAGCAATCAAGCTATAATGAATCAAAATCAAAATACAAAAGATACAAGAAGGGATGCAAGATAAAAAATAATGAAAAAGAGGTATTGATCGAATGGCGATGAAGACATAAACAACAAGATGATTCACACCCCTTATGAATCAACTCTCTCAATACTGCGTATTGTTTCTTGATCTCAGCTTCTGCCATCTCAGGAAAGGAGTCAACTTGGTCCTCATATTTCTCATAGAGCACTGGAACTATATACAGCAGCACAAAAGTTGGTCTCCTAGCAAAAGATAAAGCAGTTAATTATGATAATAACTGGGTTATGCACTATTTGCAAAGTACTTAGGTAAATGGAGATATTGAACATTTCTTACATATGTAGAATAGAGGCGAGGAAATCGCAGCAAACCCCCACAACTGAAAAACCCCACAAGCCAACAATCGCCTGATAAGTGAAACACCATAGATTTGTGAGCGTATCGTAAAAATAATCCAGAAAGTTACCAAAGAGACAGAGAAGGGTGCTATGTGCATCAGGGTGTATATGTTTGAGACGAGGGAGAGGACGGGAGAACAGGTGCAGTTGTTGCCGATCTGTAAGGGGGAGTGTGTGAGACGAGGGAGTGCGGCGACTGTTTGTTATTTTGGGTATTCAGGTTTAGGTTTTAGCTTATATAGTTAGGGCTTGGGCTTTTGAAATGTTAAGCTTTATAGACTGGGCTTTGTAGGAACTGATCTTATGCTTTGATATATAATCAATCCCGTGGGCTCTATGTTAATGAGTGGGCTTAGAGTTTTGGGCTAATTGACTTAAAGGCCACTAGATTTTAATTTTAATTTATATGGTTTATGTAAAATATTAGGTCTAATCCCAAAACTGTACTCTCAAGTTTACCTCTAGTACAACTTTAGTACCCAAGTTTGAAGATGTGTCAAAGAAGTACCAAACTTTTAAAAAATGATCCAAACCAATACCTCGACTAACGGATCACGGATGCGGTTAAAACGTTAAAGGGGTAGAAACATCATTATGAAAAAACTATCCTAAAGACCATCCACGTCGCCACATGGACCGTCCTTTTTTACAGTTTCCAATGCAAATTGATTAATTCAATTTAATGTTCTCTATTTCTTAGCTTTAATGTTCCATAGCAATTCTCAGTTTGCGTTTACTTTTTCTCTTAACTTTAATTTACTTCATAGCTCGAAGCTTTTACTATTTCATCTACATGATGTGCTGCTTTATAAACACACATATGCATACACACGAAAAGCTTATTCTTGAACCCAAATATGTTATTTTTGAATGAACAGGTTATTCTTCTATAAGAATTCACAAAATTTGAAAAATGAGGCAATTTTAGAGGAGGTAATTCAATTAAATAAGTTATTTGTTCATAATGCCACTTTATCATAAGAAACAGCCTATTCGGAGACAAACATTTTAGTTGAAAATGGAGGTAATTCAAGCTCTAAAGGACAAATAGTTCATTCTGAGGGAGCTGTGAAAGAGGATATATATGTATTGTTTTTTAGTTTGCTAATGAATAAGTACTATATATATATATATATATATATATATATATATATATGTGTGTGTGTGTGTGTGTGTGTGTGTGTGTGTGTGTGTTGAAAAATTTGAGACGGCACCGGTATCTGTATGTACCATCTCACGAAGCAAACATATACAAGTTCTATTGTATTAATAAATATGACATAGCTACCACTCTTCCTCTCCACAGAATGCGCTCATTATGCTCAAGCATTTTTATTTCCCATTAGAACTCACGATAACAAGCTATACAAGTTCTCTCCATTTTCCTCTTCCAATAATATGCGTAACATGGTATCATTGATAGTTCAGTTTATTCACTACCACCATCAGTCCATTCGCCACTACCACCAGTCCAGTCACCCCCACCATCGATATTCTCCCCAACCACCATCAACTCTTAAAGTAACCCCATGGCCACCAAAATCTGAGCAATCTTCACCACTTCGTTCCTCTCCAAAACCTTTAACTCCATCACGAGAACCAAGACCTACCACAACTAGCCACTACCACTCCCCTACACACGACCACTATATTATCCAAGATCGGCATTCAATGCCTTATCCAACACTTGCAAATTCGAGGTCACCAGCAACGTGCCACCATCACCAGTCACCACACTGTATCCACACTACACAACCACAACCACCAAGCCCTGTCATTACTCTAAGACTGTCTCTGCCCACATCACACTCGCAACAACCACCATTGGATCTACTCGGCACAAGCACCACATCCGCATCCTACATGTGTTGAATTTTAGAAGATAAGGTTTCTATGCAATAAATGTGAGTTTTTGTACTGAAGTAAAAGAATGGTGGTAAAATAACATCTTCTATGTTATGGTTTTATGTATGGATACGTGAGGTGGACTCAGCACAGAAAAATAGTAGTATTGTTAACTAACAAGGCCAGTTAAGCTGAAGTTAGGGTGGAAGCACAGTATGATTATCAAGATATGATTATAGATGTTGGATATGCTAATGTTGACTAGAGTGACTATCCGAAGATGATAATGCCCAACAACCCAATGAGCATGCTCATCAGTTTTATGATTTGTTCACAGACGCCAAAGAGCCTTATGGAAGTATGAAGCACACACAATTTTCTCTGGTTAGTAGGTTATTACAGTTGAAATCGGACCATGAATTAAGTGAGAAAGGATTTAACGAGGTTATAACTTTTATCAAGGAAATTTTGTTGGAGAGTGAGAAGCTACCACTATCGTATTTTGATGACAAGAAGATGATGATGAAACTTGGATTGGGTTATAAGGGATAAATATGTGCAATAACGACTGTGCACTATTCTAAAAAGAGAATAAGAACTTGATAAGGTGTCTAGTATGTGATCATCCGAGATATAAACCAGACAAAGGAAAAAAGAAAAACACCCCACGTCGCACGGATGGCATTACAATATTTTTTTTGTTATGCCAAGGCTTCAGATGATGTACTACTCCTACAATATGACTGAACATATGAGGGCTTATTATGAGACTCATAACAACGATGTTGATGTAATGACACACCCACCCCGCTAATGGAAAGGTGTGGAAGAGGTTTGACTACAGGCATTCAACCTCTGCTCAAAAAGTTCAGAATGTTAGACTTGGTTTGGCAACCGATGGGTTCAATCATTTCAGACAGTCTGACACAGCTACTCCGCATGGCCTGTTATTATTGTACCGTATAACCTTACCCCTGAAATGTGCATGAAGAATCCATACATCTTTTTGTCATCGATAATTCGAGGGCCAAAAAGTCCTAGTACGAACATAGATATGTATTTAAGTCCGTTGATTGATAAACTCAAATAGTTATGGGATTATAGAGTTAAAGCTTATGATGCATCTCTTAAATGGAACTTTCAGATAAAGGCTACTTTGATGTGGACTATACACAACTTTTTTGCATTGAAAATGATGTGTGGTTGGAGCACATATGAAAAATTAGCATGCCCTGCTTGTATGGGCATGAACCCTGGTTATATGCTATAGCACGGTGGAAAGGCCTCGTGGTTCAGATGTCAAGGTAAGTTGTTGCCACCAGACCATATGTTCCATAGGTAGAAGGATAAATTTGACAGAATAATAGAGAGTGAAGTTGTCACACTGGACTATCCAATTGGTGTTGAAGTGCTTCCACACCTAGAGGCACTTGATATTGACATATCATACGGTAAGGGTGTGCTAATCAGAAGATTCTAGGATATGGGAAAGAACACAATTCAAGGAAATAATGAATTTTCTAGGAGTTAGGCTACTAGAGGACACTCATTATTTGAAACAACATGGATGTGATGCACATTGATAAGAATGTTTTTGATAATGTGTTCAACAAAGTGATGAATGTGAAGGGAAAATCGAAAGATCGCCTTTAAAGCGAGAAATGATCCACAACAATTGGGTGTATGGCATGAACTGCATCCTATTTAAGTCAGTGGAAGGAGGATAATCTGAAAGCACCGTACGGTCTAGACAAGAAACAAGTAGAGAAGTTCAATCAGTGGGTTAAAAATTTGAAGCTTCCGGATGGTTACATATCCAACATATCTCGTCTCGTTGCTACAATGTATCAGAGTGTAAGTTTCAAGGGATGAAGAGTCATGACTGCCATGTATTTATAGAAAGAGTCATTTATATTGCCTTCCTGGTATTTTTGTCAAAGGTTGTATGTGAGATTTTAATGGAATTATTTCATTTCTTTCGAGATATATGTTTTTCGACACTCTGAAATAAGTAATATGAAAGTTCTTGAGAAGAACAGTATGGTGATAATTTGCAAGCTCGAGAAAATCTTCCCACCGTCCTTCTTTGATTGAATGGAGCATTTGTTTGTTCACTCGGCGTATGAAGCTAAGATCGCTGGACCTATGCAATAGCGGTGGATGTATCCATTTAAGATGTAATCCTTTAACTATCCTTTGTTCATCTAAATCATGCTATCTTTGATACATGTTTCACTTGAAGAAAAAAAATATGCACTAAAGCTTGTGTTGGAGGCTCAATTACTGAGGGTTACATAATAAAAGAGCTTGTCAAATTTTGTAACCCATATTTTGGGTCTAATGTTGATACAAGGTTAAATTAACTAGGTCGGAATGAGGACAGAGCCTGCACAAATTTAAAAGGGCATTTATTAATATTTAAACAGTGGGGTAGTATGTTTTGGATGAACCTATACGCGGTCACTAATGGGAGAAGAGTATAGCATGCAAAATAATATATGCCATTCTAAATTGTGAAGAAGTTTCATCTTTCTTTGAGAAGTTAATGTCTTCAAATAATTATAATAATCACTTGAAAATATGTGAGAGTTGGGTTAATTATATTGATTTGTAGCAAGTTCGATCAGGATCCCAAATCACTGATCCCGTTGGACTTGAATCTCATTAAAAATCACAGTTTCTTAAGTGGTTCAAAAGATGTATAAGTCTCAAACCAAGCTATACTACTATTTGCAACTTCTATAATAGGTTCAATCGGTTGACAACCTAATAGACTCATGCTTGAAAATATTAGCTCAAGGCCTTAGTAAACAAACATCTTGTCATGGAGGCTATATGATCAACTAGTTTAGGTTTAACAGAAAAGATGATGACCAAACTAAACAAACCCAAAATAACGTAGTCTTAGTCAACGACGACTATTATTTCTGAGAATTGTATGAATTTTTATGGAGAGTTGGATGAGATTGTTGAGCTAACATATCTCGATAGCCAAAATCGCGAAGAGGATGATGTTCCTCTTCAACCAATACTTCGTTTAGGAGTAAAAGTGGTTGATGTTGAAGAGGAATATGTAAAAAGTGTTGAAGATGATGAGGATGAGTCTAATAAAGAAGAGGATAAATTACAAGATGAAGAAGACGATGAGTCTCAAGAAGAAGAGGATGATGAGTCTAAAGATGAAGATGATGATGATTCTCAAAATGAAGATGAATGACCTGTAATATTATAATGTTTATGACTTATAATAAGTACTTTGAATATTTCACTTAATTTTATGATATTACAAAGTTATCTTCCAATATGACATGTAGTTGATTACTCCATATTAATATGTTAACTTAATTGTTCATCCGGTTCATTGTAGAGAATCTATATACTAACATAATATTCACCGTAAGTTTCTGCTATCAGTTATGGATAGGTTACGGGCCATTCGTGGTCACAGTGGACACTGAGCTGCATCTTCGCCGGTGGCTGGGGTCACAGCATTGCCTGCAGATGATGAGGCACATAGCATGAACATCCAGCAGGCCTAGGCCTAGCCGTAGCCCTAGCCCCAGCCCCAGCCCCAGGCCGACCCTCCCAACCGCATGCTGGTTTTCTTTCATCAATGGGTTCGAGGACATTAGGTATATTTGATATTAGCATTTTAGCAATGTCTACCTTATATTAATTTATATTTGAATCAATTTAATGTTGGTATTTTGTAGGATCTCATAGAGGTCGTGAACCCACACATGGGGTGCGCATCGATCTCTAGTGGAAACAGCGAGTTACTCTTACCGAGGATGGTCAGTAAGTAATGTTCACATAATGCACTTGACACTTTATTTATTCTGATAATTATTACTTTCACTTATTTAATGATATAAATGTTATTCTTTATCAGGATCGTGGAGCGTCTGGCGACTATGTAGATCGGCTTTCTTATAAAGGGCTGCTTTTTTTAGCCACTACTGTACTGAAGGGACTGGAAGACTGGGAGGAGAGAGTTGTTGTGGGAGTAGTAGCTGGTATGATTATGAGTCAGTTAATATTTGTTTAATTACCAATGTTCAAATGGAATTAATCGTGATATTTGTTTAATTACTACTGTTCAAATGAAATTACTCGTACTGATTGTGTAATTTGATGCATTGCAGGAAGGGTTCAAGTTTGAGTAGCCTAAGCAGTAGGCAATGGGGAGGATGGCCTTTTTGGCTACAAAAATTACCGACGATAGCTACATGACGCATGAGAGTGAGGAATAAAGATGCTACCAGAGGGTGCACCAATGGAAGAGTGGAAAGGGTGTCCCCTTTATTGGATCTCATCATTTGTATGGAGGCAGATGGTTGAAGGTGGATGACTGATCCATCTTGGGAGATAAAGAGTAGGAATGGGAAGGCAAACAAAAAGGATTAGGATCTTACTCGCACTGGAGGGTCGGGGCATCACAACATCATCCAACATCAAAATGTAGTTGAGCACCTGAAGCTAAAGAAGGATGAGGTGTGCTTTGATATGCTCGATGATGCACACGAGGAGAGTGCCTAAAGATAATGCACATCCGGCAGGGGAGTTCATTTCACAGGTTTCTTAAAAGATCGATGTAAGTTCTATAAAAATGTGTCTTTAATTAAAATTTGAATGTCTTAAATATTTATTGCATGATCAAGCATTAATAAGGTTTTGTTATGTTTTGATTGTTTTGTAGGCCTCATATGGAGAGATTAGGATGTTTGGGCAGCAATCTGGTCAACCATCAGCATCCATGGGTAGTAGTGTCGGGTGATTGCAGTGGTGGCTGGATACACCGGGGATTGTCGATAAAAAGAAAGGACATGTACGCGGCATGCCTAACTTGAGTGCATATGTCATGATGGGAGCACCTCCACCTCCTAGTGTCCCTCCACAGACAGAGATCGACTGTGAAACAACATTAACACTGGGTGGATCGTAGTGGCATTGCTCAAGAGGATATCAGGAACAATGTGGTACAATATGTTAATATTATGAAGTCAACCTGTCATTTAAACACAAATGTAATCAATAACGAGAATGCATGTGTGCTTTTAATGTAGGAAATTGCTTCTTAGTCTGAGCCGAATCCGGATGACGCACCACTCGTGAACGATGACGAGTAGGATCCCGATACCGGTCATGATGATGACTGAGCCCTCCCCTCCCCTCCTAGAGTTGTGGCTCCCCTCTCATCCCCTATTTTTTTAGCCTCCTCCTACTCTTGCACTTGGTATCTATTGATATTTGGTTCAGATTATAACATTGTATATTTTTGTGTTAAATTAGAATAGAATTTGATTACTATGTGTATATGCATGCAATTAGTTATCGTTTTAAGGTTAAATAATTACTGATAGATCAACAATTACTTTAATATTGTGGATTGGGTTGCATTGTGGATGATTATTGTGTGGTTGGATTTGAATTACAGGATACAGGTTTGGGTATTAAAAAAATTACTTTTTGCGATCCGTCACTAAAAATCTAGAAGGACAGTGCTGTTGAAGGTAGCGACGGAACGTCACTAAAGGTTTTGCGGAAGGCCTTTAGCAACGGACAATCCGTCGCTAAAGCTATTGTCGTTAGACCTTTAGCGATGAAAATTCGTCAAGGAATTTTAGCGACGGAATTTCCGTCATTAAAGGTCCGTCAGCAATACCTTTAGCGACAGCTTTTTTCGACGCTAAAAGTTTTTTTATTAATTTCCAAAAACAAATTAAATTAAAGTACATAAATTAGATTTACCGACGGAATATTACATCGCTAAAGGTATTTTTAGTCCGTCACTAAAAGTTGGACGTTGGAGACGGATTTGAAAATTCCGTTGCCCAACTTTTAGCGATGTAGTCTTTTTCGACGAATAAAAGACTTTTAGCGACGGAAATATTCGTTGATAAAAGTCCTATTTCTTGTAGTAGACACAGGGGTCCTCAGTTATGTTCCTCTTCATATGATGGATATACTCTCTTTCAAGTTAACTATGTTTCAGACATCTTATCTCGTTTACAGGACTGACCGATAGTAAGACTATTCCAACACCTCTTAAGCGCAATGTTAAACTCATTTCTCTTGATGGTTTACCTCTCTCTGATGTCAGGCTTTATCGATAATAAGTTGGCAGCCATGTTTATCTCACTGTCACTCGACCAGACATTACATATGTTTTGCATCTGGTTAGTCAGTCCAATCACCAACTCTCCCACTCATTGTGCTACTGTCCTCTGTATTTAGCGCTAGATAAAAGCCACATTGTTTCATGGTCTTCATTTCTCAAAACGTTCTTCTCTAGAACTGCGTGCATACTAAGATCCTATTTGGACTGATCCTACTAATTGGTATTACATGACTGGCTTTTATTTCTTTCTTGGTGATTCATTTATATTTTGGCAAAGCAAGAAACAAACACTAGGTGTAGGTCAAGCAATGAGGCAGAAAAATCAAGCTCTTACCGATACTATACATGATTTTCTTTGCCTTCATTTGTTACTTAAAGACACGGGGAATTCTACCGCCACTCAATTATTGGGACATCAATAGTGCTATTCAGATTTCTCACAATGATGTACTTCATGTGTGCACCAAACATAAAGAGATTGATTATCATTTTCTCTATCAACATACTGTTTGTTACACCATTTGACTATTGTCGATAAATTCTCTTGAACTAGAAAAATGAATTAACAAACGCACGTCTAACTGTACAATTTCAGAATGCAATTTTCAAACTCAAGCTGGTTTCTTATTCACCACCTCGAATTTGAGGAAGGGTGTTAATGTAGATTAATAATATTAATATTATGTGTGTGTGTGTACGCGTGCACGTATACATATGATTGGCTCTGTCCTAGCCACGTAGCTACCACTTTTCAATTCCTCTCCACACAATAATTACTCACTTTGCTCTAGATACAGAACCTTTTATCTACCATTAGAACTCACAATTTGAATATACAATCTATGCAAGCTTTCTCTCCATGTTCTCTTCCAATATTACCTGTAACAAGAGAGATAGTCGAATGAACAGTGGAAGACTTTGTAGTTATGCAACCATTTGAGTAAAAAAAATCATTTTCTTTGAATCCATGTTTAAAATAAAGCCCTCTCTTTTTTCAATAATGTGTGTGTGTGTGTGTTAACTAAGACATAGATATAAGACAATAGTTCTGCCATTATATATCTTTTTTCTTTCTCCTCTCACCTTCCCTGGCGGGGGGGGGGGGGGGGCTCCCTGTTTAATTTCCTTTGCCTTGTTGTCTTATGTCTAAAACATTCTCTAGTTCTCCTAACTTATACAAAATTCTCTTTTCTGTTTCTGGTAGGATAGTTCTCTCTTACCTATATAAAGACCTCATTATACTCAGTTTTTTCATGCTCTCCAATATAATTATCTTTCCCTTCACCTTTTCAATCATGGTATCAAAAGTATACGATCCACCTGTTTGAGAGTCTTTCAACTGCTTTCGTAAACTCTAGCAGACGACCTTCTGCATTTGCTTGACCAACTCATGTGTTTTTGTTTCTTTTCGTGCTCTTCAAGTCTTTTCATCTTGAGTTCAGAATTTTTGTGTTTCTTTCCTGCCCTTTCTTTACTATGATCTCGCTTATGCTGAAGCCCTAGCCACCTCCTGCCGTTACTGGTCATCAACCTAGCTTATCTCTTTCACTCAAAAATAAAAATTGCCTCTTCTGTTACCTCTGTCGATTTCCTTTAGCCCAAACCCTAATCCAACACCACCGCAAATTTCCTTTCCGTCCACCGATCACAGTGTCGCTAATCAGGCACCATCTTCATCTCTGCGCACCCCCATGTGCCACCTGAAGTTTTTGCCTACAACACGCTGCCATCACAGAGCCACGCGCTCGGTTCTAGGCTGACCCAAGAAAATTAAGGCCTTTTACTATACCCAACCCAACCTTGCTTTCTAACATGTTTGTTGTTTTCGATTCACTTAAGCCTTTTTTCTTTTTCTTTTTTACTTTTGACCGATTCACTTAGTTTTGACCAGGTTTTCTCACATCTCAAACCGGTTCCCACTCTTTTTATCATTCTGAACCCATTCCTGCCACCCGTTGCTCCAATTCTCTTTATACTTTTTTTTTTGTTTTTAAGCCTCTCGTTCTGTTCCTTTATCATATCTTGCTTATTTTATTTTATTTTCTTTGTCTGGTGACTGCAATGAATCCTGCTCTTATTTTGAACTCATGTCTTGTTCTTAATCACCGGACCTAGTTCTAGGACTCTTGCCTTGTTCTTAGTCATCGGACCTCACCACGAGACCTTTATGGTAGTCGAACCTTGCCTCGGGAATCCTGCTATGTTCTTAGTCGCCGAACCTTGGCCCAAGACCTTTATGGTTGTTGGACTTTGCCTCACGACTCTTGCTCTGTTCTTAGTCATCAAACCTCGCCCCGAGTCCTTGATGGTTGTCGGACTTCGCCCAAGGACTCCTGTCTGTTCTTGCGTCGTTGGACTTTACACATGGAATTCATCTCAACTTGAATTTCACTTACTGCAGCTAGTATCAAGACACCCCTCCTGACTTAACCTCCAAACTCAAGCTTGTTCTTCTTCTACCAACTTGAGTTTGAGGGGGGATGTTAGATGATTTATATATATATATATAGGGAGCTGATCCATTGATAGCGCTAGCAAAATAGGAGATTTTACTAGCGCGATCTGGCCCTCCACGGGCGATCTGTGGACGGTCCAGATATTTTTTTTTGCATTTTTTTAAGTCCATCCGCCACATAATGTAGCGGACGATTTTTTGACAAAAATACCCCCAATGCTTGTTCGCTACATAATGTAGCGGACACCAACAACTAGCCAAATGGTTTTGAAGTCAACTGGACAGTCTTTATGATTGCCTCGGAATATCCGCGGTTACCTTGGTTATATAAAAAATCCACTTTTTTTTGTCTCTGCTTTAAGGTTCACAGACTCTCTCTCTCTTCCTCATTCTTCTCAGCCTCCCTCCTCTCTCTCTCTTAGTCTCTAATCACAACCAAAGAACTCGTTGAAGCCCCAACCTTGAGCTTGCAGGCTTCTCGCTCCAGCCGTCCACCACCCATGGCCACCGACCTCAGTCCACTGTCCAGCACCAAAGATCTAGATCTTGGCAGATCTTTGGTGCAAGATTTTCCTCATCTCTCATCTTTCTAGTCTTATCTGTAATATCTCTCTGCTTACTGAACCTATGAGAAACACCAAAAAGGGTACACGTTCACATCATCTAAAACGCAGCTGATGGATTCTAGAAAATCGTTCGAGGTTTTATGTGAAGTTTTTTAATTTGACAATTTTAGAATGAGATCAGTAAGGGTTTATTCAGCATTTGGATGCCCCTTGAAAGGTTGTAATATTTTGTGGAACAGCTTTGGGAGCTTCCTTTTCATTGCAAATTTATAGAAGACATTACAGATTTGGGAGCTTCCTTGATTTGGAGTAAACGTGGTTAGTGGTCCGAAAGAACAAAAATTAAACCTAAATGTGAGCTCTGGCTGAGTACTGGAATGTGTTTTCATCTTGAAATTGCGAATTTTGGCATTAATGATTAGAGTCTACCCACACACAGAGAGAGAGAAAGAGAGAGAGAGAAGGGGATTGGGGAGAGGAGGACGAGAGAGAAGAAAAAGTGGTGAGAGAAAGGAGAGAGAGAGAGAAAAAAAAATGTCAGAGCATTAATGAGAGAAAGAGAAAAAAAATGTTAGAAAAGTCCGTCCGCTACATAATGTAGCGAACGGGTTGTTTATAAGTTGGAGGGTATTTTTGTCAAAAAATCGTCTGCTACATTATGTGGCGGACGGATTTAAAAAAACACAAAAAAAAAAGATCTGGACCGTGCACAGATCGCCCGTGGACGGCCAGATCGCACTAGCAAAATCTTCTATTTTGCTAACACTATCTATGGATCAGCTCCCATATATATATATATATATATATATATATATATATATATATATATATATATATATATATATATATATATATATATATATATATATATATATATATATATATATATATATATATATATATATATATATATATATATTGTTTTCTGAACTTATATATGATTCTTTTTTTCTATTTCTGGTAGAATAATTCTTTGTTGTCTATATAAAGGTCTCATTGTAATCAGTTTTATCATACTCTATCGTAATTATCTATCCCTTCGTATTTTCTATCACTCCCCATCAACAATACTCTTGATTCGATGTCAAAAAAGCTTTCCACAATCGTACTGTCTAATCACACACAAAACTCACTTAAATTAGTCAAGTCATATATATATATATATATATATATATATATATATATATATATATATATATATATATATATATATATATATATACACACACACACATACATATAATATTGGGTCCAGTTTATGACAGTGAAAGAAACCTAACCTTACCAATATATGTGAACAAAACATACTATGCCATGTGAATTTAGTGCTGTATATATGAGTAGTAGCGTCTAGCCGCACGCCCAGGCAAAATTGAGCTACCACAGACCCCCACGTGAGTTGTAGTAGCAAAATGGGCCGCCTCATTAAGCAGCCAGATGATAACATTTCAGATGCAAGTGGGGGTGGTCTGTTTTTTCAGAGGAGTCAACAATTTGTCCCCTATGCTAAACAGGTAAGAGTCTTTAGCTACTAGCTAGGGATCACCTCTCTCAACCTTTCTTGCTGAAAATCTATGGCCATGGTCGGCAGTGTTGCTGAAAATCTATGGCCACGGGACTCCTTGTATATACAGCACGGTAATTAGTATATAAAGCCTTGCGTTTAATATCTAGCTAAGGGCCACCGGAGTTCATTTTGACAACGTGGGAAGCCTTAAGATGGAGGATACGTGCTCCTCGAACCAATCATACATATCTGACTTGGCTACATTAATTAATAATCGAGGTGCCATGTGGAAGTGAGTTGTCCAAATCAGATATCCCCCGCAAACATGACAAGTGGTACGTTACGCCAAGCTGGAAACATGCAGGCAATCAATAACGAAGAAATCCAGCTTACCAGAAAAAGAAAATGAAGAGAACGAGAAGAGGAAGACCCAAAAAGCCAAGGACTTCCCAAACTTTAAAGCATTTGGTGAACATGCAGAGTTGTTTGGGCTGGTGTCAAATTATTAGGTCTGGGATGGTATGAAATATTGACATGCGTGTGATCAATCTTGAATGAGTAGCTTAGCATATATAATTGGCCCTACCCTATGTTCAAGCTAGGAGGTCCTAGTAATGTTGTGTTGTTTTTTCTTCTCTTTTTTTTTTTAACTTAGTAAGTTAGATATTTGACGGCGACACTAGAAAAAAAGAAAAATACAGACAACTCTTCTCGACAAATTAAAGTTATCAAAAAAAGTATGTATTAAGACCTGATATCCAAATCAAAAGTATGCTCTAAATAAGGATAAACTCGTCACGTACAAGAACATATCACAGTCGCCATATATAGTTGATATGGAGCTTTGACACCCACTTTCACGCATGGCGTGAAATATGAGGTGATACAAAAATCGAGCCAAAGCCAAGTAAAGCGGACTGTATATACAAAGAAGCGGTTAGGTAGCAACCCGAAGACCTAGATTTATGGTAAATTCTGCTCTGATACCATGTTAAAACCTGTTGTCTAACCTAAGAATATGAAGAGAAACTCGCCAAGTACAAAAGTCGAGATCTCAATACATGTACTGTCGATGTTGAACTTTAACAACATGCAGAATGATGAAATGTATGGTAGACTACAATCATTTAAGAATTCATCGTCGAAAGAACATTCCTTGTCTTAAAGTTAGCGCTGGTAAATGCGACACTAGTTACATCATTGCTTTGCTACCATTTCTTTTAGTCGGTACCTGTGCGCTCTCACTTCTTTTCTGGTCTCACTTTTCTCTTCGTTTAGTAAAGAGCCTAAATAGGAAATCAACAATAGTAGTCCCCCACAGAGGCAGCCAATTTGACACCAACTTGGCATAGTAGGGCAGGAACGGACAATGGTCTTCAAGTGTGGTGCTACAAGAATCCATGCTACTAACTCCAACCCAACAAGAAGATTGGTGAGATATCTGGTAAGCTGCCAAAAAAGAGAGAGCTCGCTTAATTGAAGTCACATGGCCGCATGTGAGCTTTTATGAATCCATGAAAACACACACATGATGTGTTTTCTCAGCTTTGTTTGAGATGCCTACGAAGTTTGCAAGAATTATGTGGTCCTTTGGCTTTGACACCTTCTTGCTCTAGAATGCACCGTACCCCTTTTGATTGCGATGCCACTTGGTATATCTATACATATGGATGTCTCCGTCCCAAAAGTGATAGCTAGTCGTCAAGCTTGCACCCGTGTTAGCCTTTCATTTGGAGGAAAATGTGCCATTAGGACAGGGACTGGTCTAGGGGGCTTAGCCAGGGAGCCCACCCGTTTTAAACTTCAGCTTTAGTGCTAGCTAGCTAGTTTCTCTCAGGCCCTCTGGAGTCTTGGTTTAACCGTGATTGATATAACGTTGTGTAATTAATAATAGAAGGTTCTTTCGGCTAATCCGTTAATTACATCATGCAATTACTGCAACTGTTGAAAAATATAGTTTCAAAGAACTCCCTTCACGCCCTGTAGCAATTTTATTACCAAACTTTACTTAGTATTGTGCTTATATACGAGTGTTAAGATGAAGACATTAGTCCATCACAACTAGTTTGAGATGGAAGGCATGATGACGATGTAAGTCACTTGCAAGCAAATATTCTTGAATATATTGGAGCATCTATGGTAACTGGTTACTGAAAATAAGCCAGGTGAAAGTTGAGAGCTTATATTCAGGAAATCCTTTGTGCAATCATGAACTGCTAATTAGGCTCTGAGGAGAACTGTCTGGACTTACTTTTGTGACTGCTAGATCCAAATTGAATAATTTTACTTTTGTGACAAGACTTGCTTTCGTATAACTCCTAAGGTGATTGGCCATGTAAACTGATAGCCTAGCTCAGACATTCCCTCGTGGAGTTGGGACAGACAGCCTCGGTTGTTTTGATATAGGGATCGGATGTTAGAGTGTCCAAAAGCTCCATGTGTGAATCAAACCTTGTGTTGGATTACCGTAGCTGCTTACCCTTTCCCTTTATGTGTTGAACATTGTATCTGCATGAACAGAAGACACATAAAAGACCACCTACCCTAAAATGGTGCTCTAAAATGTGGTTCAACGGCTGACCAAGGCCAAAAAAGGACCGTCCTATATATATATATATATATATATGTAGGATACCAATCTTAGCATCTCTCATGGACACAACAAAAAAATATGTATTTTGCGACGAATTTTTAGCAACGGAAGGTATTCTGTCGCTAAAAAAGTCTTTAAGCGACGGAAAATCCCGTCGTTAAAAGTCCGTCGTTTAATACTATTACCGACGGAAGATACCGTCAGTAAAAGTATTTGCATACAGACTTTAAACAACAGACTTTTAGCGACGAAATTACCGTCGCTAAATACTCTTTCAAAAATTAGTATTTTTTTAGAATTTTTTAAAATTATTTAAGCGACGGAATAAAATCGTCGCTAAAAATTTCTTCGGTAAAAGTCTTTATAATAAAACCTTCACCGATTGCTTTTTAGTGACGGTATTATTCTGTCGCTAAAGATCTTATTTATAACTAGATCTGGTTTCTTTCTCTCTCCTCATTTCTCTCTCTCTGAAATTCTTCTCTCACTCACCCACCGCCGTTCTCACCTGCGGCGACCCCTCTCAACGGCGACCTACCTCTGCCGACACCCCTGTTCGCCACCCGACGCCGCGCCACCAAGCCTTCCACTGCCGCCGTACCACAAAGCCCTCCACTGTCGCAGCACCTCGAAGCCCACCACTGTCGCCACACCACGAACCACCACTGCCGCCGCACCACCAACGTCACCGTCGTCGTACCCACCTCGAGATCTGTATGTCAATTGCCCTAAATTAATCTTGTTGTTTATTTTTCAAAGTTGATTATCAAGCATTTGGCCATAATCACACTTCTGTTTGTATAAGCTCTTATGAATTTCAATGTAAGTACATAAAACATTCAAATTTGTCTTCTCTGCCATGTATAATCTGAATTTGTTGTTAATTTGGATGTTTGGCAATTATTTTGTCTTCTGAATTTGTTGATTATGAAGCATTTGGCCATAATCTGAATTTGTTGTTAATTTCTCTTCTCAACCATGTATAAGCTGAATTTGTTGAATAATCTGAACCTCCTAATTGAACCCTAAATTGAATGCCTCAATTCAACCGCACCCTAAATTGAACTAATTGAACCATAAATTGACGTAATTGAACCATAATTATATCCTAAATTGAATGCCCTAATCGAATCGAACCCTAAAATAAACTAATTGAACCCTAAATTGAATGCCCTGATCCAACCGAACCCTAAATTGAAATAATTGAACCTCTTAATTGAACCCTAAATTGAATCAATAGAACTCCCTAATTGAACCCTAAATTTAAGTAATTGAACCCTAAGTAAACCCTAAATTGAATGCCCTAATCGAATCGAACCCTAAATTAAACTAATTGAACCTCTAATTGATCCCTAAATTGAATGCCCTAATTCAACTAAACCCTAAATTGAACTAATTGAACCCTAAATTGAATGCCCCAAATCAACCGAACCCTAAATTGAACTAATAGAATCCTCTAATTGAACCCTAAATTGAAGTAATTAAACCATAATTAAATCCTAAATTGAATGCCCTAATTGAATCGAACCCTAAATTAAACTAATTGAACCCTAAATTGAATGCCATGATCCAATCGAACCCTAAATTGAATGTCCCAAATCAACCGAACCCTAAATTGAATCAATAAAACCCCCTAATTGAACCCTAAATTGAAGTAATTGAATCCTAATTAAACCCTAAATTAAATTCCCTAATAGAATTGAACCCTAAATTAAACTAATTAAACCCCTAATTGAACCATAAATTGAATGTCCTAATCCAACCAAACCCTAAATTGAACTAATTGAACCCTAAATTGAATGCCCCAAATCAAATGAACCCTAAATTGAATTAATAGAACCCCATAATTGAACCCTAAATTGAAGTAATTGAACCTTAATTAAACCCTAAATTGAATGCTCTAATCAAACTGAACCCTAAATTAATACAATCGAACCCTAAATTGAAATAATTCAAGTGCATCGGATATGTGTGCATTTTGAACAATTTTTTCTCATTTGAACATTGATCATTTGTTTGATAATTTTAGGTTGTTAATTGTGCATTTGAGAATTGTGATTATTGATCGATGATTTTAGGTTATTAGATGTGCATTTGAAGTAAATAAGATTATTAATTGATGATTTTAGGTCGTGTAATTGATGATTTTAGATTGTTAATTGTGCATTGAGCATTTGAGATATTAAGATTGTTGACGGAGGATGGGACCCAATTGAATTGAATGTGTGATTTTTATTGCATTAAGCATTTGAGAATTGAGATTGTTGACGGAGGATAGGACCCAATTGGATTGAATGTGTGATTTTTATTGCATTGAGCATTTGAGAATTGAGATTGTTGACGGAGGATATGACCCAATTGAATTGAGATCCCCGTTAGGTAGCACAGACACGGACAAAGGTACTCATTACAAACCCTTAATTCCCGTTCAAAGGTACTCATTACAAAGTAATGAGTACCTTTAGCTCCCGTTCAAAGGTAGCACAGACACGAACAAAGGTACTCATTACAAACACTTATCAATTTTTGAACGCATGCATGCATAAAAACCCTTAGTTCCCGTTCAAAGGTACTCATTACAAAGTAATGCTTTGTAATGAGCATTTGGATGCCCAGTTTGGACAATTTGGAAAAGTTACGTGTTTATAAAACAGTGTTTCAACTCATGCTCTGTGTTCTATGTCGTGGATATTTGGTACACGTTCTCACGTGTTTATCTGGGTGCATACATACCTGGTATTCAAACATCCGTCAAACCTTACAAGGCAAGGTTTGATGAATGTTAGAACACCTAATCGATGTCATGTACTTGGATAAATGCGGGGAGGTTCAATCAATGGATAGACCAGTGGCCTCCTGCTTGAAATTACTAGCTGAAGGCCCTAACAAACAAACATCCTGTCATGGAGGCTATATCATCAACGAGTTTAGGTTTAACGTAAAAGATGATGACCGAACAAAACAAACCCAAAACAGTGGAGTCTTGGTCAACGGCGACTGTTATGCCGAGAATTGCATGGATTTTTACTGAGAGCTAGATGAGATTGTTGAATGCGGTTCAGAACCCGGATCTGGAGGAGGATGAGATCGTAGCTTTGACGTATAATTAGGCGCACGTGCGAAAGAAGGACAAGGACGAGGCGCACCGGGCCCGCGACTATGTTTCGGATATTGCCCGGCAGATCGATGTGAGTCAATTTGTTTAAGTTGTTAATTTTTTGTCTTTATATCCTCAATGTCTGTTGCGTTAATTAATGCCCTAACATATCTTCAAATTATTATTTTTGCAGGCCTCGTATAAACAGCTTAGGGGGTCCGAGTAGTAGTCCGGACAGCCATCAGCGTCCACTAGTACGGGTGCGAGTACTGGGGCAAGAAGCCATGGCTGGATACGCCGGAGGTCGTCAATCGGCCAAAAAGCCTCATCCGTGGCCTGCCTAACACGACTGCTCTTGCCG
The DNA here is from genome assembly GCA_033070095.1 of Escallonia herrerae. NCBI lineage: Eukaryota > Viridiplantae > Streptophyta > Magnoliopsida > Escalloniales > Escalloniaceae > Escallonia > Escallonia herrerae. Next base: position 5,132 of record JAVXUP010000662.1, on the reverse strand, counting down.
TGATAGGAGCGTCCTTACCCCCCGCTGCCCCTCCACAGACACCGGCTCCTCGGCATCCATTAGACGAGGAGGAGATCCAACGTATTGCTACGGTGATGTTGAGAATGATCAGGGAGCATGATCAGCAGGGTACCCCTGCTGGACATGCCGAGCCGGCCCCGAATCAGCAGGATCCAGATCCGGGACTCGGCAATCCCTAATGAGCCCCTTCTCGTGCCCAGCCCCAGCTTGTCCCCTCCCCGCCCGGCTTGTACTCTTCTCCCCTCCCCTAACCGGTTGTATCTGGTTCTCGACTTGTTCATCATGAGTTTTTTTATAATAAATATTTTTTAAGATTGATTATATATATTTCTTTGTGTATTGATTATTGTGCGTTGTTGTTGAGAATCGAAATATTTATTACATGTTTGGGTAATAGAAAAATTAAAAAAAAAATTGACTTTTGGCGACGGATTAATTCCGTCGCTAAAAGTGTCCTACTATCAGCTTTTTAGCGAAGACATATCACTACAAGAAAACCCACTTTTAGCGACGGACTGTCCGTCGCTAAAAATCCCTTGGGAAAAACCCCGTTACTAAAAGATTAGCAACGGATTTTGGTAATCCGCCAGCAAAATTTCAATTTTACCGACGGAAATAATTACTTTTAGCGACGGAAATTTCCGTCGCTAAAAGAATTTTCTATATTTGTTCTAATTTTTGAATTTTTCAAAAAAAAATCTTTTAGCGACGGAATTTTCGTCGCTAAAAATCCATCTCAAAAGTCTTTAGTGACATTAATTCCGTCGCTAAAAGTCTCTCTAAATCATTTACCAACAAATTTTTAACGACACAATTTCGTTGCTAAAGGTCTGTCTCTAAAATATTTACCATTTTGTAGAAGAACTTTTAGACGGAATTCCGTTGCTAAAACCCAAAAGGCTTTTTTTGTTTTATTAATCTTTAAAATGCCAAATCTGTTTCAAACAATTAATTCTAATCAACTAATCCATCAATAATTTAATTATTGAAACTAGCATTCATCTTTATCAAATTTCAAGTAAAACAAATAAGAATTAAGTTAGATGTTCACTGAATATAATGTATAATATATTACATCGTACAATCTCAAAAAAAAAAATTCCAAGTTACATTGAAACTAAAAAAATTATAAACCAAAGGATTTGCTCCAAAGCCTGCACAAGGAAAAAAAATACAAGTTACTTAAAAATAATTTGACTGCAATTAGTTGTTATCTTACCTTCATCGAAGCTAAGTAAAAGCCCATGCAGTGCTATTTCCTATCAAGAGATGAAGGAAAGATAATAATCGTGTAACATAGCTAAAGATAATTTTCATAAAAGAGATCGGCTGCTATAATTTATGTGAGTGCTTTTTTAAAGTCACATTGCGCAGTACTCCTTCCAAAGAATGAGGTTTAGAACCATATCAGAATTACTGCCGAGTGATTCATGTCACAAAAATTCCAATAGACGCTAAACCCTACAAGAATTCCCAATCATGATATCAGAAAGACAAATACAAATAACAAGAACATCGGGCACCATCCCAAAGACTATTACTTGAGCATTCAACAACAAATTAATGTAACTGAATTAAGATATCCCCACATTAAAAAGGTTAACACTGCTTCCCAGAGTACCTCAAATGGAAAAGGCTCACCTCATGTGAAACCTGCCTCACAAAACCAAATATCCAAACATCCAATAAAGCAATATAATGCTCAACACACATCTTAGCGATCAATATCTATCACCAAGAATATTTGACAACTCAAATTTATAAATTTTGCTTCTTAGGAACCCTCAAGTCTCCTAAACGACCGTTCCTACTGCCTGATATGTGAAGAAGAAATTAACTTCAAAAAAAAATATGTTGAGAGGCAAGAAGTCAGAACTTCTCCATCAGATGAAAAAGCATTGCAGAAGACCAATAGGAGCACGAAAACCAGATTCATGATGAAATTGCCCGATAAAAAAATCCTAATTTTATCATGTTATACAGTGACCAGGGAACAATTCCTTCAGTTCTAGAGAGAATTTCTAAACTTTTATCAAGTGATTGATGGCATATTCACTTGAATAGATTTTTATGGAGTATCTAAGCACTAAATTTAAAGCAGAAAAGATACACATTAGTAAAATAAGTCAAAACATATACGAGAAAGGTATACTTGCAAGAAATCAGATTGAGAACAGAAAACAACCATAAATGCCTGCACATCATAAGCTTTAGAACTACGTTGTGTTCAGCACAAAATAGACAAAACCCAATAAATTTTTAGGAGCAGAATTGGTTAGCAAACGTTGCAAATAAGGAATATCCCACAATAGTATATTAGCAGCTGGGAACAATAAATACTGTGTATGCGAGTGTGTGAAAGAACAGCTTACAGGGAAGAGCAGCCCTCCTTCAGCAACTATCCATTGCAACCCAAAGAGGGGTTATGGGCAGAATGCAAAACAGGGTGAACCGGTGAAAGGAAAAAAGCAATGGGAAAATTGGACTACGGACACTTGATTCCCTTCTCAATTTTTTTGAATTGTGCGCACTTGATTCCTAGTACTTTGAATAAAAGGATCATATACAAATGGTGATCTCATGTTAAAATTGAGGTATGTAAGTGGAAATTGGCGGGCAGAGGCACGGCGCCGGTAGGGGTGGCATGGGGTGCGGCAGGGGAGATGAGGTGGCCGGCAACAGTAGAGATCTGCGGGGCAGAGGCACACGAGGTTCTGGCGCCGGCGGGGCTGTAGCAGCCGAACGTGCGTGGCTGATACGTAGGCGGGGCCAACCTAGCTGCTGGCGCCAGCGGAGCTGTGGTGGCGAGGGTGCATGGGGGTGCGGCAATTAGGGTTGTAGAGAGAAGAGAGAGAGGCAGAAAGAAAATAAGGAAAAAAAAAAAGGCAGTGCAACGGCGGGGAGAAAAGAAAAGAATTAGGGTTTGTGTCCATTTAACTAACTTTTAGCGACGGATTTTTTCCGTCGTTAAAATCTGTCGCTAAAAGTTATAAAAAAATTTCAAATAAATAGACTTTTACCGACGGAACTAATCCGTCACTAAAAGTAATTTAAAAATCATTTTTTTTAAAAAAATGTTTTTCAAAAGATTTCACAAATTCAAATTAGCGACGGATTTACCGTCGATAAAAGTCCGTCAGTATATGTTCGTCGCTTAAAATATTTACTGGCAGAATATTCAATTGGTACTCTTTAGCGATGGACATTTACCGACGGACATATCCGTTGCTAAAAGTGCGTTTTAGTGACGAAAATTGGTTCGTCGCTAAAAACTATTTTTCTTGTAGTGTATTCCATCGCCAAAAGGCTTATTTAGCGACGGAATGTTCCGTCTCTAAAAATAATTAGCGATAGATATTCCGTCGCTAATTTCATAAAATATAAAATAAATTAAAATACGTAAAATATAGTAGCGACAGAATATCCGTCGCTAATTAGTAAATAACTCCGTCGCTAAAAATGCAATATTAGACGACGGATTTGAAAATTTCGTCGCCAAACTTTTAGTTAAGGACTTTTACACGAGGACTTTTAGCGACGCTAAATCTGTCGCAAAAACTATTAGTGACGGATTTTGGGTTTTTAGCGACGAATTATCCCGTCGCTAAAAGCTTTTTTTTTTTTCTTGTAGTGGGAGGCACCTTGATAAGCTAATTCGGACAGTGGGCCAGTTTCCCTATTTCTTCTAGTTCTAGTATTAGCATAAAACATACCCATGAAGCGACTACAAATAAAGAGATTTCTAGATTTGATCAGGTAGCATATCCGATCCGAATTGGAAAAGATGGGTTTCTTTGGTTAAAGTCGATCACATGGATGCATGTGAGCTTTGTAAGTGCAGTACACATTCAGGAATCATGAAAGCACGCACACACACATATAGTGTGTGTGTGTGTGGGGTGGGGGGGGGGGGGGGGGTGCGTTGTTGTTGTTGTTGTTACGGAAAGAAGGCTACAAGAACAAAACAAGTGGTCCTTTATCTCTCCATGCAAACACCATCATGATTCACAAACCCTTTTCATCTCCAAAACCCTAGCGATGGCGATACAGTCCGAAAAGTGACAGCAGGTTGGGGGCACACTTGGTAGCCCTTAATAACACGAAAACAGGAGAGCTAAGATTAAGATTTGAGAGCGACGCTTTGTTTTTGGCCCCAACAGTGGTGGGAGAGTAGCCTATCTTAATTAGAGCTACGTGCCAATGGCAAACAGGTAACAAAGATTATCCTTGACCATAAAGTTTTATGGACACTAAAACGTAAATGAGGCATTCAATTCAAAAGCTTACAACATCTCGTCGTCGAATAGTAGCAAAGGCGTGGAGTTATAGATGTCACATGTGCCATAAGTGGGTATGGCTGCTTTGATTGCTTTTTCAAAATGGAGCACACCGGGATGAGCCCTTGCCTATTAACTGATTTTGGCAGATGCGCCAAGTTCCAAACTTGTGGGGTTACGTCTCTTCTCTAATCTCTCTATCCCCCTCCCCTCCCCTCCCTTTTGTATATGTACACAATTTCCTCTTTTACGCTATGTCGAAATTATTGACGCACTACTTGTTTGATTGCTTGCCATAATTATTTGGTACAGCGGCTTTCAATAACTAGTCGTTGGTCGATCATATCGCAGGCAATTTTGTTTATCTTTCTTTTTTCGGGATAAATCAGTGCTATCTATTGATATTGTTACCGAAGATTGGAGGTTGCATATGTGATAATTTTTCTCATGAGAATATCTAATATATGCGAACAATGTTGTAAAAAAATCTACCATAATTACTTATCCAGGCGGAAATTAAGAACAAAATCCACGTATAAACTAAACGTGGAACTACTATTGATTTATTTGTCATGAGAGGTTATAAAATTTGTCGCCCATGCACATGGTGATTTAGGAGTTCCGAGAAACAAAAGTAATTAGGGATGTAAAAAAAACATAGTCCAGCTAAAGGTTGACTTCCTTAAGTATATACACAATTTCAACTGGCTTGAGTTTGGCTCTCCGATAACGAACTTAGCTCCCAAAGCTTGGTGACTGTTGAAGAAACTTGACAAAATCTAAACAAACTAACCTAACTATACCAAGATGCAATCTGAACGAGGCTCTAACCAG